>CM077218.1:17399739-17734739 GCA_039654775.1 Spinibarbus caldwelli
AGAGAGAGAGAGAGAGAGAGAGAGAGAGAGAGAGAGAGAGAGAGAGACACCCTGTGACGGTCACCCCTGTCACCCCTGCAACTTGTTCAAACTCAACACACAGGGCAAACCGAAATGTTCTAAAGTGTGGTTACATTTCTAGCAGTGTTGGGCAAGTTACTCTAAAATAGTAATTAATTAGTAGTTACTAATTACATCTTCAACAGTGTAATTAGATTACTGTACAAATTACTCTCTCCAAAAGTATTTAATTACTAATTACTTTCTAAATCCTATATCAACCTCGACAAGTTAATGATACAAGGATAGACATGAAACGGTTCTTTTAATTCTTTCAAATGAATAATAGATAACTACATAAATGATTCTGGTCACACTTTAGATTAGAGTACAATTCTCACTGTTAACTAACAAATAACTATGACTTTTGTCTCAATAAACTCCTAATTACTGCTTATTAATACTTAGTAAAGTAGTTGGTAAGTTTAAGAATTGGGTAGGTTTAAGGATTTAGAAAAAGGTCTTACAGAATAAGACATTAATATGTGTTTTTTAAGTAATTATAAACAGCCAATTAAACAGTAATATTCATGCTATTAACCAACTAGTTAATAGTGAGAATTGGACACTAAAGTGTTACCAATATTCTTATTAACTCACCAAAGTATTTAAAGTGAGAAGGGTACATAAAAAGCATGCATTTTAAGGTAAATTTTAAAGTAAATTTTGATGTTAAATCCACTATTGTATTGTATTGTATTTAAATATTCTACAGTCTACATACAGTATTAAGTTCAATTACATAAGAAGTAGCTGTAATTAAATTACATAAAAAATATGAGTAAACCCTTACTTTAACTTTTCAAGGGAAAAGTAATTAAATTACAGTAACTAATTACTTAGTAACTAGTTACACCCAACAATGATTTCTAGGGCCATATGTTTTCCATGAAAAAGAGGATGGGATCGCGGAGTTCATTCATAAAAAAGGAATAACTCTATAGCGCGGAATGCCACGGAATTCATAAATTTTTGGATGAATAAATCAAAAGTAGGTCTGTCACGTAATTCGAATCGTGAAAAAGTCTACTGACTCTGAATATTATAGTGCAAAAAGAATATGAATCCTGCATGTTTCACTTGCCTCGGTATATATGAATGGCAGAGACGCGGTTTTGTTAACATCACAGAACAGCAGCAGGATTTAAGTGAGGAGAGTGAGTCGAGCTGACTGACAAGAAGAGTGAGGTGAGGAAGACAAGACGATGGCAGACGAAACGAAATGCAAAAGCGCCTGTTTGGCAATAGGCCTATTTTTGATTTTGAAAAGCCTGCTGACTTTTGCCATTTATCAAATTGCTGCTAATTTGAAAATGAAAGTAAAATGCGCACAGCACTTTTACGCTATTTAAAAGAGAAGGAAAGCGAGGAATAGAGGGAAAACTCAAACAAACTAACCTGTTTTGGGCTTATTTTTTCACTGAAATGTTTTTGTTATTACACAGAGAGTAAAGTACGGAAAAAAGGTACCGTTGGGTACCGGCACCAAATTTCACATTTTGGTGCCGGTTAAAATGTGAACGGTACCCAACCGTAGTCTGTATGTTTCTTTATATTCAGTGACCACTTGCTTTGATATTTTGTTGTATAATTACATATTCAAACACATTTTGGCTACTGTATAAAATTATTAAAAATATACATATAATTTTGTGTTTGTGAAAAAATGAATTACCTTTTTGTCAGTGATATTTTGTAGGTCTGTTATCTCTTGCTGCGTCTTATTCTCTCGGTCCTGAATAAAAAAATCAAAACAAGGTTTTCATGCAACCCATTTTACTTCTGTAATATGGCATATTTCTGATTGAAACAGGATTTTCAATTAAAAAAAAAAAGATTTTATACATGGAGAATTCATTTAATGTTGAAAAATAACTCTATGTGACAAGTGGTTGGATGGGAGGGGTTGAAAAATCAGAGGGTCTGATGATAAGGAAAGCAACGCAAGCTATGTATTAATAAAAAGATCATAAATACGAATATTTGTTTTCTCTGGAATAACATGCACTGGTAAATTGTTCATAATAAGACCAGGGTCAACTTTGATTTCATGTTGACTTTATGGGCCGTTCACTCTGACAGACTTGCATGATTTGCATGACAAAGCAAATAGTTATTCATTTTCATTAAGAGTTGGAACGAAAATCTGATTTGAACTTTTAACATTTTGCAAATGAGCAGTGATGTGATGGAGTGACTATCAATGGAATTGAAGTCAGTGGACTGGCATTCTGCAAAATACGGCAGCCAGATGTTTGTTCCTGCATTTCAAGTTGTGAATCCCACCAATGACGAGGGCAAACAGCAGTATTAACATTCCCTACAAACAAGTATACAGTGACTGACGGCCTCACTGTGAGGATGGAAGGGTGTAAAAAGTGTGAACAACTGACCCTGAGTTGTTTCTGTGTCCTGTTTTCAGCTTCCTGTATCTGCTGTTTGAGGTGAATCACAGTCTGCTCCAAATCTTCAATCACCTCTGATGTCTGACAACAAAACAAACTACATTCACAACATGCTATGAAACTGTAGGATTACAGACGATCTCTGATATCAAACACACTGGCATTAGCTCGGTTCCAAAACCTAGTAGACTGCCTACCTACAGAGTATTTCCATCACAAACATCCACCTGATGCAAAGGCCCTTCAGTAGAGAGCCATATAATTATATTAAGTACATTTTAGAAAAGTATATTTCCTGGTTCATCTTATGTAGTTAAGTATACTAAATGTAGTGTATTAGTAGTATACATATATGTATACTATTTCAATTCTTTTTGGGACTGAACTGTAACGGTAGTAGACTTTGACTACAAAACTATTTTACATCACTAGTTTACAAGTTTTTCTTTTCTACTGCAACTATATTGTGAAATATGGTATACATGAACTTCCAGATATACTGATAGTTTCCTAGCTACGTACTTCTAGCTTCTAGCTTTTCTTAAGTACAAGTGTCTGGCAAATATACTTCAACTTTTCAGTATACTTGTCAGTATAAGTCAAGTATATGTAAGTATAAATTTAAGTAGATGTCTAAAAAGTACATAAAAATAGACTGAAAGTATGCTCTCTTATTTTTAATAAAAAAAAAAAAAAAAAAAAAAAAAAACTACACTAATAGCACAGTTAAACTTTTTTGGCACAGCGGTCTCAGAATACGTTATGACAAGCTCAGTGAATTATCCGATTAAATTATGCACAAACTTAGACTTTTTAGGACAGAAAAATACCCAACATTTCTGATTTTTTTGTGGTTGTTAGAATATCTCAGAAGTCCTAATACAGCCTAATGTTAAATTCATACAGTACTATAGGAATCAACTGTGAGTTTTACTTTACTCTCTTCTGCACTTCATGTGAGCAGTAAAATCTAAGTGGCAACAACTGATCAATAATTGAGCTTCAGTTCAGTCACTTCATTTGGGTTAGGATGCTGCAATAGAAAGTAGCTGTCAATGTAAACAGTAGACAATGAGGCAGGGTTTGGAAAAGAGCTAATATACCAGGAATCTTTCCTAAGATTGTATATCAAGTTAATTCAATAAAAGAAATGGTCTCGGCTGAATAAAAAAAAATTAAGCTGTCAATTATCACAGTGGATTAAAGTGAGTAAAGCATGTGTAGTTGTGAGAGGTGAGTGAAGATGCCTTGGCTGCAGAGAGTGCATGCTCCTGCTGGAAGTGGCTCATGTCAGCATTATGTCTGGCCTGAAGTTTCTGCAGCGCGTCTTCATGCTGTTCTCTCATCTGCTCCATCTCCCTTAGCAGGGATACGTTCCTAAAGCATACGAACAACTTTTTATTAGAGTGATAAAAATCACAAAACACAATAGCTCCAATCTCTTGACTCCATTGCACTGAATTAATTGCAATGCATTGTGCGACTGCATTATATGTTCAGGATATATGTAACACTGCCTTCAAGTCAAGTGTGTTTATGATGCCGTACATCTGTTTTGGAGCAAAGCTATGATTTTACAGCAAATCTCTGCACCTGTGATCAGTCGTATCTGAGCTTGTCGGGATGATCAGGTGGTTTTCTTGTACCTGTGGTTGGCCTCTTTAAGCTCAGCGCTGATGGAGGCGATATGAATCTCTAACTCGGCTTTCTCCTGTGTGACCTTCTGCCGGAGCAGGTTCCCATTCTCCACTTCCACTGAGAGCTGCTTCACCCGAGTCTCCAGCTCATGCAACATCTGCTCCTAGAAGAACCAAACAAAAAAAGGAAGATAAGAGAAAAAGACAGAGGACGTTCTGTAGAATGGTTTATTCAAATAGCTCATACAGCGCTGGATTTTTTTTTTTTTTAATCTTTTCTTGACAAAGAAAATAAATTTCCGTCATTTATGACAGCGCTTGCCAGCCATTGTCGGAATTTTCCAGCAATCCATGTTTCACTGTTATATGGTGGGGGCGCTATTATGCATCTTCTGAAATAGTACAGAATCTCTGGATCCAAAAATAGGTGAAGCAGAAGCAGAAACAAGCAATAAAAGCATTACTTATGCACATGTAAGCAAGCATTCAACAGCATATAAATCAAAACTGCATATGACTGCAAGCTTTGAGGGTGTTGATGGACACAGTCTACTCCAATAATGATTTGATCATCGTTCTAAATCTGACCTGGATGTAGTCTTTGTGAAAAATGTGATTTCTCAGCTTTTTGTTCAAAATGTTGCTTTTTGAAACTATGAAACTTACCCACATTAAATAAAATGGTTTGTTTTGTTTAAAAACAGAGGCTCTGTTCTTTCATGGTATTGTATTTATACAACAAAATATTCTGGGGGCTATGAAATCTTGTGAAAATGATCAAAAATGCTGGCACTAGCTAGCAACTTGAAAAAGAAAATGCTGGTAGGGAAATGGTTAATGTATAGTGCTTTATACAGTAAGATTGTTTCAAAGCAGTGTTAATGTTGCAAAGCTGATTCAAATCAGTTCAGTGTCAATGTTGCAAAGTTTATCAGTTAAGAAACAAACTCAAAACCCAAACTTTTGAGTGGTAGTGTGCCACTGTTTCCACAAAAATATTAAAGCAGCAAAAACGTCAACACTGATAATAATGAATGTTTCTTGAGCAGCAAATCAGCATATTAGAATGGCTGCTGAAAATTCTGCTTTGCTTCACAGGAATACATTACATTTTAAATATATTCAAACTGAAAAAAAAGCTATTTTAAATTGTAATAGCATTTCACAGCATTACTGTTTTTTTGATCAAACATATGCAACCTTGCTGAGCATAAGATACTTCTTTCAAAAACATTTAAATATGCTAATTATCCCAAACTTTTGACCGGTAGCTCACAACTTTTTCAAAAGAACAGCTTGAGTGTAGCTGAACTGCTTTAAATTATGAGTAGCTTGTATCTTGACAAACTACAGCTTCACAGTAGCTTCCCAACACTGATTTCCACTACAAAGAGACAGCAGAGAAAGGCAGTGAAGATCTCCTGAATGGGGAATTCTTCTGTAGATGTGATAGTGAAAGTTGAACAGTTCAGTAACAGTGAGCTTAAACAGCTTTCTAACCGCATTCATGGCCACCACACCATCCTCATCCACCTTCAAAGATCATCTGAGATTATCTTTCAAACAGCCTCAAATCTGATGCACCTGTGGGCCTCTGTTCTTTAGCACAACCCAGAGCATGCTGGGACTGAATATGAAAAAGGCATGTGAAGCAGATCAGCAGCAAAGCATGGCTCAGCCCTCAAAGAACATCTAGGATGGTCTTCATTTGACAATGAGACAACCATATCTGACGAAATACAGGAAGGGGAAAACTTTCCATGGGACAGCAAGAGCTGTTAAACCAAAACCAGACAGCCTGCCTGAGCAGAGCGCAGACACACACACACGTCTCATCGTTAATGGAGGCCACTGTCCCGTGCGTGGCGGATGGAATGCAGGCTGATACGAATGATGACAGATTATTGATTGAAGATACACAGCTCAGATGATGAAAGTGGCCAGTGTTGAAAAGTACAGCTTTCTGATGGCAACGTCAGTGTCAAAACGCTGGAAAATAGGCCTTTGTTAACTCCCAGTGTGAAATGTGGCATGATCTGAAAGAGTTGGGCATGTGCTATGACGCACGCTGGTAATTAATACACTGACCCTGATAGCACATGCCAACGGCACATAAAAGCGTCTGCTCACAGCCTGAGCTATTCAGCAACTCATCCTACTGTTAAAAACACTTTCTACTTAGACACTATAGAGTCAGGGTTTAGTTAAGAGTTAGTTTCATATTAATTATGCATAATTTACCATTATTACTATAGTAACTACATGTAACAATGACACTGTAAAATAAAGTGTTACCAATAATTATAAATTTTAAAGATCTGGCTTATTACTTAAGTATGTACTAAAATATTAGCTGCTGGGTAAAATATGTCACATGTTTTGGGGTAAGCTGTATGTAGTAATTTGATCTGTCAAATAAACTCTTCTAATTTCGTGAGGCTGAGAAAAAAAAAATTAAGTAAACATTTTAAACCTATTTAAGTAATCACAATCCCACATTTCTCAACTTGTCAGCCTTAATTACTGAATTACTCAGAATTGTTACTGAGTGTCAGTCAGAAACAGCTGTTGATGTAAATGTGATTATGATAACACCCTCTTACTGACAAACTCTGTGCATAAGACGGGAGACATCTTTATCCTTTTAATCACACATGCCCTCGTCTACGAGCACGTCTCAGTGGACAGGAGGATGGTGAGTCTGTGTACATGCTCCACAAAAGAGAGGTGGAGCGGATCTGCTTTCCAATACACGTACATACACCACCACTCTCTGAAGATATGGATCAACAATTGTTGATGAACACTCAATTCAAACAAAGATGCATATCTCATAAAGCAGACATTTTGTTGGCTCAAACTATGTTTATCTTCTAGTTTCTTTAGGGGCAGAAGCTACACTTCAATAGCATTTTTAGAAGTCTAATAATCTAGGTTACTTCCACCAAAAATGCTGCAATAATTTAATTTGTATATGATCACTTTCCCCTGCTGAGACTGGCTTTTGTATGCGAAATGAAACAACGTCCCACCAAGTTTCTGAATACTGAATAGAAGAATCTAATTTTCCAGGATAAATCTCCTTTAAGAGAATGCAAACTGAAAATGTTATCATATTTGTTTTGTGTTGTATCAGGAGGTACATGTATATTGCTTGTGCTTTGCTTTGGGAGTCAAATATGTAAATAAAGGATAATTCATCAAATGAGTACTGAGATTTGATATTGCAATGATAACGCTTACATGTTAAGCTTACGACGGGGCCATACAGTATATGTCTTATACATGTTATGCATTTGTATCTGTATAGATATATATGATTTTTCTAGATCTTACACTGTGAAAAAGTGAAAAGTCGTGACGTATTGTCAAGTATGGTGACACATACTCGAAATTGGTGCTCTGCATTTAACCCATCCAAGTGCACACACACAGCAGTGAATAGTGAACAAACGCACCGTGAACACACACCCGGAGCAGTGGGCAGCCATTGCTCCAGCGCCCGGGGAGCAATTGGGGGTTCGGTGCCTTGCTCAAGGGCACCTCAGTCATGGTATCGAAGGCAGAGAGAGTGCTGTTCATTCACAATCCCCACCTTCAATTCCTGTCGGTGCGAGAATCGAACCGGCAACCTTCAGGTTACAAGCCCAACTATCCCTAACCATTAGGCCACGACTTTCACACCCTGTCTACAATGGGTGTGACTGAGTGAATGTTTGTACATTTGTCCTTCATGTTAGAATTATGCTGGATGTAGAACTTGGCATCTGTTTATTGTTGGCGACTCATCATGTCATGCCCCAAGCATCCACTGTAGACAGGGTCAAGTCAAATCACATTTATTTATATAGTAATTTATACAATACAGGTTGTATAAAAAAGCTTTTCAGTAATAAACAGGAAAATGACAGTGTTAATGTTGTAAAGTTAATCAATTATGAAGCAAATTTGATTCAGCTACTGCTCTATAGAAGACAAAAGTGTCTTTATTCAGCTTAATTTAGAACAATGTTGATTAAATTCAGGGTTTAAGTGTCTTGGTAAAAGACATAATGGTGAGACTCATGGTTCATTTCATGGTTCACCAGCTCTAAGCTTTAAACACCCCGTTATTTTAATGCTTAAGTTCAACGTTTTGTTGACCTTAAATATAAGTTCCAAAAAGTTGTTTTTGGTTCCCAAAATAAACTTTCAAGAAACAACAATACACGATTTTGTGCAATGGAATGGTTCCTTGGAGGTTAAAGGTTCGTCATGGAACCATAGATGCCAATAATAACCTTTATTTTTAAGAGAGTAGTTTGATTTTTTGGAAAAAATGGAAGTTGGACAAATGTATGCACTCAGTATCACTTAGACTGGCTGATGTTCAGTCTGTGCTATGACATCAATGCATCTGAAGTCATCAATCTCCATTGAGCCCTGACTGTGATGAATATGTATCTTGTCATCAATATTCAATGTGTTGCTTCCTCTATTGAGGTCTGACATTGGCAGCACCGTTGTGCGCTTCAAAACTTGGCAATCAAGCCACCAATGAACGTTCGGAATAATAAGCAGAAGAACGGCTGTGCCAACTTTTGACACGCTCCCACGCAAGAAGCCACAGGTAAACAGACAAGCACCCGTTGGTGCTCCGATCTCGCCTGTCCAGAAGATATGAAATGCGGATGGTGTGACTCCATGTAGCTTTGAAGAGCTTTTTTGAGAAATCAGGATAGCACCAGAGCGTGCCGCACAAAAGAATGATGAAAGAACGAAAGATAAACAAAGGCTTTCAAAGGTTGGAGTATTGAGACATCAAACGCAAAGTAGAAACAACACACAGCATCTCACCTCAGCTGACATATTGACAACAAGCAGCCTATGAGGAGAGAAGAGGTAAGACAAGAGGAGGGGGGGTTATGGGTGGAGAGGTTGGCGAGGTCAGCCTAAACCAACAGAATGGGAGAACCTAATTTCCAATGACAGAAGGGCCTTTCATCTGGGGCCCTGCCTGGAAATGTGCTGTGTTTAATTATTAAAGAAGGGTCTTACTCTGTGGGGTCGGCATGCATTTGAAGTCTCTTAAATTCAGCCCTGCTGACAGACCGCGGCCGGCCGTCTCAGTATGTGCCCTTACCTGTATGACAGCCGCTGAATGCTAATTTGTAACAAGCAAAACTCATTAGGCCTGTGCCATGCAGGGACGCGCGTCCCAGCTCATCTCAGAGCGCCGCAGCGCTTCGGTCCCTCTAGTGGGGTGGCTTCAATCAAAGGCTCTAAGGCACCCTTTGTTTCAGGCACACACTGAATGCACACACACAAGGCAAAGTTTGCACGATGAGAGGAGAAATGACAAAAACAAAGAAAGGTACTCTACACAATGCACACAAATGCTTGTCCAATGCGTTACAAGTGTGTGTTCCTATGGTGCTGTGACAGCAACAAACCTCAGTACTCAAGGGGGCGATAGAGTTTTCTTAAAATGCATATGCCATTAAACCAGATGTGTTGCTGTCCAGGTCGGCAGCTGTAAACATGTCTAACTGTTCAAACTGTTGCGCCGCAGGCCTGGTTATAAGGAGATGATATAGCACCATCAAACAAAAGCAAGAGCACCCTCAATTGACCCTTTGCAAAGAGCTTGATTAACAGGCAATCTGACCAATAATAACGCCGAACCCACCATTTTGTCCAACAAACAAATAAGACAGGAGAGTAGATTGACTTTGGTGGACTTGAACTTGAAAATTGTGTGTACTGATGTCTTCCTGTAGTTTAAATCAAATACGTTCTGATGTTCATTCATGTTTATTTCATGCTATAAGTAAATATGAAAAAACGGCCGGTTCATGTGCCGCTTGAACTGAGGCAATACAGTGGTCTGTCATGACACATTAAAGAAATACAAAATGGTATTTATTGCTTGAACTTCTTAAAAAAATTACAAAATTTGAAAGCTGAGACCTGTTGTCTGTCGACGTGTTGTCAGTTTACTCTTTGCTCCGTGATGTATTTTTCATTGCGTGAGAACATGGTGTGTAGTGTGAGAGAGGGATGGCTTGTCAGACATAGCAATAGTAACTAAGGAGGGTAGGTTTTTGTGAAGGGTCAATTGGATCTGTAATAACAGTATATAACAATGTTGAGCATTGCAGCCAATCACGCATGTCTGTTGATCTCTTGAATGCAATGGCCAGTCAGAGTTGTTTGAGTCAGTCAGAATCCACTTACCGCTCAAAATGCTTGAGTTTTTGTTTAGTGCTGTGTTCTATTTGGTCATGAATCCTCTCGTTATACAGAACAAAAGAGTAGATGCGAAGTAAATAAGACAGTTATTGTGCAGTGTAGTCAGCTTCATTGTTTATAATGGATGTTTTCATTAGAGTACAGCAGAACTCTGCAAGATCACGATGAACTGAAGTGACAGTTTTTTTTAGCAATCACGAGTGATTTGATTCTGGAACTGGGCCTGCTGTTCCGCCATGACAGCAGGTGACTTGAAACAGAAAGTTATTGAAGAAAGACTCGCTACGCTGATGCACCCTTGCTTCATCACTGAGAAAATCACTAGTGCATATGTATAACATTTAAATTTCGTTCTGATAGATTTCAGGACGCAACAACATGTGAAATTGAGACTATGTACATAGAAGCTACATAAGAGTGCAAGACATTGAATATTTCCATTCAACAATGTTGAAGTATGAGTGAACGCACTCACAGTGGCCTGCGTCTGGCTGCTGTACTCGGCCTCCATCTTGGCGAGCCGTTGATTGGTGTCCTCCAACAGCTCCTGGATGTTGTCTGTGTGCTTCTTCTGCAGGTCAAACTTTTCTTGTTCCATCTCCGCCACCGCAGCATGCAACTACCAGAGAGAATAAACCAACCATACAACTTAGATCTATAAAATATAAAAATAAACTCTTCAAGACTTGAAAATGTAACATTTATAATATCAGCGCTCAACTGTTTTTTTTGTTTGTTTCTGCTCTCACAGCCACTTGTAGTTCAGTTTTACTTGCTATTAAAGAATAGTTAATTTTAGCAATATATTTTCATTTGACAGAAAAAAAAAGAAAAAAAAAAATTATATATATATATATATATATATATATATATATATATATATATAAATAAAGATATAATGCTTTTAAAGACTTTTTTTGAAGACAAAATTAATGCTGTATATCCATACCAGAACAAACACACACAAAATACAGGATGTATCAGAGTGTATTCATTCCTTTTCAATTTTTGCAAATTTTCCTACTAAAATCCTTTCCACTTTTTGGAAGAAAAATATCTAATTATGAATTTAAAATAAATAAATAAAACATACCAAAAGTTAGCAAAACGTAAAAACAGATGATCTATGATCCCACACTATCATCTGGCCATCCTTATTGTTGAGCCCTGAACATGAGTCCTACAGAATATTATGTTTAGAAACAGAGAACAAAGAGAATATTTTATAAGGCCTGAAGCAAGATACCCTTCAACCAAAAGCCTGTAGAAAGACAGGGCCGGATTCTCTGGGAAAACCTTGAGCTTTTCTTTTCTATCTCTGCAATAAACATACACATCTACTGAACACTAATAAACATACACATCTACTGAACACTCAGAGAAGATGGATTTTTGGGATTCTTTCTCATACTCAGACGAGATTGGCTGAGCTCTAAACTCAGTGAGTGTTCAGCGTTCAAAGCTCCGGCTGCTGGAGGGACGGGCTTGTGGAAACCTGAGTCTTTTCAACCCTTCTTTACCTTCTTCTCCCATTCGTTTTTCAGAGATTCAGCACTTTGATCAGACATTTTCTTCAGCTCGCTGATCTGTTTCTCTTTGGTCTGTCGGATGACCTGGGACTCTCGCAGCAGGCTTTGAACTACAGGGGAGAGAGGGAGGCAGATACAAACATTCAGGCCTGGCCGCAGGGCATCTCTCTGTCTGCTTGCACCCCAGGCTGCCCCGGACAGCACCATACTTCTTGACTCCAAAAAATAACGAAATAAATAAAACAATAATACACAACAATGGGTACGAAAACAAGAAATAATACAATATCTTTGTGTTACATAAGTTAAGGTGAAGCGTATTACAGCAGAAAGCCAGTAAAGGTTGTGTTGAATGTTTAGAAGTTATAAATAAATATAAATAAAATAAAAATAAATATTATAAATAAAGCTATGCCTGACACATTCCACATTCACTTTATTTTTTATTAACGTCATCAAGATAATAAAGATTAATTTGACTGAAGAGTTCTTGACTGAATAATAAGCATTTTGTCAGTTAAAATTACATTCGATGTAAATGAAAAGCGTGTTTTATAATTTTGGGGGCTTATTCAAAAATAGAAAAAAAATGAAGACTAAAGCCCTGTTCACAACAAGAACGATAACTATAAAGATAACTATAAAGATAACGATATTAGCGTTCACACCAGCGGACGATATCGTGTTTATTCTAAGCGCATACGCGTCTGCCGCTTTAAATTCTCCTGCTTGTGATAGCAGGATGGATTCTGATTGGGTGTCAATGATTTTATCATTCATCAGCTGGAAAAAAAAAATCATTCTGGAAGTGGTTCCAAGGATATCGTTTCTCTGTGCCTTTATCATTATAGCTGTGGTGTGGACTCTGTTATACGTTGATATTGAGAACGATTTTTAGAACTATATCTTTATCGTTATCTTTATAGTTACAGTATCATCCTTGGTGTGAACAGGCCTTAACAGCCTCGTGACTTTTGAGAAATACATAGAAAGGCCAAAACAAGACATCAAATCACAGATGCTGCTTTTACTGAGTCGTAAGAAAAAGCCTCTTTGTTTGTGAGTGTGGTCCATGCTTTACTACACATCTGTTTACAAGGTGCAGCTTTTGTTGGCTCCTCAAATCCAAGTCTTTAGAGCTGTTTTGGGGCTGAAGGAGAGGTTTCCAGCTGGAGTGCACTGGGCAACACCTAACTACTGACAGAGCGCTCAGAGCGAGTGTATAAACATGACCCACTGCATGTTCTACCCTCACCTCTCTTCTCCAGCCTCCGAATCGTCTCCTCCGCCTCCTTCTGCTTCCCACGATACACACTCTTCAGCTCGTCAATCTCGCCATTCTTGCGGTCCAAAATCTGAGAAAATCAACACGAACCACATTTTGTACATTTTCTGAAGAAAATTTGACTGGCATTGTGTGTGGATGGAGCAGTTGTTAAGTCAAGTCACCTTTATGTATATAGCGCTTTATACAATACAGTTTGTGTCAAAGCAGCTTTACTGTGTCAAACAGGAAAATAGTTTGTCAATAATGCAAGTAGACAATAATAAAGAGTCATTTTTCCAGTTAAAGTCAATTCATTGATGATTTAGTGATGTCATCATCCAGTTCAGCTCTCCTCCAATAGTGTCTGTGCAATCAGTCAAGCGTCCCCAACTAAGCAAGCCAAATTAGACTGTTAGACTTCTACAATATGTGGTTACTAGTGTACTCTAGGTGATATCTGCTCTTTATATATGGCTCAATTTCCTTCTTTTTCATCAACAAGATGCAAATTTAGTAATTAAACAAACACAACAGGTACTATTAATGTCACAAATGCATGACGAGTTCCCAAGTTTAAAGCTTAGGGTTTGTGGTGCGTTCTGCACTAGTTGGACCACACTGTACGTATGCAGTTAGTATTATATATCCACAGTCCCAGTTTCTCTTTTTGAATGACAAATACAGACGACTGCCACCTGCTGGCATGGAAAGTTATTTCCCCTCATGCAGGCACAAAAGGTATGTGCCAGTTGGCTGTTGGCTGCAGTCTTTATGCTGTTTGTTAAGCGCAACTTTTTGGCCCAGATGCCAGGCAACACGAGGCATCAACACCGCTGGCTTTCATCATCGCTAGTTCTTTGATGTCGGTTTGGTGTGTCACGGCTTTTAGACGTTTGTTCAGATCACTAACCCTAAGAGTGAGCAATGGCAATAGTGATGCTTGCATTAGCAAACAACTCTGCAAACAAGAAGCATTCATGACACTGAGACGATGGATGACAGAACGTTTATGTTCCAGACTTTCCAGCTAATCTAGAGCCATAAATAAATTTCAGTGGGAACAGAGTTTAAATAGAGGTTTGTGGTGCTTCCATATGACAAGCTAATGCTGGCTGCAGATTACAGAGGATAATGTTCTTATTCACAAGCATGACCATGAAGGAACTCGCCCTCTCCTGCGTCACTGAATGCTGGAATTTGCTGCTTTGAAGCCGACGTTTAGCGGATGGGGGTTTGGGGGTGGTGGGCAAGATCCCCATTTTTGGCCCTTTCTTCAGTGAAGGCTTTTTGCTTAAGTATATTATCTGTAACAGTAGCGTAAGCTTAAAGCAGAGGATGACAAACCCGTATGAATCTCACATTATGCTCTGGGAAGGAAGACCACTCCAGGAGACGTACCCATGACCCCACTGACAAGAAGTAGTGTTTTGGTCATGAACAAAACAAATCATTCACTTCCGTGCACTGACATATTTTTCACACACTGAAGTCTCTCCCTTTTGAAGGGCTTGACTGTGTCTCCCTGCTTTCAAAGACTGACTATAGCATGAGCAAACAGCATATTATTACCATACATTAGCATATAAATAGCATATCAATTGTTGGACCTGCCGAATGTATACGCCCTTCACTGAACAAGTCTTGTTTTGAGTTTGAACGACTTAGAGCAGGGCTGAATGAACTGCCACTTGTTCATGATCAAATTAAACAAACTGGAACATGTCATTTGTGTATGTACTGAATGAACAAGGTATTTCATTTGTGAACAGGGATCTGATGACTGACAATGACTGAAAGAAAAGGGGGCACTGGTTCACTCACCACAAAAAATACTACATTTTATGAATGTGTAAAAATGACTTATGACTATATGCAATTAAATAAGGATGTTACTGGAGGTAATGATACATTTAATTAGGCAAGTGGCCCCTACCACCCCACAACAGCGCACATCATGTATGTCTCCCTTATCAAACACACCCAATTCAGGTCATCAGCTCTTTGGCAGGGACTACAATACCTTAAAGGTAATAAAGATATACTTCGAGCAAAATCAAAGAACAAACTGAAGTGACATTATTTCATTCAAAAACAACCCAAAACAAAGTTTGTTTTGGCAGGTCGAAAGGTTTGGCATCGGGATGTTTGCTAACGGTACACCACTACTCATGTATTTCGAATGTACTTTTACCCCAAGCAAAGAATGAAAAATAACTTTGAGTGAGTATACTGATCCCTTAACAGGGTGTATCAAACAAATGAGACATTCAAAAAATGCAGTGTTGGGGAAGGTTTGGGAACCACTTCTGATGCTTAATCACTCTTCACAGAGTCTCTTTGTAAAATTTTAATAATGTACAAGACTGTTTCTGTTGTGAATGATTCTGAACGAATCTACTAAGTGAATAATTCAATGACTCACTCAATACACAAAAAACAAACAAATTTGTCACCATGTACTGGTTTAATGATGTAATCAACAGAATCTGAATGAATCTTTTGGTTCAAAAGAGTCACATGACTGAATCAAAATCTCCACCACTTCTCACAAAAGCATGTTTAATAGCAAAAGATACCAAATAAATAGATAAACTAGATATTCAAAAATCGTTCATTGAAGTTTTCTGTTGGAATTATGCTTTGTGAGAGATTTTGCATTATAAATGGGAGTTAAAAAAAAATGGATAAAAGGAAATGGAGCGATCTCTTCAGTGAAAACAGTGTTACGTATTCTTTCTGATGTGTCTCAGGAGCATGTTGAATGTTAACATTCCAGACTCTCGGAAGCATGAATGAGTGTTGTCTGTATCTGTGAGGACTTGAGCCACAGCTTTGAGGAACTCACTCACGACCTTGTTCCTCACCTCCAAAAGACCTCAGCGGTGGGCTCCCAGACTCCAATGGACTGGTTCTGCAAGTCCTTAACAATCCGCCCATTGTGCCACACAGCGCATGCTTTTGATGAACCCAAGGAATTTAGAAATCCTTCATGGCGGGAGGGAGCCAAGCGCAACCTGCATTTAGCAAGCTCCAAATAAACAGCAGATCTGCTGAGCTTGTTCCCAAGCGGCGGTCCAGTCTTGTGCCTTGAGCTGTGGGCGATAAGATGCCTGGGCTCAAGGTGGGGCGGGAGGCGGGCGGACATTTCAGAAATGTGTTTTATCTGATGCGGCCGCTGCACAGCAGAGAGCCGTTTGTTGAGACCGCTGTAACTCCTTTGATGGCCTGACCTTCTACAAGCCGTCTGTGTCCAAGTGGGAGTTCAAAGGCTGTCGGCCATTGTCTCAGTGAGGGTGGACAGCGGCGTTGCGACCAGGGGTCTGTAAATCTCAAAGGACCCTACAGAGATCAACGGCTCAGAGGACATGACAGGGCACACGCACCGGTCCGCTCGCCCCTGGACTCAAGCGAGCCCACCAACGGACACCACTGCGCCATGTGTGTGTTTGTGTGAAGTTTATAGGGTCTTCAAAGAAAGATGCACCTGAGTAAATATTGACATTCTCCGAACAAGCACATCTGAGTCTTTCAGAACCAAACAACAGCGCTCATTAAGAGCAAAGCAGACACAATCATCAACAAAATAAAGTCTTATGAACCAATTAAGATTTCATGTAACGTTGATCGCAAAAAACGGCGAATTAATGAAAGATCCACAGGAAGCTATTGAAGTCCAAAACCCATTGGAAAAACTAAACAAGAATAGTCTTCAAAGGCCTTTGGCAGCAGTAAGAGCTCCTATTTACAGAGGTACTCTCTGAGGTTGGGGGTGATGGTCCCTCGTGAGGCCTAATACAGCAGTGTTTAGTGAAGAGAGGACGGACATCGCTGGCGAGAGGACCATTTCAGTGCTGGTCCTTCAAACACAGATGCAACTTCATTCAAACCAAAAATACCTCCCAAAAGTTATTATTTTCTCCCTCTGAAAAGTCAGTGAGCCCATCAGTGGATTATTTATCCTGCTTTTTGTCCATCAGAAGTGCACTCTGTTGCTAAGCTCATCATCCTGCAAGCCGGTCGCCTGTGAAAGATGAAAGCTTGCAGCTGAGAGTGAGGGAAAGAGGGGGCGTTAGGGAGGTTAAAGGGAAGTTCGTGGAACATTTAGGGACACACACAATTTTCCCATCGTCTCCTTAAAGAGCTCTTTTCAGACACACAGCAGAGTCATAACAGAGTGTCGAGGACAAGGTCCAGAGGCCGTTGGACTTTTAGGGATGCTGTGAAAGACAACAGTCTGCCAAGAATCATGTTTCTGCTTATAAAGGGGTGGGGATACACAAACATCTGTAGACCTAGGTCATTTAATAGACTTTATGAAAGCAGAATTTAAGGTGTTATGTCACTGGGACTGAATGAAAAAGACAATAAATGTAGAAGTAACAGAGGAGATACTGACACAGCACATGCACATAAAATCAGTATCACTAAAACAATACAATTTTAATGAGTGAGACAGTCGTCTGGGATGTTTGCAGAACCCAACTTGCAAGATTTGAGCAGTCAACCTGTGTATCATCAATATACTTGTCATTATAAACTCATCATCATCCATTTTCTCCTCTATTAACAGCAAACTGGGAATTCTGAACTTGGTTTGTGGTTCTAATCGTCTTGTGTTTAATATAATTAATAATTTTGTTATTTAAAAATTGGATTGCTTTTTTACATATTATATAAACTTTAGTTTGTACATAGTTTGTAGGAGAAGATGTGGAATATCAGCTTGAAGGGATACTTCATCCAAAATTGAAAATTCTCTCTCTCACCCTCACGCTGTTCCAGATGAAAATTACTTTCTTTTTCAAATGAAAATCAAGAATGTTTTTATAAACATAATCCATTTCTGTCCATATAATGCAAGTGGACTTACATTTTAACCTTTTAAACTATAAACCTGAACATTTAAACCTGTACATTTGCATTACATGGACCCACAGAGACTATTTTTCCAAAAATCATTGTTTACATTCATCTGAAGAAAGCAAGTCATATACATCTGGGATTGCATGAGGGTGTGTAAATGATGAGAGAATTTTTGGGTGAAGAATCCTTTATGAAATATTTGACAGGTCAATTGATTCACCTTCTGAATCTCTGCATCATGTTTCTGCTGCATCCTCAGTGTATCCTCTTGATGTTTGGCCTCCAAGACTTTAGTCCTCACATCAATCTACAAATGAAGAACAGATGAAATGACACAATGGCAAATTTTATTTTATTTTCACAAAATTCTATGTATAATGCTAATGGTAACAATTTAGTATAGGGACCAACTGTCAATATTTACTAGTTGCTTATTAGCATGCCTATTATTAACATATTGGTTGTTTATTAGTTCTTATAAAGCACATATTTTACATGACCGTATTCTACATCCCTAATCCTACGCAATACCTAAACTTAACAACTACCTTACTAACTATTAATAAGCAGTAAATTAGAAGTTTACTGAGGCAAAAGTCATAGTTAATGGTTTGTTAATAGCGAGAACTGGACCTTAACATAAAGTGTGACCATGTTAATGAAGGTTTTTTGCACCAAAAACACAATTAAATACAATTAGGCCTAATTATTATTATTATTTTTTCTCTCTGGCCATTAAAATTAAACAGGCTGATTAAGACTTCTATATGTAAATGATTGACAAGCTTCTGCAATGATGGTGTAGTTCACAATGGCATTCATCAGGATAGTTCAAGCTCAATACTGAAAATATCTTAATATGTAAATGTAGATGGTCGTGTGTTAACAAGCTCAAAGCAGTTGTGTCATAACTATAATATTTTCTAAGCCCTTTTGGTGTTTGTTTGTTTCAGTCTGGGTTAAAGTAATGTTAAAGTATTTCTACACAGCACATCAAAATCATATAAAAAATTTCAAACTAATTTCAAAAAGAAATGTTTTTCATGACATGACCCATTTACAAAAAAGCCAAACATCTGAATTACAGTGTTGAGTTTCCTCTACACCTACAGTCTTTTTGTTTTTAAGATCAGTCATTAAAAGAATCAGTTAAGAATCTGCCAATGCTCAGAGCAAACACAAAACGACATGTATTGTGCTATGAGACAATGATGAAAGAGCCCATCTGTTCAGAAGGACACAGATGAATAATACTGGACAGGAAACGGCAGACAGAGGAAGATAAAAAAGTACATACACATAATGACATTTGAACAGTCCTCATTAGTATTTCAACACACATGGGAATCGTATAGAGTTTACTGTATGGTTCCAGTTCTGATTCTACTTAATGAATTTATTATTACATACATTTGAGGACCAATATAAAACAATTACTCATGAGTTTAAGAGTGATTTGTGAGTCATCTTGACCTATTTTGATTGCCACCCCTTACAGCACCACTAATTAACTTCCCTCTCCTACAGCAACTTCAGGCTTATAATGTGCCTCAATATTCCTGGGATCAAAAGTTCAACATTTTTCTTTAGTGGCCTGTTAGAACATGTGTCCCAGGCTCTTCAGGTTGTCAAACCCACACAAATAATTTGAGCACACACACAAGAGAGGAGTAAGCACACACTTCCGCTTACACAAACACAAAGTGCAGCTGAAACTTTCGTAACTATGGCCGCTGGTCATTCCTGAAGCGGTGTCTTTCTTCTCATGTATTTTGGGAAGCATGTTTTGATGTGACATGAGCAAGATTTTTGTGTGAGCCTCCCAGCCCTCTGGCTGACTGCGTCAGGGCTTTCAACTGCTGCCACCAGCGTGGGACACGATCTACTGGCTTATCAGATCCGCTGCAGGGCACTATATGGCCAGAGTGAAAGAGTGTGAGAGAGAGATCCCGACGTCTGTAGACCACGAGAACATTGAAAGAGCCACAGGCCATTTCTGCTGCCTGTTAGAACAGACTCGGACTGACAGGAAAAACCAACACAACTGGAGTGGTCACTGGTGGCAAGAATGCTTGATGAACGCACTAATTACAATTTAAAGGGATACTCCACCCCAAAATGAAAATTTTGTCATTAATCACTTACCCCCATGTCGTTCCAAACCTGCAAAAACTTTGTTCATCTTCGGAACACAATTTTAGATATTTTAGATGAAAACTGGGAGGCTCGTGACTCTCCCATTGACTGGCAAGTAAATTACACTGTCAAGGCACAGAAAAGAATAAAAAACATCTTCAAAATAGTCCATCTGCCATCAGTGGTTCAATCTGAAATTTATGAAGCGACGAGAATACTTTTTGTACGCAAAGAAAATAAAAATAACGACATTTATTCAACAATTCGTCTCCTCTCTGTCTCTCTGTGTCAGCTAACGTCATTTTGGAGAGCATCCAATGGACGCAAAGTGCGTATGCTATTCTCTGTCATCAGTAAAGCATGGATACGCGGTTTCCACTCAAATCAAAATGTAAATAAATGTACAATACATATCCATACGTTACTGATGACACAGAGAGACAGAGAGGAGACGAATTGTTGAATAAATGTTGTTATTTTTATTTTCTTTGCTTACAAAAATTATTCTTGACGCTTCATAAAATTCAGATTGAACCACTGATGGCAGATGGACAATTTTGATGATGTTTTTAATACTTTTCTGTGCCTTGGCAGTGTAATTTACTTGGCAGTCAATGGGACAGTCACGAGCCTCCCAGTTTTCATCCAAAATACCTTAAATTGTTTTCCGAGGAAGAATCGAAGCTTTTACGGGTTTGGAACGACATGGGGGTAAGTGATTAATGACAAAATTTTCATTTTGGGGTGGAGTATCCCTTTAATGCAAACATTTCATTGTGTTTGAGCTTTGTCTTGGAATGCAGTGTAATGTGACAAAATCATATATATATATACGTTTTATTTCCATTCAAAAGAAAGAACAGACCTGCTGCTGTCTAGTATTATTAATCAAACAACAATACAGTGAGAAAATGACTAAGCATTACATAACGTGAGCTAAAAACAACAATGAATGGCAAGTACCGTCGATGTTGACAACACCATTCATTGACAGACAATTACAAACAATATCAGGATATCCATGGAGATCATTGAGCTGGGAACTTGCTAAATATAATAAATAACAGTCAAATATGTTTGTTCATATTTTCATTTCCAGTTATTAAGGATATCCATATTTACTGGCTACCAATCTTTATCGGCCAATATACATCTTGATACTATGATTGGAGATGGGCCAACCTGCCTAAATTCAAGAATGATCTTTTTTTTTTTTTTTTTATTGTAGTACACAAAACTGCACTGCTCTAATGAACGAACAAGCATCAGCCCCCAAAGCCTGATATCATGTTCACTAAAATGAGAATTATTGGCAGTTGTAAGCATTTGCAACTTCACAAATTCATGTGTGACTCTAATTTAGATGAATAAGCCAGTTTGTTTTAAAAATATAAGTATTAAAAGCATATGGATTATAAGGTGCATATTTTCAAGAATCATTACGGTAATTCTTCCAACTCACTCAACAGAGATGAAGAGGACAAACATACTGCAAATGAATGTAAAAATAAAGATGTGGATACACATCAAATTATACTTGATGTAATGTCAGTAGCATCTGCAAACCTGCGCACTCTCAGTACCATCAGCCTAGCACTTTTTTAAATAAATAAACAAACAAAACCTATAAGGAACAACATTTTTAGAGTATTTTATTTCCCAATACATTACAGAGCATTTTGTCATGCATATACACTGGATTGATCTTGATAACTAAAACACTAGGAAAATACAGATATCTGATCAGCACACAGTATTGGTAGATACTCAGTTTTAAATGACATGGATGGGATTTGGGGAACAAAAACTTGATCGGGACATCTTTAGTAGTTATTAAAAAAAAAAAAACTAGATAAAAGCTATATATATATATATATATATATATATATATATATATATATATATATATATATATATATATATATATATAGCATTTCATAAATAAGAAAATACAGCCTGCTGGGAAAATACATTATTTTGAAATGCTAAAGTAATAAGTGAACACACATCTGTCGTTATTAAAAGCTGTTTGTTTAAAACACATGGCTTTATGACATCAACTTGTATTCATCAGTAGGCTGGCCACGGTACACTGTGATACTTGCTATATTTGATACAATGGAACAGATTGTGACCCATGATGAATAAACTAAAATGAATACATTGAAAGCCCGATGTTTCAATGTATCAAAATTATGCAGACAGAATTGCTGCTTTACTGTAGTTGGGTTGAATGCAGAGACGGTTTTACATAATGTAACTGGATAAAATATTATTTGAATTGTGAAACTACTTATAACATATCACCCAGCCCTAGTATATATCTCAGTGTCATTTGATATTCAAACCCAATCCATGAAGACATCTCATGTGTTCTACATAAACAATGCATTTATTTACATATCAAAAACATGACTACAGCCCAGAAGGCCTTCATCAACTCCAGGGAGAGAGAGAAATCATTGTTTTCTTTCAATTCTGTGATTCTCAAAAGCTAATGGTGTGTAATATACAGCACATCAGCTGCTGGTGGCTGACAAGAACATTTACATAAGCACAATATCCTGTAGCACCAAATTTGATGAAATTGTGATAAATCTTCACAAATGGTCTAAAGCTTTGGCCAGTTTCCCTATAGCAGCAACCTCATGCCCCTCCAAATCCCCGCTTTACCTGGCTTTCCAGCAGATCCCTTAAGCACCACTTTGTGCTTATTCTTACACTGTTTTGTAAGCTACTCTGAATAGCATCAGATAAATGTAAATGTATATATAGTATCTTATTCCAGAAACATACTGGTCACAAGCACACAAATGCAGATATAAATGCTTAATCTAGAAGTTTTCAAAAAAGCAATCTAATTAATTACATGATGTGGCGATTAATTTCATTAATCGCAAACTAAATTTGGCTTTGAAAATACCCACAAAAGATCATTTTAAGCTATTATTGTGTTAAATGAGAAAAGTAAATAAGTGGACATTAAATAGCTTTAGAAAAAAATATTTTATTTGATTCAACATACAATTTATTATACATAAACATTTAGGCTACAACAGCCTAACATAAACTATGGAAACATAAAAGAAGACGATTTAAGAAAAATCTCAGTATTTTTTGTACATGCAAAGAAAGTCACTGGTAGCCTAACCAAATCAGCTTTGTTACCAACAGTATTCAAAATAGCTTCTATGTTCCACAAAAGAAAGTCATACAGGTTTGAAACTACATGAGGGTGTGTAAATGATGACAGAATTTTAATTTTGGGGTGAACTATCCCTTTAATGTTTTTTTTTGTAATTATTATTATTTACCAAAATTATACTCTAAATAAGAAACTAAAACTTTAAGTCTTTATGAGTCATTCATTCATTCGATTCGTTCAAAATGCGGATTCATTCAGAAACTAACACCGCTGTTGCTCGGAGACGCACAACAATTCTGCTTTGATTTTATAGGTAATATTTGCGTTAGCAAAGTTGAGCAAAAACAAACAATATTGTGTCTAAAATATAACAGTGTTAGCTTCTTATTTACTGAACTGGTATTTAAAATCACATTTGCACTCATGCTATTCAGGACAAAAGCAACATATTGATATGATATTGCTCTCGTTGCTTGTTTGACATTGCTTATCATATAATATAAATATGAGACAAAAACTCATACAGGGGCATTTTTTTACCCCAATATCTTGAATTTTAGGACATAACTGCGTTTATGGAGTTGTTGCCCTGCATCATATTTGTCAACAGTCAACTGTATGAAATTTAAGATGATGTACAGTTCTGGGGACGGGGCGTGTGCATTAAATGTATTAAAATATTTAAATCGTGTTATTTTTTCATAACTAATTAATTAAGTTAACGCATTAAACTGATAGCCTTATATCATGGAGACAGATTTCAGTTGATAATGATTTTGCTGTATTTTTATTGCGGTATGTAATGTAAACATGCAGTGCAGGACTGCTTAACATTATTGACACGCTATAGTGAGAAGGAAACATGGGTGAATGAGAAAACAGCAGAATGCGTTTGATAAGTTATTAAAAGTGCAATAAACTGTGCAAGAGAAATAAATTAAGCACTTGCACACTGATATTTTTTTTATATATTTGATGATGACTTTATTCGATTTCTGTAGTGTGTCCTAATTGAATACTAGGCTAGACCTAACCAAAGAAGAAGAAGAAAAAAAAAAAATGCAGAAGTTTTTACTTCTTTTAGGCTAGGTTTGCTGTGGTATTGAAAACTGGGGGAAGCCCCTGGCTTAACCAATGCATGGTCTTCTTGTACATGCTCAAGAGGACAATACAGTTACCTTCAAATATCTGCCATTAATGAGCCACGTGTTACTATAACTGTAAGATTCTCTTCATCATGACATTAAAGGTATAGTTCACACAAAAATGAAAATTCTATCTTGAGTTGATGGAAGTCAATGGCTACTGTCAACTTTAGTTATCAACATTCTTCAAAATATCAGTAACACTTTAGAATAAGGAACACTTATTCACTATTAACTACGACTTTTCCCTCAATAAATTCCTAATTTGCTGTTTATTAATAGTTAGTAAGGTAGTTGTTAAGTTTAGGTATTGGGTAGGATTAGGGATGTAGAACAAAGTAATGTAGAATAAGGCATTAATATGTGCTTAATAAATGGCTAATATTCTAGTAATATGCATGCTAATAAGCAACTAGTTAAGAGACCCTAAAATAAAGTGTTACCAAAATATCTTCTTTTGTGTTTGACAGAAGAAAGAAACTTGTACAGGTTTGGAACAATTTGAAGGAAAGGTGATAGAATTTTCATTTTTAATTGAACTATCCCTTAAAATATCATGAAAATATGGCTTGCAGCAATCCCGAGAACGCAATGTTCACTTGCTTTATAACACATTTCTGAACACAACAACGCTTGAAATGCATAGCCAGAAGTGTTTGCATTCGCATTTTCATGTTTTGAGATGTACACCCCTTAGAAGCTCCATACGAGTACATATTTCACAATTTAGTACGACAAAAAAGGCTTTATGAATAAACACTAAAATCAACGTCCAGACACATTTTATAGAAACCAAACAGAAGGTTGTCTCATGACAGCATTATCTGGAGGCTGGAATGATCTCATAAGAGCAAAGCACACAGTTTGCTACCATCACCTGCCCTACTTCCACTCAACAATGAGAAACAAGCCCCTGCCTCTCGGTTTGCGTACGATTCTTCTTGTGCAATCTCAGAGACCACAGGAGACCTGTCAGAGAAGATTGCACTGATTGAAGCCACGCAGTCAAACAGATCCCGGCAGCACAGATGCAAACGTGGGCGGTGCTTTTTTTCTTTTCTTGTCTTTTTTTTTTTGAAGCTTCAATTGGTGCTTTTAGAAAAGTTTGTCAAACTACATCAGTGGCATTCTGAAACTCTTGTCTGAAAAGGTGCAGCGGGCGAGAGCACACCTCCGGGTTTTCAGATTCCCTGGAATCAGTGAAGCGAATGACATTGGTGCTTTTACTCGCGTTAAACTCACAGAGACGCGGCGCTTTTTGAAGAGCAGAAGGAGAGATGGAAGGGTGGGAGGAGGAGAGATGAAGATGGTGCGAAGGAGACGAGAGCAGCTGTTCAGTCTTTTCTTTGCCCAGCGTTGGTTTCACACATTTCCTCAGGGAATATTTTCACAAAACGTCTGCTAAGTTTTAGCGCCACACTGCGGGTTGAAACTGTGATTCCAGCTATTTTGAGAGTCAAAATCTGGGTGACTGTTCAGTGTTTGGATAAACACCAGAAAGCTTCCCCAGTCACACCGATGACATCTCAATCAAATCACTGCCTTTTCTCTATGAGGGAAAAATAACAGAACTGAAATGTTGAAATAAACTAACTGGGATAGTCAAATAAATAAAATAGACCACATTACCTCATAAGGAAATATATTATCACCACCTTAAAGCTGCTGTCTTCTTTTTTCAATATTAAAACTCAAAAGTAAAACACTCAAAGTGTGATTTATTGGAAAAAAAAATACTGTGACTTGCTGTGTGTTAGGCAATCAAAACATGGCTCAGGTTAGTGATATTTGTATAATGCATATATCAGCATTATAGGGAGTCATTTCCCATCTGAAAATATGAATATGTGTAGCAGATTTTAATACCAGTAAAACAGTAAATAAATTCAGTCTGACTAGATTGTTTTGCTGTGATGGTTAGAGCCTTTCTGTCAACTGTATCAATGGAGGCAATATGAATCTTGCAAATGTTTGTAGGTGTCAAACAATGACTAAGGGCTAATAATAAACAAAAGAAGCCCAAAAGAACCTACTACATTTAATAAGAATTTTAAAATGTATGAGAGAGATATATAAACACTGATGAGCCAAAACATTATGACCAATCACAGGTCAGGTGAAGTGAATATCGTTGACCATCTCCTAACAAGGCCACAAACTAAGGTCTGGGTAGGTTTTGGTGAAGGCTATCACACCTGATCTGAGCTAACAGAAAGTCTACTCTGTTCCACAAAATTTTAATGATGGTTTAATGATGAGTGCCTATGATGACCCCTGTCCACCATCAAAGTCGTCTACAGAGGGCATGCATGCTTCAGAACTGGATCTTGGACCAGTGGAAGAAGGTCGTCTGGTCCGATGAGTCACATTTTCTTTTACATTGCATGGATGGCCATTTATCTGGGGAAGTGATGGCTCCAGGATGCAGCGTGGGATGACGACAAGCTGGCCGGTTCAAGGTGTTGCCCTGGCCTCCAAATTCACCAAATCCCAATCCATTTGAGCATCTGTGGGATGTGCTGGACCAATAAGTTCGATGCACGGCAGCTTCACCCCACAATGACGTGAAGGATATGCTTTTGAAGGACACCTTCAGAGGTCTTGTAGAGTTCATACCTCAGTGGTTTGATGCTGTTTTGGCAACTTTGATACTGAATCTGTAATTATATTTCTCAGCAACGAGGCGGTAAAATCATTGTTTTTGAAGCAACTAAACTGACAGCTTCATTGTTTGTAGACAGAGATGCACAGATTCACACTCAACCTTCACCCCCTTCTTCTCGATAAATAATACAAATAAATGCTATAATTCATTTATTCAAATAAATGTGATCTTACTGCACTACATCATCTCGTCTGATTTTAAAGTGGGCAGAATGCTACAGCTAATGAGCCATGATGAAAATAACTGTCATTTTATACCTTTTTTAAAAATTTGAATCTATGAATTTACAAACTTGAATTTATATGCACCAATATACCATTATATTGTAATAAACAGTAATATGCATCTACATACAGTATATTTCCATAAAAAGGCCATAGAGACTTGAACACTTTTGTGTGATGCTGCAAACAAATCACTGAATCGGAGTATGAATCAACTAACTGAACAGAGTGATTCATCAAATGATTCATCTACACCCCTAAATGCTAACTTTAATGCTGTTTAGATGCTATGCGTCCTAGCAAAACAAGAAAAAGTAGTAAAACTAGTATACTGACAAAGTTTTCAGGAGACATATGTGAAATAAAGACAGAACTCATGATTTCAGATTACGAAGAAAGAGTAAACAATGATAGTGAGGCACAATGCCAAGAACACACAGCAACAGAAGTGCCTGTGATGAATACTAGAACTCGTATGAGCTTTGTTTTTCTCTGCCCTCAGCTGCACAGTCATTTCAATCAGAGGCAACGAAGGGCAACGCATGCACCATTTCCCTTCATCAAAGCCTAGCAGCTCCTGAGGAACGTTTGACTCACCCTTCACCCCATTACCTGGGAACGTTTCTTCAGCCTTGATGTTAACTCAAGCAGACCTCTTGGCCTGCCATTGCTGCCACCTGTTATTAATTACCATACTCCACAGCCCAACGCAGACGCTATTTACTCTGCTTACAGTAAAACAATGTTTCAGTTAATCTCAGAATCTCCTTGCTTAAAAGTGTGTGGAGTTAATGTGGCGGCTTCATCTTTCAAACAGCAGCCCTGGAGACTTAAGGACTGTTTCAAAAGACTATTCAGCTGTTTGCAAAATGGCTGTATTCTAGTGAAGGCGAGGGCTGATGATGCTGTGTGACCGAAGTTGACCTAATTGAGCACTGCTCTTCCTAGAGGAAGTGTGATTACAGCAGGTCACGCTCAGTATATTCAACAATACCAGTCAAATGACATCAAAGAGAAGCTTGTTCTATGGGATTTTCAGCTTAAACCCACATACAGGGGGAAACTGTCATCACAAACAGGGTTTGTAAAGCTCTTAGAAGAAGTCGGCGTCCCTAAACAAGCAAAACTCAGAGAGCCTTGCTTTGGTTAGGTGTGTGAAGCTGTCATCCAGCATTGCTTTCTTGAGTTTATTAAAAGCAACCAGCCATCACACAGCATTTACTTAAGAAGTGGAAAAGCATGCTGGATGACAAATCTCAACAAGACAGCAGCACTGAAGAAAACCATCACTGGTTAAACGGTTAGTTCAACCAAAAGTGAAACTTGTGTCATCATTTAATCATATCGTTCCAAACCCTTAGGGGACATCTTTCTTTTGTGAAGAAATGAAAATGTTTAGCAGAATCTTTGTTCTGTTCTTTTGCATTGCAAAATGTCCAAGTCATTACTCACTGCAAATTTCAATTGTCATTTTGGAGTCAGCTATTCCTTTAAAGGAACTGGGCCATTTTGAAAGCAATTACAGCACATTTCAAGCACTTTGGGAGAACATAATGTTCCTACCTCCTTATCAGCTTTCACTGGGGCGGCCTCATCATAAAGGGTGCTGTTTTTTCCAAGACTTGATTTGTTGTAAATCTATTAATACAATAGAGAAAGATAAAATGTGCATTCTGCTGATACTACACTAATAAAAGCATGTTACAATAACAGTTCTACAGTATTGGTAGCACTAAATATCTGAATGCAGAACTCAATAAATAATAATATGATACTAATAATTACTATTAATGTTTGAACAACATGCAGTCAAAAACAAATGACAGTGTCTTGCTGTATCCGTTAAGTTGGCCATTGTATTTGCAGTTTTTTTTTTGTTGTTGTTGTTGTTTTGTTTCTTTGTACCTTATTTTCCATCTTGTTTTCATTGAAATTTGGTCACATTTTAATTTGGGGACCAATTGTCACTATTAACTAACTATTAACTATACGACTTTTACCTCAATAAATTGCTAATTTGCTGCTTATTAATAGTTAGTAAGGAAGTTGTTAAGTTCAGCCATGTGGTAGGATTAAGGGATCTAAAATAAGGTCATGCACAGTGTTGGGTAAGTTATTCAAAAAAAGTAACTGAGAACAAATTACTAATTACTTCTTTAAAATTGTAATTTGATTACATTACTAATTACTGCATTTAAAAAGTAATCAGATTACTAATTACTTTACTTTCAAGTTACTTTCAAGTTTACTTTACTTTTCAAGTTTTCAAACCTAAAAAATACACTACAAAGTGAAACTCATAGTTTTATCAGTAATTTAATATTGACTGAAAAATTACATAGCCTAAGTATCAAACCAACAACTTGTACGATTAATTGCATTTATTCCTGATCACAGCGAAAAGAACTTAAAATGTTTCGCAATTTTTGATCGTACAGATAAGAGTAATACATCATTTGAAACTGTAAAAGGTCTTTTATTTGTATACACTCGCAATACCAACAAAATATTGTGCTTTTGTAAAATTAAGAAAACAAACAGGGTGCGCTTTCTGCAGTCTCAGTCTCCGCGAATATCTTCCTGAAATGCATCACTAAAATGAATGACAACTCAAATACTTGACACACAGACATGAGAAATATATCTAAAAAAGCTTGAAGTGTCTGATTTTAAATAAGGCAAGGCAGAAGTATTCTCTGATAAATTCGCTTGAAACCAACGTGAGGTACAATCTTTCCCGCATGAGTTCATTATCTGTAATGTGGTCACACCCACGCGCATCGCGCTATGCGATAATCATCCACGTGAAACCAGGCTTGGGACACGCGAACATGTTAACGCCCACATCACCTCCGTAAACTAAGAGTTAAGATTCATCAAGTTCATCTCGGCTACTTTTCGTTTTTGGAACAATATGCGCTATGAGGAATGAGCCTTGTATTTACCTCAGAAGAAGAATGTGATGTGACGCGCGGCTTAATCCAGTGGAGGATCGCATTCTGATGAGTAATTTATTTTTACTAATATTAATGTTATTGTGACATAAACTTGTACACATTTACTAGTTGAATTTTTCCCAAACTATAATGCCAGACTAAAATATGGCCACGTACACACTACAAGTTTCAGGAGTGACAACCGCATTTAAATGCGGGAGTGAATCCCCTAAATTATCGTTTCATGTGTGTACGGAACAGCAGTCACTCCTGCATTTGTAACCGTATCAACATTTTCGGGTCTTGCAGGAGTGAATAAAAGTTTAGCCGTTTGTTATCTGCCATTTTTTGACTAAAGACTCTTTTTGTCCATTGATTGTAACTAAACTACCACTGACAGACGTGCTGTGCTGTGTTTATGCTTGGGAGGCTGCTTTAGAGAGCGCTGTCTTGCAGTGTTGCGATGTCCTCATATTTACAAGCGCTTTTAGGCATGTTGTTTGGTCTTATCACATAAAGATAGGCACTTTATGAATTTATGAATACTTTATGAATACTTTATGAATACTTCATAAGACCAATAAAAAAATATTTTTAGTGAATTGTTGGCCTTCTGGAAAGTATGTTCATTTACTGTATATGTACTCAATACTTGGTAGGGGCTCCTTTTGCTTTAATTACTGCCTCAATAAGCCGTGGTATGGAGGTGATCAGTCTGTGGCACTGCTGAGGTGGTATGGAAGCCCAGGTTTCTTTGACACTGGCCTTCAGCTCATCTGCATTTTTTGGTCTCTTGTTTCTCATTTTCCTCTTGACAATACCCCATAGATTCTCTATGGGGTTCAGGTCTGGTGGGTGTGCTGGCCAGTCAAGCACACCAACACCATGGTCATTTAACCAACTTTTGGTGCTTTTGGCAGTGTGGGCAGGTGTCAAATCCTGCTGGAAAATGAAATCAGCATCTTTAAAAAGCTGGTCAGCAGAAGGAAGCATGAAGTGCTCCAAAATTACTTGGTAAACGGGTGCAGTGACTTTGGTTTTCAAAAAACACAATGGACCAACACCAGCAGATGACATTGCACCCCAAATCATCACAGACTGTGGTTTCCAAATGAAATACAAAACCTGCTCTCATCTGAAAAGAGGACTTTGGACCACTGGGCAACAGTCCAGTTCTTCTTCTCCTTAGCCCAGGTAAGACGCCTCTGATGTTGTCTGTGGTTCAGGAGTGACTTAACAAGAGGAATATGACAACTGTAGCCAAATTCCTTGACACGTCTGTGTGTGGTGGCTCTTGATGCCTTGACCCGAGCCTCAGTCCATTCCTTGTGAAGTTCACCCAAATTCTTCAATCGATTTTGCTTGACAATCCTCATAAGGCTGCGGTTCTCTCGGTTGGTTGTGCATCTTTTTCTTCCACACTTTTTCCTTCCACTCAAATTTCTGTTAACATGCTTGGATACAGCACTCTGTGAACAGCCAGCTTCTTTGGCAATGAATGTTTGTGGCTTACCCTCCTTGTGAAGGGTGTCAATGATTGTCTTCTGGACAACTGTCAGATCAGCAGTCTTCCCCATGATTTTGTAGCCTAGTGAACCAAACTGAGAGACCATTTTGAAGGCTCAGGAAACCTTTGCAGGTGTTTTGAGTTGATTAGCTGATTGGCATGTCACCATATTCTAATTTGTTGAGATAGTGAATTGGTGGGTTTTTGTTAAATGCGAGCCAAAATCATCACAATTAAAAGAACCAAAGACTTAAACTACTTCAGTCTGTGTGCATTGAATTTATTTAATACACGAGTTTCACAATTTGAGTTGAATTACTGAAATAAATGAACTTTTCCATGACATTCTAATTTATTGAGATGCACCTGTATATATATATTAGCGTCCACACCAGTGCATAATTATTGTCTGTTTATTCTGAGCACACATGTGTCTGCCACTTTAAATTCTCAAGCTTGTTATGGTAGGATTGATTCTGATTGCATGTCAAATGTTTTTATTGTTCAGTAGCTGGAAAAAAAAAATGTTCTGAAAGTAATTCCAACGATATCGTTTCTTTGTGCCTTTATTGTTATAGCTGTGGTGTGAACTCTGCTATTCTTTAATTTTGAAAACAATTTTAAGAACTATATCTTTATCGTTATCATCCTTGGTGTGAACAAGCCTTAAGACATATACATTTGCTTTATAAGTACTAATAAACAGCCAATATGCAAAAAATATGCAAACTAATAAGCAACTAGTTAATAGTGAGAACTGGTCCCTAAAGTGTTACCTGGAATTGTCATTTAACAGAATATGCAGTTGTGGAGATCAATCATGTTTCTGCCACTAGAAGCCGTCAGCACTTACCGGAGACAGTGGGATAGGGTTCTCACGCAGATATCTGGGGTTTTCTATCTGCAAAAATCAGACAATACAACACAACCTTACTCTCCTCCTCTTCTGGTAAGTCCCAAACACCTCCCGTACACCTCTGACCTCCTTTTATTTGTCATAAACAATGTGGAATGACTTCAAAGAGTGCCACTTAAATACAGTCTCTTCCCTACACTGGTTGTGTTTACAGAGATCAGACCTCAACCCACTGAGGCATTGTGTGCAGCAAGGCCATTTCCGTTTCTTTTTTAAAAAAAACTTTTTTTCCTCCAGTGAGTTTGTCTTTTGTCAACATTACCCATTATCTGTAAGCAATGGGAATTTTTCCAGGACACACTATCTGTTCTCTCTGATGAGACTGTAGAAGACACGTCTCAACACATAATGAGATGGACCATGACAGAAATACTATTCATAACAAAGCTAATATTTTCACTTTTGCTGCACAGAAAAATAAATAAATAAATAAATTTATATAAAGGCTCAAAGTCAAAGAGAAAAAATGGCTAAAGTTTAGTGGATTGAAAATTGAAAATTTTCCTTTTTTTCATCTGTTTGTTTTGAGCAATTATTTCTATTGGTACAGCAAAATCACCATTTATTTATTTATTTGCTTGCTTGCTTGTTTTTAATCATTATTTTTATGTTACATGGTGGCCAGCCATCTTTGTGTCAAAATGCACAACTGTTTTTTTTTTTTTTTTTTAAGTAATAGTGTGCATGCAAGAACATTTCAGGTTTGAGACAATGAAATTAAACTGGTTACAGAACTAGAGCTATTAAAAACACAAGTTGGGAAAAGTCTACTTCATTCACATGTTTGGAGAAATTAACAAATGTAATATAAGCCTAACAAGCATAGAACAGCAAGCCTGAACAGCATAGTTCTTAACTGGGGGCCGGTGCCCAGTAGGGGACAAACTTCCAAGGCGGACATAAGTATACACATAGTAGTATACAACTGTTGGTATACAGTATATATGCCAACAAACTAATTTTCTAAAGAGATTTGTAGAGTGTCAAAAATCCACACATAGTCTGAAAAAGCCAACTGTAAGTCAACAGAGTCAAGATAAGTATGCCATTATGAAGAGCATATACTGTTTGACGGTGTATTCTGGCTCAAGCAAAGGCATTAGTCTGGGAAGTGTCTGGGAAAATATTTTCAGAAAGTCTTTATTTTCAGAATTCCATTTTGGTGACATTAGCAGCACATAATTTAAAATTTACAAGTCACAATGGCCCAGTCGAAATTTTTCAATGCACATTTTGTAAGTGCACACTACTCAAACACAGCGTGAGTGTAATGTGACTGAACTCTAAATGAATCATCAGGCCACAGCACCGGACGGCAAGTGTGTTATTGCAGCGGTTTCCAGGCAGAACGAAGCGGTGCTGCGCTTCACGTCCACACATGATGCAGCTGTTGATTAGTCCAGCATCAGTGCCCACAGAACAGGGCCGCTGAAAACCTGCCCGTAAGTGCACATACTTATCTCAACACGCCACACTCTGATAAGAGCAAAGTTCAGACTCTTGTTTTTCTGTATAAACTTTGTGATGAAACCAGCAACTGGATGGTTTCGCAATCTGTGGGGAAGTCAGAAGTGACTATTGAGAAAATCTAGAGCCCAACACAGTCCTATAAAGTTTCAAACGCTTTGATCCCAAGAACTCTGCATGCCAACGTGTTGAGCAATCATTGCAGCACATTCTTCCTCCCACATGGTGTAGTCATCCACTGCAAACAATGCAAATCTTTTTTTTTTCTTTGAACATTTATTTTAAGGATTAACCAAGAACCAAACCCAGGACACTGAGGGGGCAATTGCTAAGAATGAACTGTGGCCACTGATGTTTTTTTTTTTTTTAAAAACTGATATGTGGTTTTTTTTTTGGGTCACACTTTATGTTAAAGGGATAGTTAACCCAAAAATGAAAATTTGATGTTTATCTGCTTACCCCCAGGGCATCCACGATGTAGGTGACTGTGTTTCTTCAGTAGAACACAAACGAAGATTTTTAACTCAAACCGTTGCAGTCTGTCAGTCAAATAATGGCAGACAATGGGTTCCAAACGTTCCAAAGCTTTGAGAGTCAAAAAAAAAACAAACATACACAGGCAAGACCAAATTAAACCCTTCGGCTCGTGACGATACATTGAGGTCTTTAGACACAAAATGATCGGTCTGTGCAAGAAACTGAACAGTATTTATATCATTTTTTAACCTCTAATACACGCAATGTCAAACTGTCCTGAGCTCATTCACAACATCCAGCGTGTGACACGTCAAAGTGCTCTGGCACATAGATATATTGTCACGAGCCGCATGGCAGTCAATGGGTTCCAAACATTTCAAAGCTTTGAGAGTCAAAAAAAAAAAAAAAAAACATACACAGACAAAACCAAATTAAAACCTGCGGCTCGTGACAATATATCTATGTGCCAGAGCACGTTGACGTGTCACACGCTGGATGTTGTGAATGAGCTCAGGACAGTTTGACATTGCGTGTATTAGAGGTTAAAAAATGATATAAATACTGTTCAGTTTCTTGCACAGACCGATCATTTTGTGTCTAAAGACCTCAACGTATCGTCACGAGCCGAAGGGTTTAATTTGGTCTTGCCTGTGTATGTTTGTTTTTTTTTGACTCTCAAAGCTTTGGAACGTTTGGAACCCATTGTCTGCCATTATTTGACTGACAGACTGAAACGGTTTGAGTTAAAAATCTTCGTTTGTGTTCTACTGAAGAAATAAAGTCACCTACATCTTGGATGCCCTGGGGGTAAGCAAATAAACATCAGGTTTTCATTTTTGGTTAACTATCCCTTTAACTACAACTTTTTTCTCAAATTACAAACTTGCTGCTTATTAAAAGTTAGTAAACTAGTTGTTAAGTTTAGGTATTGGGTAGGATTAGGGATGTAGAATATGGCCATGCAGCATATGGTTTATAAGTGCCAATAAAGAGCCAATATGTTAACAATAGGCATGCTAATAAGCAACTTGTTAATAATGAGAATTGACCTATCAGTAAGCCCCTCCCCTCGAATGCAGATGAGTTAATGGCAGTTGAGTATCAATTGCACAGGGAACGGAACTCGGACATCTTTAGGTTTCAGCACCATAGAGAAACATTGGAAGATCTGAAGCTCTCATCGGTTTGATGGTATTTATGCTTCAAAAATGGAAAAACAATGTGCCTGGGCTACTTGTAACACTGATTCCAGGTATCCTGAAAGGATGGGCAAACAAAACAGAGCAAAATGTCCATAAGCATTCAACTCTAATCCCAATGAAGACGAAAATGTTCATTTTCTGTTTGTCATACTCTCATTAAAGGGTTACTCCATCCCAAAATGAAAATTTTGTCATTAATCACTTACCCCCATGTCGTTCCAAACCTGTAAAAGCTTACTTTGTCTTCGGAACACAATTTCTTATTACCTTATTTCCTATTATTGATAGGTCAATTTTTCCCTATACTAAAGTGTTACATTTTTTCCATAATCTAATTTTGTTTTTCATAATCTAAAACATACTACAACTCATAGTCCAATGTGACGTGTATATATATATATATATATATATATATATATATATATATATATATATATATATATATAGACAGATAGATAGATAGATAGATAGATAGATAGATAGATAATACAATTAATATCAAACACGCAAAACGTGCAATCTGTATACATTCGGATTTGTGCTGAAAAAGAGCCCAAATTTATTTGTATAGAGAATGGTAGTTTTATTTTAAATAAATTTGTTTAGGCTTGGCGTTTATAATTAATGTTATTTAAGTTGAATAATTAATTTGCTTTATACTTTCATTGTTCATTCTGGTTCAGTTCTGAAAACTACTAAATTTAAAGGATTTGTTGTGGAGTAAGGGAAACTAAAATACTGTATAGGTCTATAATATTTATAATAATTATAATTGTCTTGTTTTATTTACCAGTATTTTACATTATTTCTAAAAGTAATAATGAAATAAAATGACTTATACACCACTGCGACATCTCTCAACATCTCTTTGACCTGGTGCAACTTATTTTCTGGAAAATACTGTATCTGGCGTACTTTACTGAAACTGTAAGAGAGAATGTACAATACAAATAGCACTGCCTTCTGTGAAAATTCCATAATAAGCCTAATTTACATGCATGTACTGAAAAGAATGATAGTAATTTAATTTAAATGCACATGGCACCTCACTGTACTGGATAGCACCTAGTTAAACTGACTAATATTGTTGGATGTGAATAATGATTGAATACGGCACACTAAAGTGGAACAACTGTTCACTGTTTTATCATTGTTTCATAAACAGGAACAACATTCATCATATTCAATATCATATGTTCTCATTATTAAAATGATAATTCAAGGTCTCCATGACAGTCCAGATCAATTCTTTCTTGGCTCAGTTCACATGAAATGTGAACAGTCATATCAACAAACAGTCAGATATGAAAATACATGTTGAAGTGAAACTGTATTTTTAACAAATGGGAAGAAAATACATAAAAAAAAAAACATCCAACTTTACCCCCAGGTTCCAGCTGTTGAAGCGAGCCTCAAAGTCACAATCATCAGAAGAGATGGGCGGCCTCCTGTGTGCCTCCGCCTGGAGGAGAAACAGACAGTGAGGAACAAAGAAACGACAAACCATGTCCAGAGATGGAGAGCGCTCTGGGGAATTCTGAGTTATCCACCAATGTGTTGAACTAAAGCGACTGTAAAATCTGCAAGACATGGGCAGAGATTAAGAAACCTCAATCTACAAATGCTTAACTTATGACAATTACATTATAATGACATTATAATGTAACATTCTAAGAAACATTTATAGGATAACGTGACTTTTAGAACAACTTTGACACCTCTTTTTATTATCTGGCTGCACAGCAAAGAACAGATTTTAACCATAAACATCAAATCACAAGATATTGATGATATCGAACATTTGTCGTGAGCTATGAAATATACTGTATAAATCACCATAGAGACTTATAAAATTGTTCTAAAAACTAAAGATTTCTTTTTTTTAACGTTATGTATATTTTGACTAATTATAAATTTTTGATATTTTTAGAAATTTAATTACATTTTTTTTTTTAGATTTTTAATATAGAAGAGAGAGAGAGAGAGAGAGAGAGAGAGAGAGAGAGAGAGATTGATCAAGTCACAGAGAGGGCTGGAGATACGGCCATACTCCCTTCATGGCACACCAGATGTTTGACCTTTCCACATTATTTCTGCTTTCTCCTTCACATGCAGTAAATTCCTGCAGAGCGTCACATGACAAACCGCCCCTCTTTGTTTTCAGACGCTGGTCTTTTGTCAGGAGAATCCAGCTCTTTAAGAGCTCTATATAATTTGAATGTTTCCAGGGAACTGTTGTTTCAAGTTCACGTTTGCCTCATCAGGAAAGAGAAGCCCTAGATATCCAATAAAGCTCAATTCTAATGAAGTACATGGATACTGTTGACATTTAATAGGACTGAGAAGAAGATAGTTCACACAGAGCAAATAACTCACATTAAAAGAAGGCGTCTGAACCCATATCAGATAAAAACTGGGACACATGGGAACATTCCTGGTTATAACCCAAAGCTATAAGAACTTGTGCAGACATTGTGTTATGGCAATATTTTATTAAAGAAACTGGATAAGTTGATTTCATGACAGTTTTAAGTTCTTACCATCTTGACATCATCCTTGATATCACGTTTGATGGGACTTGAGGACAGGGGTCTGGTTGGTGACTTATCGTTGAACAAATTCCTCTTCCTGTGGAAGAGAAAAAAACTTTTAGCTCCCTTACACTATCATACAAGTACCTACACAAATGTTTCAAAATCCACATGCACAACAATCTGGATGCATCAGACTTTTCCTTGTTGCCTTGGTCTCCATTAGTACATTCACAGGTATGCAGGAAAGCATAAAAAAGCTTCTCTTTTACACATGATGGAAATAATTGCATCTTCTTTAAACCATCTAAAACACACATGGTCCATGGTTTCTAGTACTTGTAGTTCCCAGCAGACTTGACACACACTAATGCCAGCTGGCGGCATATATTATACAGTATATCGTTTCCAGTTCACTGATATTTGTGATCTCTTTCTTTGCCCAGATAATTCCAGTTTGATCAGCTACGCTGAGGCCACCAACGACAACTTCAAAGGCTGAAACTCGTCTGACTAGATGTCGCTGATTTCGACAGCCATGACACATTTGTTTCATGGGCAAATTAAGAACGTGTTCTCGAGCTAATTATGAATGCTTAACGCAAATCTCAACTAATTAAACTAATCCCCGTTAGTCAAACGATGAAGAGAGGGAGGATGTGATAACTATATGAAAGTCTTGACAAGTATTTGGAGACACATACACCCTCTTTTTTCTATTTTCTTTTTTCTGTGATTTCGTTTGGACTTACTATTAAGCTCTAACCTAAAATACACATCAGAAAGCAGTTTTAAAAGCACTGCAGTTGTTTTTATTTTGCTGTCAATCACACAGCTACATGCAAGGCCTGCAATTATTTATATGCTTATAGCAATTATAAGCATATTTAATTGCATTTAAATATTTACAAAAGTATATCCACATGTGGACGATAAAACAATACAGCAGTACTGACACACTAATGTGTCAAAATCTTGAAGTGTGCAGATTCCATTTGCATATACTGTAAGTATTACCATACCAAATGGCAACCTTAAATTTCATTATTATTTTTCAGCACATTTCCTCTCACATGAAGCTAAAATAAGAACAGGAGCACCATGCAAAAATCTGTAATGATCTGAATTATGATGCAATTCACCCTTCCATCCCATGAATGTATATGACTGTATGTTTATCCCTTCAGAGCTCAACATATAGAATATATTCAGTAGAGAAATAAAGTAACACTTTAGTATAGGAAACAATTCTTACTATTAACTAGTTGCTTATTAACATGCCTATTATTAACATATTGGCAGTTTATTAGTACTTATAAAGCACATATTCTGCATAACCATATTCCACATCCCTAAACAAACTTAACAACTACTTTACTAATTATTAATAAACAGCAAATGAGGAGTTTATTGAGGCAAAAGTCGGTTTGCTAATAGCGAGTAATAGTAAGAATTGGACCTTAAAATTGTGACAAAAAAGGGTGACCAAAAAAAAAACAAACAAAAAACCCACAGATAATTAAAAAAATGTCTCTCTATTCACAAGTCACCAATATAAACTGAATTGGCCAGAAGACACTGGATTGAACTGACAATAAGAGGAATTGCTAAACTGCAAAGGAATTTAACACAGGTAATGGCATTCAGGGAAATGCAATGTTCTTCAGCAAAATGAAAGTTGCATGACAATTATTATAAAGTATAATTAAATATATGCCATTCAAACATAAATTAAATCATGCATCTGTCTGTCTGGAGAGGGGGGGGAAAAAGCATAAAGTCAACGCTGTTGCTGTCACAAGTTGCTCACTCAGAGACAGCAGTTTTATACAACTATAACGATGCATTCACACGGGGCATCGCCGTTAACACTTCTGAATTACTTTAAATGGGTGACGTCATGCCAAAACTGAATTGTGGATCTGTTGCGTAGCACCACTAGCGTTGCTCGCGGCAGAAGTTAAAAAATTTTCAACTTTTCAAGCACCAATGCAGTCATAAGCCTAGTCTCGTGTAGCCAGACCTTCAGACTGATGGCAGAAGGTCTGAGAACTTTGGCTGCTTTGAATGGCCAAAGCCCGCCCGAGAGCTCATATGACTGACAGATAGGTAAAGCAACCAATCATGTTTTGTTTTGTGCCGCGTGATGTTTCGGGGCGTGGAAATGTCCCCACAATAACAGACCGGATTGTAAAACTCTTGGACATATTTTAAACATTCTATGCAGCGAACCTTAAATATTTCACATATTTTTGAAAATCCAGCGTTTAGTTGATCCTGATAAACGCTCATTGTCACAGTGGCTTTGTTCTTCCATGAGGGGGTTTGGTGTCACAGCATCTTTGTTTCCAGGTGGAACGTTATAACAGATCACCTTGTGCAAATACCCTAGTGCAGATGCTAACTAATCACGTTCATGCAACACCAGAAAAGTAATGTGATTGGCTGTTGTGACTATGAAAGTCGTGTTAGCACCATGAGCTGTAGTGCAGCATGCCAACCAGATGGGGGCTAAAAAGAAACAATATATACACATATATATAGCTCTATGTCTGCACACTACATCAAAGAACAGATCTAAAAGGGCACTGCAGCTAAATCTGCTGGACTGCTTGCATACTACACACACACAGTCTACCTTCTCTTTGAGCTGTCAGATGAGGGCCAGTCATTGTGATTGGCGCCTGGCCGTTAACAGGTGGATGGGTATAATTGAATCAGATGAGAGTGTGGGATCAAAGAGCTGTGGGGGCAGATCATGGAGGTGCTGCTGCCCTGCGGCCTGATTAAAGCCCCGTGTCCTGACCTGCAGCTGCTCAGAACGGCCTCGGCATCAGGGACACGTCCTCATCCACACCACTTAAAAACACAAGGCCAAAGCATTCATGCGTACTTGACTCAAACCTTAGACTCAGGAACACATCTGAGGTCTCTTACGGCCGTCGCTGCTGCCCCTGTCACATTTGGCAATGCTTGGAGACTCTGGCTAATGTTTCCGGTGAACACATAAAACACAGACAGACAGATGGGAAGGTTCACATGAGAAAACTATGGCAACTAGGTCTTTAAATGATCTGAACAACATCTCAGTGGCCACAAGGGTGTTGCTATGCATTATTAGGGCATTCTGAGTGGCTGCTATGGTGTTGCTAGTAAGCTACGCATGTGTTCTGATTAGCTGTAAAAGCATTACTAGGCTGTTGCTAGCAAGTTCTGGGTGGTCAGTAAAGGTGTGGTCACGTTAGAAAAATTTGTTAAAAAAGGCCCGTTGTCTAATGCCAGTAGTGTAGTGATATATAAAACACAGCTCACACAGAAGTCACACTCAAACCAAGTAGCTGTTTTGTTGGTCAACGTGGTGAATTAACATGACCCAGTGAATCCGATGCAAAATCTGTGTGCGAAAATCTTTCGCCCTCATGCAAAATTTTCTATTGAAATGACTATGGATATTTGCGAAACAGTGGTAAATGTGACCACACATTAATGCACTGGTTTTGTAACTGGTTGCCAGGGCAGTGTTTCTTAAGCGTTTTCAGTAATTATTTTATGCTGCTAGTGTATTTTATACAATGGGGAAAAAAATAAAAATAATTTTAAAAAAGTTACAAATTTTTCCAGATACATTCACATTTTTAGATTAAAAATAATACTACTTTGTCTTGTCAATTCAAATGTATTAATTTACTGAATGCAAGACGTCTCATTGAGCCAATAAATTCACTGACTTTGGCACTTGACACACAAACCACAAGAAAGGTGATAATCAGCAAATGTAGAAAGATGAGCCTTTAACATCACAACAAAACAAATGACCATCAATAACAAAACAACAACATAATTTGTTGAAAAAAATATAATAAAACTTCATGCTGCAATGCATGCTGAGAACCCATAAACTTAACATTTGAGCAATATTGTTCAATTTTGTCCTTTTGAACTTTGGGCTTGCTTAGTTGGTTACACTTAATTTTTTTTTTAATTATTCTTGAACTGAATCAACAATGAACTGACTTTACCTGAAAAATAGACTGTTTACTATTGTCCTGTTTTTAGAGCAATATCTTAATTTTGATTGCATTATTGAAGTACTATTTTCCTGTTTATCACTGTAAAGCTGTTGCGGCACTAAGCACTCATCGGCATGTCTCACTGCTCTCAGATCTGTTACACACAAGCCAAGCACAACAAATGCATGTCTGAACATTCACCGTGTTTAAGCCTCTCTAAACTCATGTATGCTTGGGGAGCCAAAGTTAAGTGAAGATCGCCATCAGGTGGACAAACATGTAACGGTCTACCACTGTGTCATTACTTTCATGGCCATAAAAGATATTTCACAAAATAATTTACGTAATATGAGAGAAAAAAAAAAAGAAGTCTCAGTTATTATACTTATTGTCACATCATAGAAAACCACCTTGTTTTCAGGTGTTTTTTTTATCCTTATAATTTACATTCAAAACAACAGTTAACCGTGATGCACATTTATAGATGTACTGTACTTTACAATTTTTTTCCTTCCCCAAATTACAGCAAAGAGAATGAGTTTTTTTTTTTTTTTGGTTTACAACAGGCTACTGAGAATATGGGGATAATGTGCTCATTGCCATAAAAAGAAAATGCACAAAAGGCTTAAGTGCCCTAAATCGGGCAATTTGTTTTTTTAAAGAAAATACCTTTGTTTTGTTTTTGTTACAGTCACTCAATTTAGCGTTTTCATTTTACATCAGTCATCTGAAATATTCATATACAAGCAGAAATAAAGTATTAAAGTGTCTGAAAAGCACAAATTATCAAACTCCGTGGCTTGAAGAAGCATGTGCAATTTCTTAAATAAAAATGTAAAATGTAATATATAGACATAATCATTGTATACAAAAGCAGTAAAACTTCAAACAGTGTTCAATAGCAACAGATTAAAGACAAAAAAGAAAAAACAAAGGGGGAAAAAAGACTCCCATGACAATTGTTTTCACCCATGAAAACCACAAAAGCAGAAGAACTGTTATATCATCACCTGACTGACTGACTGACTGACTGACTGAAAGCAAACACAGCCACATCAGAGAAGAGCCGCAAGCTCAAAGCTTTAATCTGATCTAAATGAGTGCGACACATAAAAGACACGGCTGCAATTTTCTCCAGCAGGACTTAAGTCTGTGATCTAAATGCCTTTAATGGTCTTTTCCAAATTTAAGCACTGAAGCACAAGTCCAGGCTTTCAAGCAGATGGACTTCCTCTATCTGCTGACTGCTTCAATTGAAAGATCTCTAATTTCAGAAGAAGCAGTTTAATCTTCAGCTGTGAGGGTCAATGGACTCTTTGAGTCATGTCTTGAAATTACAGAAAAACACAGGCCTGGCATTGCCAAACATTCGTGTGCCCAGGTGAAAAACAAGTGCACTTCTATAATGTACTTAAAGTGCTCTATTTTTGCGCACTAATTTTGTACTTAATATACTAAAAGTGATTCTTTAGTACCTCTTAAGATAAACTTAAGTTCATCTAAGTGTACTCAACTATGTTATTTTGAGACACCATGAATATGAACTAAAATGCACTTTTAACATGCTATCTTTGTATTTAAAAAATGTATTTAGTTACCACTTGTAGCACACTTGAACCCATCTTTCATACACTAGTACACTCAAGTGTACTACAATGATCTTAAGTTTATCTTAAGAAGTACTAAAGAATCATTTTTAGTATATTAAGTACAAAATTAGTGCACGAAAATAGAGCACTTTAAGCACATTAAGGAAGTGTACTTGTTTTTCACCTGGGTGGCTAAACACAAGCATGTGTCTCTCCCAATGATTTTGTCTTGTATAGTTGAGGTTAAAGGCCTATTCACACCAAGAGCGACATGACAAAACAACAGAAAAAAAAAAACAGCTTTTACATGCTCCTTGTACTCAGAAATCAGGATCTCTCTATATATCTGTAATGCTTGTTTTAGACGACCAACAGTATGAAACACAAATATTGCTTCATAACTTGGTAAATTTTCATACTCAGTAGGATTGCTTTATTTTAATCTAAAGACTGTTGCTGCAAAAAGTCTAAAAAAAAGACATCCTGAAAAACGTTGCTCTGTTCCTATACATCGGTAACAAAGCACAATTTAAAAACTGCACATAGTATAATAACCATTTCATTATTAATGCAATAACATGATCATAATGTTGTGAAAACTTTACATAATAAAGGCACAAAAACTGTCTGTATTCCTTAATAGATTCTTAAACTACCTACAAAATGCACAAGGTTTAAAAATAAAACATGCAATATTATCACTATGATTTTTTGTTGATTATTATTCTCACTATACAATGAGGTGATTACATTTTTTAATAGACAGAGAAGGTATACATACTGATAAACGACAGTGTGCGATAAAAACACTGTGTATAAAGTACAGCCTACACTGTGTAAAAAAAATAAAAATAATAATAATAATAATAATAATTATATATATATATATATATATATATGTGTGTGTGTGTGTGTGTGTGTATATATATATATATATATACACACATATATATATATATATATATATATACACACACACACACACACACACACACACACATATATATATATATATATATATATATATATATATAAAGTGGCTACTAACAACAAATGTTTTAGTGTGTTCATAATGTAATAATTCAGCACACGTTATAAGAAAAAAAATTAGCTCAGGATTTTGTAATGTTTTGAGAAAAATTATTATATTATCAATATTTTATTACAATAATAATATAATACTGGTCACAGCATGTGCAGTTATTATATTATCCTTAATGTGCAATGGAGTGTACAAAATAGTCTTACAGGACAGAGCTCAAAGGAGCACTTTGTGATTCTTGGCTCAAGCTTCCAAGATAAAGTGAGTTTCAGGGAATGCTTTTATCTTTGGCAATTGACATTACTAAAGACCAGCCGGATCATCACTGAACTGAACACTGCGATTAGGAGAACGTACAGAATATCATGCTTTCATAATATATATCACTGGCACTGAATCTTTTCATCTAAGCACTTTTCTCTTCTGGGACAAGATAGCTTGTGAACCTGAAGTATCGTTCACAACTACAGCAATTTGGAGCAACCTGAACTTTTTCATTTTCAGTAAAAGTTGGTGACTTCTGCCAACATAACTTAGCATTGAATGTGCGCTGGTGCAACTTATATACAACCTTTTTCACTCCAGAAAGTTTACTTTTAGCAACACAAAAATGATTTTATGTCAGCATGAACCAGTGACACTGGTGTAAATGGGGTTATAGACAACTAGTGACTCAAAGGAAAAGGCATAGAAGGATGTGGACTGCCTGGGTCAACACTTTAGAGACAACACTGCCACTTGCTTTTAGGAAGGAAAACATATACCAGAAGCTCAGTAGGAGTCATAAGTGACAGTTTAATGGGATTTTGTCAGAGAGAACAAGAGAGTCGTTGACGGTGGGGCTGGGGATGTGTAGAGATTCGTGAATGACAGGTGTTCCAGTTCTGAAGAGATCTGCAGAGCTTTCTGTGGAGTTTTGAGGGCACTGCTTCTGCATGAAGCTACTTATCAGTGCAGTGAACAAACACAGATGAACATGAAAGTGTTGTGAGTATCAACTGAGGGTCTGACTATTTCATGTTCTACAGGCCTGGTTTTAATGGAGCCATCATTGTGTCCTTGTGTGAAGCTCCAAATTATAGAGATAGTTCATCCAAAAATAAAAACTTATGCCATCCCAAAACTGCTTGACTTTCTTTCTTCTAAGAACACAATAAACATATTTTGAAACTTTTTTTTTTTGTCCATGCAAATGAAAGCTAGTGTTCTTCAAAATATTTTGGATCACAATGTAGTGAAATAATGTTTTGATTTTATTGATTTTGGTCATTTTATGACAGTAACTGCATACAATTGCGCTAGAAAGCTTGTCAATGTTCTGTATTTCTGCATAAATTTGCCCAAAATGATTAGATCTTTATCTAATTGGGAATCCCTAAGAAGCTTTACAGAGACCTTGATGATATGTTCTTATTATAATGACTCTCTGTCTCTGGAATTTTTCAGTTGCTGCATTTGGTAATTAAATATATTTGTATGAGCACTAAATGGTATCAAACTATCATGTGTCCTCGAGCAAACAATTTCTTACAGATCTGTTCTAGTTTCTTGGCTCTTGTATTATTCCATGCTCTCTTTCTTCTCACATAAATGAATGAATGAATAAATAAATACAAATCTTCTACTTTTTCTTCTTCTTATTATTATTTTTTTATTGTCACGATTTAACATTGGATTTTATCATTTATTTATTAAAATGAAAACAAGTAATTACCAAATGATTGGCTTCATGTTGGGGTTCTGTCACCCTGAAGGGGTTTATTTTGCAATAATGATTGGCTGAATGTACATTACCCTACAAAGCTATTAGGGTCATTCCAGGTCAGTTCAATCAAATTTCAGAAACTTCCCCGGCTCAAATTTTTGATTTGCTAATATTTATTTCTGAAGTAAGATAAGCATGTATAGTGATGAAAGCCAAATTATTAAATGTCATGGATGAATATTTACGGAGTAATCCACTATTTTTTAGAGGGGGGTCAAAACGGCAATTTTCACCTGAGATTCAAAGCCAAATTACAGGGGGGTAAAAATGACTTCAGAAAGATGGCAGCATCACAATGTTATTTTTACACAGAGATTTGTAACTCTATTAGTAAAATCTGTTGACTTGAGCAATCTTTGTTGCATTATGTGCCAATGGTAACATTCAAAAATGGTCAAGTTTCAAAAATTCAGTCAAAAGTTTTTTCTCCAAGGTTTGTAGGCCTGTAACTCAAAAAGTTTTAAAGATATCTTAATGCCCTTTTAGATATTGGGTCTTACCAAACTTCCTTTTTGGCATCTTCTTCTTTAAGGCCCTATATGTTTCGGTTCCAGAGATACTGGAATTTCAATATGGCTCCAGGAGTAAATCGTTAAATTGTACACATTTTGGTGGTCAAAAACCAAATGTGGGTCACTTTGCAAAATATGATACTTCTTTTGTTTTAAAGAGGAAAGTCATAAGAACAAATAACATTAAAACTAGAAATGTATCTTGTTTCCTTCTGTCAAAACAACTGCATTGAACATAGATGTCTGAGTGCCATAAGTATTTTTTTTCCAAAGTTTGCATGTCTACAACTCGAGAAGTATTAAAGATATCGCAACGCAGTATGATTTTAGATTCTAATTCTTAATAAACTTTTCTTTTGGAGTCTTCATTTTCAATGCCCTACATCGTTCAGTCCCAGAGATATGGGATCTCAATGAGGCTCAATATTCAGATTGTTGAATGTTACCATTTTCAGTGCTCAAAAGCCAAACGTGGGTCACTTTGTATACAGCCAATACTTATTGTATTAAAAGTGGAATGCCTGAAGAATAAGTAATGTTGAAACTAGAAATGCAACTTTTGTGTCTTAATTTGTTATTACAAATTAAAATAGCTGTTTACTATTTAAATTTATTTTAAAAATGTAATTTATTCCTGTGATGTCAAAGCTAAATTTTCAGCATCATTACTGCAGTCTTCAGCGTCACATGATCCTTTAGAAATCATTCTAATACTCTGTTTTGCTGCTCAGAAAGCATTTCTTCTCATTACCAATGTTAAAATATTTGTACTGCTTAATATTAACTTTTTTTTTTTTCAGGATGCTTTGAATTATGAATAGAAAGTTCAATTATTAATAGAATAACAAATATTTGAAATAAAAATATTTTGTAATATTATGAATGTCTTTTGATTAATTTAATGCATCCTTTCAGAATAAAAATTTCATTTCTGTTAATTAAAAATAAAAATACAAAATAAATAAAACTTTCAGTCCCCAAACTTTTGAAACTGAAATCATTTAAAGCATCTTTATATAACTGTACCTTTAATTCCTGATTTTATTATTATTATTAGTAGTAATAGCTTCAATATTATTTTTAATCAAAATATTAAAAAGTATCAAATCTTTTTTTTTTCTTCTTCTTCTTTTGGTTTTGGGGTGAAATACAGTATGACCTGGACATATAAGTCCTTTTCATGAGACAAGATTCACAATTATTCATCCATCCTACTGCTTGTCCTATGTAGGGTTGTGGGCCACAAGTAAGCAATTAATCAATCACATACTGTATATCACATCACATCCTAACCTCAACACAGGTGGCTTAATCTGTGATCTGTAATCTGTGTCATACCTGTGTGTGCTTGAGAGGGGTGAGGTGGACCATGAGCCATCAGTCTGACCCAACTCCCCAGACACCCAGTCCGGCAGCGCTGCAGATCCCTGCTCCTGTGACTTCGCCAGCAACGGCTCATCAAAATAAATGGACTAAAAGCAGAAAAAATTCACAATGCTCAACAATCACCACTGATTTCAGGTCTCAGACCTATAAAACTGTTTATGGTGTTATGTTGCCTTAAACAAATCAAGGTAAATGCTTGTATCAGTGCACTATTTACCATGTACGTAGGTAAAGTCTTGAGGCTGCCTGCTTCAGGTTTGTGGGTAAAGGGACCCTCTAAAACTCCTTTTCTGAGCATGTGCAGAAGGAGTCGAGCGTACACGTTACGATTTTTCCTTCCAGTCAGTCCAGAGCCACAGGTCTCAGGATCACACAACTTTTTAATCCACAGTGCACACCGCTGCCGTTCTGATGGGCAAATGTAGTTTTGAAAAAGATCAATTTCAAGTAAGTTTTCAAGTAGAATTTTCTTATTTGTAGCCTTACAAATCCTGTGTTGAAAAGACAGATCTCTCTCTCTCTCTCTATATATATGTATATATTCTCACCTGTCTTGTCGGTCAATTTAAGCACATATGGCTTCATGTCCACTAGGTAATGATCAAACTCCGAGTCCAGCATCCCAAAACAGTTCTGATCACTCATGTTGCTCCTGAATACATGAAAAGACTAATTAAAACAACCCGTAGTTTATTGTATCCATATATAACTTTAGGTATGTATTTTGGTACGTTTTAGCTAATTATCATGGTTAGTAGACAGCCATAAATGACAGACATATCATTATTTGTCAACATACAGCATGCAGCCAATGACATGCTTTTAAAATTCTTATGAATACATAATTAGTAATATGTATGTGATGTAGTGCAACAGTTTATATTAAATCATAATACATAATTCTGTTTTAATTTTGTTAGCTCACCAGTTAGCAGAACTCATTCACAAATATTGAGAAGCGCTACTTCTGCGATAGGCTTATATAAAGTGCTAATGTAAACGTAAGCATTAATGTAAACGTAAGTTGAGCACTAAATCATTTTGAATGATAATAATGTCATCTGCAGCTGTGATTGTGCGCTGTTCCTCCACTTGTTGCTACTTTACGCTCCCAAACGGTTTCAAACTGACAAACTGTGAAGTCATATATCACGCGCGCCTTTAATGTTTCAAAATAAAAGTCAAACACACAGAACTGAGTTGTATCTTGCACCGTGATGAACTTCGTACTTTGTAAATGTACTTACTTTGTTTTGTACAATTTTACTTTCTTTTTATTGTAAGCTGAGATGCAAATACTCAACTTTATAACAAATTCGGATATTTTCTATACAACATAACAGGACTAAAATAGGTATTTTTGTCTATATATTTTCTCCTGACTGCTAAACACAAGCTAGTCACATGCTCCTTGCAAAAGCTTGTGTATTACAGTTTTAAATTTCCGCAATATCACTCACACCGACCGAGAAAACTTTATTTAGTTGTTGTATCTACTTTTTTGTTTTCTATGATACGTTTACGTGCGCATTTTACTTTTAATTTGAAGAATTTAATTCCTCATAACGCCGGAAAAGAGCTTATTATTCGTGGCTTCATTCCGTTCATCGCGAGAAGCGTTTCCGTTTCCTAGCAACCATAAAATCACAGGTGAAACAAACCCATGTAGTTAAGTTTGATATTTAGGGTACTTTATTTATTTATTTTTTTCACAAAATATTAATTGCATTTATTAGAAACAGGTTAAACCGTTAGTTATAGTTATAAATGACCTATCACTAACTTTCTTAACTTACTACTGGTAACTAACCGGCTACTGGTTTTGTTGACTCGTTTGTAGGCATACCAGTTCGACTTATGCCAAAGCCTTCTAACTCATTGATAAATATATTAACTTATATTAACCAAAACAGTTAAAATTCATTTGAGTTTTTGCAAAAAAAAAAAAAAAAAAAAAAAAAAAAAACTATTTTACTATTAAGTTTACGACCAAACAAATAGGCTATATTTATAAATATCCATTAGTTAGCTATTTAAATTTAATTTCATTTATTTAATTCATTTATTTATTTATTTGTATTGCTTGAAAAACAAATACATAACAAAGGTGCCAATGGTATACATAGAAAAATAAAGAAAATAAATATTAACTATGCATGTACCGTATGTATAAAACCACCAAATAAATAAAAATAGAACAAATAAATAAAATAATGAAAGGCCTTGCTATTTCACAATATCTTAAATGTACTAAACAAAGGCACAGGTTTAACGGAATTTTTTTTATTTTTATTTATTTATTTATTTATGTAATTATTTATTTATTTATTTTGTACTCTCCTCAATAGTGCTTATTTGTGACCCTGGACAGTCATAAGTAGCACGGGTATATTTGTAGCAATAGCCAACAATACATTGTGTGGGTCAAAATTATAGATTTTTCTTTTAAGCCAAAAAAATATTAGGATAGGCTATTAACTAAAGATCCATGAAGATGGATGAAGATATGAAGAAATTTTGCAAATTTCCTACTGTAAATATATCACAACTTAATTTTGATCAGTAATATGCATTGCTAAGAACTTCATTTGAACAACTTTAAAAGCGATTTCTCTCTCTCTCTCTCTCTCTCTCTCTCTCTCTCTCTCTCTCTCTCTCTCTCTCTCTCTCTATTATTTATTTATTTATTTTGCATAGATCTTCAAATAGTTGTATCTCGTCCAAATATTGTCCTATCCTAACAAACCATACATCAATGGAAAGCTAATTTATTCAGCTTTCGGATATATCACATATAATTATCTAATTCTTTAAGTACCACAGAAAAAAAGAGGTTTCTGATGGCCACCAAATGGTAGTAATAGACTGTTACGTTGTTCTTCGTTTCCTCGCGTTTGGAAGCGCACAGATGACGTGTGTCTGGTTTTCGTCCGCGGGATGGCGTCATACACCCTCGTACAGAGTGACGAGTGGCGAGCGTTGACGTCAGTGTGAGTGAGAGAGGCGCGCGCTCGGTCGGTAACCGGGAGAGACGCAGCTGAACGCGTACAGTAGGCGCGTCGACTCGCGCAGCGGAGGAAACACACACACATACACACACACACACACATACACACACACACACACACCTGAGGAATAGCGGCGCGATGGCTGATCATCTGATGCAGATCAATGATTCTTCAGCCGCGTTCAATCGATTCGCGCGGAAAGGAGCTCTGCGACAGAAGAACGTGCACGAAGTTAAAAACCACAAATTTACCGCTCGATTCTTCAAGCAGCCCACATTCTGCAGCCACTGCACCGACTTTATCTGGTAACATGCTCTGCATTCAGTACTCATGCATTACATGTGGAACTTTGAGAAATTGCAGTCTTGAATGTTTGGTTTGACAGCTGACAATCATGTCTTACTTTTCTTGTGCCAAGCATAACACGGTCTTCCTCAGTAATACAAGAAAAAAAAAAAGTTTTTCCTTTCATAGGAAACTGAGGTGCATAGGGTACATGAATAAATTAGCATGACTATATGTTTGCGTTTTCATTTTGTGCTTGAACTTAGGGGGAAAAAAAGTTGTATTGTATTTATTTTGCATATTCTCTATTTATGTGGCATACATTAATTTAGATTTTATATTTATTAAATTAATTGGATGATTTGTTTTTATTATACAAAACCTCTTAAAATTACTTGCATGAATAAAAAAGTCTTGAATGTGTTTTGACAGTTGTCAATAATCTCTTACTTTTATAGTGGCAAACATAATACAGTCTTTCTCAATAATACACGAAAAAAAAAAAAACCTTTTAAAATGACCTAAATGTTAAAAATAACAGCAGATATTTTGTAGTTCCATGCATGAAGCCACTTTATTTTATATGTCACAGTTTGTTTTGTGTAATTTCATCATTTCTTGTTTTCGTTCATTCATTCATTCATTCATTCTATAGAATTTTAACAGGCTTTTATGTTATTATGGTCACACATTTGCAATAATATTAATAATGTTTAATTTCGACTTAAAGACTGTCAGTTACAGGTAATGGGAATGAGCTATTAATGCACATTCAGAAAACCATTTCATGACATGAAACTGGATTTGCTAAACAGATGTTTGGTGACATTTTAATACTTAAATCCAGTTTTAATACCCTTCAACCTTTACAATCATTAAGGTTAAAGAGTTTATTTAGTGCATTAAAAAAAAAAGGGGGGAAAAACATTGTAGGTTCAAGTTATATTTTGCAGCTTTGTCGCTAACACATTTTTTTTTTCTGTCTTTTTCAAATGCAACTCTACAGGGGATTTGGAAAGCAAGGCTTCCAGTGCCAAGGTACTGTGCGTGTATGTGTGTGTGTGTGTGTGTGTGTGTGTGTGCTGTAGTGGGAGGTTGTGGTTTAGTGTCAACGATTCTATCACTGATGCATGTGCTCATGTATTGAGCTTTACCAGGGTTTACTACGCTACACTACATCACGGCAGATGAGGACGTTGAGTACAAACATGTTCAGTTTATTTCATCATTGTGCCATTAAGGAACACATAATCTGGATAATGTGCTGGCCTTGCCAGAGCTCTGGCGTTTTTTGTAAGGGTCTTTGGCAAATTTGTTTAAATCATTGTTGGCTTCTGATAAATGGCAGATCCCAAATCTGAAAGGGTTTTGAAGATCACTCTATGCCTGAAGTAAACTGCATGTCCTGTTGTGCAGAATTCTGTGCTTCTGTTCTGTAATTACAACAACCCTGTGAAGAACTTGACTGTCCTGCACAAAACCCAGACCTGAGCATCGCCGATGAATGATTATGGATGAAAAAATAGAATAGGAAGCTGGAGTCAAGTGCTTGACCTCAGCAAATAAGATGGTTGTTTGCAGGCTAATACTATGCCAAAAGTCTACCGGTTCCATAAGCAGCCTGCTCTATAAGATTTCTAAGAAATCAAACTGATTTTTCAGGGAATTCATGTTCACCACTTCAGCAACAACCTCCTGACCACCCAGTATCATTAGTTAGCTTTGCATCTGATACGAAGATGACAAATAAATGCATTTTTGCATGTAGGAAGTGCAGAAAGTTTGTAGCATTAGACAGCTGTAGCTTCAAATAAACTTCTTAAAAAATGAATTGGCACAAACCCATTCCAAGTAGGTCAAAAGAAAAAGATGCCAGGTAAGCAGTCTTAATTCTCAGGTTCCCTTGACTATTAGACCTTGTCCTAACCAGGTGTGACAATTTGTCTCTGCCCACTGAAAGTAAAGTGCTGTGTAATGTGACAGCAAATCAATACCTGAACCAGCAATCAAGGTTTTTGGGGTTACTTGACAGGCAGATGTGTTGGAGCAGGGTTGGAACTGAAGTCTTCAGCAGGACAGTAAACTCTCCAAGAGCTGGGTTAAAAACTTGACTTGCTTGAACAACATGACTTGTCAGAGCCATGCTGCAGCAATAACATACATGGTTAAAAAATAATAATTAACAATTAGGATGTTTACATGACATCTTTTCATTTTGGCTCTTGGAAATCATTGAGCAGAACTACAGGATGACACAAGAGCTGGCAGACTCAGATGGTCACAGATGGCAAAGGTATCTTGTGTTTCATGTTTGTGTAACTTCCTGTCAACTGGACTTTTGCCATGGAAGATTGTCAAGTCTTTGAGGATGTGTGGGTACATCTGTGAATATATTTCCAAAGACCTCTGCAGTGTTGGAGCAGAGACATAATTTACATAAGTACATAAGCACAAATGACTGGTCAAGGCATTGTAAGCATGCATCCTTCAGTCCATTTAAGATTTCACAGGTCTTTTTTTCTGGTCTATGCAGCCTAAGATGCTTCAGCTTTTAAAAAAATGCTGATGATATTTGCAGCATTCTATAATGATAAGAAAGCTGAATGCATATTGATAAATTTGTTGGACTCAGAATTATACATTTTGATTAGCTAATATTGCTTTCCCACCTTAGAACGTGTTATTTTTGTGTGGAAACATTGTGAAAAAGACAAGAATGCAAACTGTCGCAAATGTCACAACTTGAACATAATTGAAATCTGCATGGAGAAATTTTTGGCCATCATGTGAAACTCCAGAACATGCAGATTCCAATTGCAATGACAGGATTTTGCCTGCACAATTTCACAGAGCTACAGTAAATGTGACCACAGCTTTAGTGCTTTCTGAGTGAAACACGGCATTGTGTTTATTTACAATGTGTTCTGGTGTTTTCAGTAGCAGAACGGCTCAATTCGCAGTAAAAGCTGCTCCACACAAACACAATCTTTACATCTCGCTTAATGTGTGTTGCAATGAAGTGAAGTATGGCGAACCATATTCAGAATTTGGTGACCCATACTTAGGGTTGCAAAGGGGTGGAAAATTTCTGGTAAATTTCTGGAAACTTCCCAAAAAATCTGGAAACTTTCCAAAAAATCCTGGAAAATTTCTGGAATTTACTAGAAATTTTCTTCCTTTTTGCAACCCTACCCATACCCTTGCTCAAGGGTCTCACCTCAGTCGTGGTATTGAGGGTGAAAGAGAGCGCTCAACAACTCCTGTCGGACCTGAGACTCAAACCCACAACCTTCTGGTTAAGTCCGACTCTCTAACCATTAGACCACAACTGCCCCAACATGTGCCAGGATCACTTTATTTATTTAATTTCAGTTTTCAACATTTTCCAAATGTGGGAACTTTACACAGTTTGCTTGCTTGCCGTTAATTGCATTATATAAGTCGCAGCACTTTTCAGATGTTGAAAAACGTGACGTTTATTGCAGAAAATATGGTACTTATGTAATGGTTCATTTTATGATCTAACAAAGCATGAGTTATGAATTGTACATTTCGAAATTCAGTGACACATGAAATCAGTCCTGTGTAGCTGGAAGCTCTTGTGTTGTGTAGAGTTTGTTTTGGGTCTTGTACGAATCACATACGTAATGACCATCAGCCTATAAGCAGTCATCAAGATGATGGTTATTCAAGAGGCATCACTGTCCCTTGTGTTAGAGCTCTTAGCGGGCACATTTCTTATTAAAGCAGCCCTGTCATAACTGCTTCCTGCTTCCAAGCACCTACCACATGGTTACATAGTCTGACTCCCTAATTAAGTGTCATTGCAGTCAGCATGTGTTGCTCCAGACGGCTCTAACCTCCGTCCGTGCAGTAACCTGCCTGTCTGCATCTACTTCTTCATTGGAGAATGTGTTGCATGCAGAGAAGTGAGGACAGCATGAGAACATGAAGAAAACTGGCTAAAACAAGCACGTTAGCATGCTCTGAACAGGCTGACAGTGGGTCTGTTGGTGAGCTCACAGATGGCTTCGCTGATGGACGGTTGGCCGTGGGAGCTGGTTGGTGTGCAGTGGAGTGGGAAGCGAACATGAGGGCCAGGCCAGAGAGTGCATGTTCTTGGAAGCATTAGGGAGATGCATAATGGTGTGTAACAATGAAAAGGCTTCTGATACCTGACCAATAGCTTTGAGACTCGTAATGAGGGACACCAGACCTGTGCTCACCTGCGTTTTAAGCATACTGCTCCTAAACTGCTATTGAGAGATGAATGAGATACATGAGGTATCCTGAACAAGACCAGCGTCTGGATTCATGAAAAGCCCTAACATCATGTTTTTTTTTTGTTTTTTTTAATTATTATTATTATTATTATTATTATTTATTTATTTATTTATTTTGCATTGTACAGTATTTTAGATCTATACAGGATTTTCACAAAAAAAAGAAAAAGAAAAAAAAACATAAAATAAAGTATAGACTCAAAAATACAAAAATAATGCCTCCCAATTATTACTTATGATCCACTGTAAGTATGTACAGAGTCATTGTCGTTTGCCTGTATTTTCTTATTTTATTCTTCTGTTGCTGTGCTTGGGATGTTTCTGGACCACAACCTTTGGCCAGTTGTCATGTTTTGACACAAAAACAATTTTCTAATGTTGCCATTGCCTTATTGATTGCTATCTGTAACTGGACAGATTGCTAGGCATTGTAATTATGCTTTTATGATGACACATAATTGTTGTTTATTAGCGAGCTATACTGTGGATGGCCAAACTCCCTTGCAAATTGCAGCCAGTCATCTAATTATTAGCATAACTATTCGTTCATATACAAAAAAAAAAAAAATGCCATTAATGAATGATTAACACACTATTTGAAAAAATGTTTGCAAAACACATCATCACTCATCTTCTGAGCTTCTGGCGGTGTTGGAAGAGCCAAGTTTGAATCTTGTGTTTACAAGCAGTTACTGAAAGTCCTGCTTGGTGTACCTCTAAAGAGCCTTTCTCAAGCAGACTGTTGCATTCATTCGCTCTTTCTAGAGTAAATGTGTGTGTGTGTGTGTGTGTGTGTGTGTGTTTGTGCTGTTAATGAATGAGTTCTGTGTAGGTGCTCTCATACAGTATGTACTGAATGCTGCCTGAAATTTATGGTGTATCATATATAGCTAGTGTTATGTTGTAATGCTTAAATAATTAGAAATGACCCAACCATTAATATAAAATCTGTAATCATCTGTAATGTGCATCATTCCATTTATATTTGCTTTTAGGGGCATGCAAAACTGCTAAAATGCTTTCTAGAATAAAGAATGAATTACTGTAGCATAGTCAGAGAAATGCATCTGACTCACGACTGAACACAGAATGATGTCCTCACTGCTAACCAATGTTTCCTCTATTTTTTTTTTTTCTTGCTGAGCAAAACTTTTCTATATTGGGCAGACATTTCGGGAACCTGAGCAAAAACATTCTTTATACCAGACCTGTACAGCGCGCGCACAAAAAAGTGTGTAACTTTTAACTTTAATGTGCTATTTATATTTGATTTCAGAATCAGAATCAGAAAGAGCTTTATTGCCAAGTGTGTTTACACACACAAGGAATTTGTCTTGGTGTTAGGAGCTTCCAGTGCAGAAGTACAAACATAGTGCAGACAACATATAATTAAGGTAATACAAACACTAAAGATGAAGAGAATAGACAATAAATTATAAACAACAGTAACTAAATGATGTACAATTTAGGTTACCTGAGAAAATATTTTGGTAACACTTTAGAATAGGGAACACTATTTTTTTAGTACACTAGTTAAGAGACCCTAAAATAAAGTGTTACCAACATTTTTTTTTTTTTTTTTTTTAAGGTAAAATACACTGCCGTTCAAAAGTTTGGGATCAGTAAAGTTTTTTTAAAGAAATGTCTTATGCTCATCAATTTGATAACAAATACTGAATATTATTTCATAAAATAATATTGTGAATTATTATTGCAATTTAAAATAAACATTTTCTATTTTAATATACTTTAAAATATAATTAATTCCTGTGAAGCAAAGCTGAATTTTCAGCATCATTACTCCAGTCTTCAATGTCACATGATCCTTCAGAAATCATTCTAATATGCTGATTTTTAATCAATGTTGGAAACAGTTGTACTGCTTAATATTTTTTGGGACCTGTGAGATATATATATATATATATATATATATATATATATATATATATATATATATATATAAATATTTAATTTTTTTTAATATTTATTTATTTATTTATTTATTTTTTAATAAAAAGTTAAAAAGAACAGTGTTAATTCAAAATAGAGATTTTGTGTTACAATATACACAATTCAAAATTTTGGGGTCAGAATTTTTTTCTTTCTTTTTTAAAGATACTTTAAAAAAGTTTAAAGAAAGTTAAAGAAACTTTATTCAGCAAAGATGTGTTAAATGGATAAAATTAATAGTAAAGACTTATATTGTTAGAAAAGATTTCTGTTTTGAATAAATGCTGTTTTTTTTAACTTTTTATTAATCAAAGAATCAAAGAAAAAAGTAACACAGGTTCCAAAAAAATAAAAAAATTAAGCATATTAGATCAGCAACACTGATAATAATTCAGCATATCAGAATGATTTCTGAAGGATCATGGGACACTGAAGACTGGAGTAATGATGCTGAAAATTCAGCTTTGCTTCACAGGAATGAATTATATTTTAAAGTATAGGTATTAAAATAGGAAACCAATATTAGAAATTGCAATAATATTTCACAATATCACTGGTTTTCCATATTTTTGAAATAAATAAAGCCTTGATGAGCAAGAGACTCCATTAAAAAACAAGGTCAATTAATTATTAGGTTTATAATATAGACTTAACATAATATAATATCAAAACAAACTATTTAAACTGATAGAATAGAAATAAACTGAAGTTAAATATTAAAAAAAGAAAGTGAACATATGAATTCTTCTATAGCTGTCTAAACATCCCTATGAAGGAGTTTGCGCAATACACCTGTGTGTAACTGTAGCTAAATGTCTCGGAGTTTTGTTACCATTCTGTGCCCATCATCCGCTATTTCCAGCACTTAATCAAGCCACTCTTCTTTAATACATGATGACGTTTATTTCACGTCATTGCTTTTGCGTTGGTTCTCATCTTGAGTGCACCGCAACCATTGAAGTATTCAGTTTCTACAGCGACTCATTTGGCGCACATCAATCTCTTTCTATGAAACCTGTAAACCGCATTCACCGGTTCTAACTCTATAGCGACATCATCTCTATAGTGGTTTGCCCGAGCATTGCGATTCTTTCACTTTTACTGGCGTTCAATCAAATGGCTTTCCCTACTCATTTTTGTGTGTGCTATCACATTAGCTATCACATTACTATCACACTATTTCTTCTGCGCAGCCGTAGTGGAAGAAGTGCACAGCCACGCGCACGCAGCTTAGAGGGAACATTGCTGCTAACTGTTCACTGGTTTCAGCTGGTCTAGCTGGTGTTTAATTCCCTTTAGGTGGTCTCCCAGCCTGACCTGTTAAAGGGGTCATATGACGTTGCTAAAAAGAACATTATTTTGTGTATTTGGTGTAATGCAATGTGTTTATGCGGTTTAAGATTCAAAAAACACATTATTTTCCCACATCCTGTACATTATTGTTGCTCCTCTATGCTCCGCCTTTCTGAAATGCGCCGATTTTTACAAAGTTCATCGTTCTGAGAAGCAAGGCGTGCTCTGATTGGCCTGCTATCCAGTGCGTTGTGATTGGCCGAATACCTCAAGCGTGAGATGGAAATGTTACGCCCCTTACCGTATTGTGATGCCGTGTCCCGGCGTGACGACACAAAAACAATAAAGCCCATTACAAACGAGGCATTTGTTGCATCCAGTGGGGATATAATTACTGATTATAATGACTTATACTGTCTTATTACGCGTCGTGTTGCATCGCGCCACATAAACATTACCATGTCTGCATTTGTGATCGGAGAAACGACAAACAACAAGCGCTACTCTACACAGCTCAAAACTTGCGTTTGAATAGTCAGTGGCAAATTCTTTAAATATGAAAACATACTTACAGGCTGTGAGTCAGAAGCGCCAGACTGTCCTTGCAAAGTTGAATTTACCCCAGTTTATAGAAACAGCCTTTGAGCATAGCTGGCAGGCTACTCTTCCAGGTTCAGGAAATAGTCCTCCGTTAAAATGTGATGCACACACTCAAATATTTGGGTTGAACTGTTCTGGAACAGTGTTGTAAATACAACTTAACCACTGATTTTTAGTTGTGTCCTCTTTTGGAAGCCCAAACAAAGTAGTTTCGCTTTCACAACGAAACACAGCATCTCCACGACATGGCATCGGCGGCAGCAACAATACTACAGCGAGAATAAAAGTCCCGCCCTCTTTCTTTGCGTATACATTTGGCCGGTGTTTTGCAAATCTCCCCACACCGTGACGTAGACATGTGGGGGCGTGTTTGAATGAGCCTTTTTAGGAGGGCGTGACAGCGTCTTAACTTTTATAAAGAATATCTCTTTGGTTTTGAGACTTTAGTCTTTGCAACTTCAGGGATCTTATCTATGCACAAACAGCTTGTAACACTTCAAAGAGAAAGGAAAACTTGAAATCGCGTCATATGACTCCTTTAACAAGTGCCCAAAACCTCTCTAAGACTAGCTTGACAAGTTTTGGGCCAGCTTAGACCACCAAAATTGTTTAGTCTGAATTAAGCAGCTTGTTTCAGCAGGGATGACAGACAGACATCAGACAGACACCAGCTGCTCTCCACCCTCACTCTACCTACAGTGACCTCTTGAGAGAGAGCTCTAACTAGTGTGCGGGGCTCATGGGTACTGTGCTGTATTCTGTTACAGATCATTAGGAATATGATGAGAATCTCTGTTTAGCCTCAGTACTCCCTGAAAATAAAAATGTCAATGGTAATTTTCTATGGGCTCTTCTGTGCAGAGAATATTTGATTTTGCCCAATTTTCTCTCTCACTCTCTTCCTCTTTCCTCTGAAACCTTCTTTACAAGACTCTGAGGAGTCAGGTTTAAGTATCATTACAGCATCATAAATTTAACGGTAATATGTCTGTCTGAAGAAATGCAGGTGCCCCTCATTACCTGAAGTAGCTGACTTTACTAGAAAATTGTACTGGAACCAGTTACCTTAAATCATTCAAGTTTTGACACAAGGTGAAACTAAACAGATGAAGTTGTATTAACATAGAACCATAATTAGATGTGGTGGACAAATCAAGTTTACATTAGTAGCACATCCATCCATCCATCCATCCATCCATTCTCATTAGCAGGTATCCTCAAATCTGGCTCGCGAGATCCACTTTCCTGCAGAGTTTAGCTCCAGCCCTGATTAAACTCACCTACCTGTGATTTTCTAATTATCCTGAAGACAGTGATTAGCATGCTGTTACGGAGTGAACAGGTCGAGAGGTGTGCGGATCCATTTGCAAAGCTTTATTTAAAGATGTGGTCAAAACAGGCTTGGGTCACACAATGGCACACAGGTATATCGAGGGCAAGACAAAAGAGTAGTCCAGTAAACAGGCGTGGGTCAATCTACGGCGAACGTAATCCAACAGGGCAAGACAAAGAGAGATAATCCAGGTACATGCCAATAGTCCAGGCAGGGGCAAACAGAGTCCGAACAGCAAGACGAAAGGGTAATCCAAAATACACAGGCAAGAATCTGAACACGGGAAAGCAGGAAAGGCAAGACTATTACTAGACTAAGAAAACTAGAGCAGGCTCCGTAAAGTAGCTATCAGCTAGGGTAGCGATATGTGCTTACAATACTCGGCCCTGAACTGTCGTTAGAGCCTCATATTTATTGTGTGTGTGATTGGCTACAGGTGAGAGTGTGATTAGTGAAATGGAACATGGGAAATGTAGTCCAGGGTGACGTGTACCAGTCTGTGTAGTGTGGGAGTCAGTATAATCAGAAGGCGACCTCTGGTGGCGAGCGGACGGAAGATCATGGACAGGATTCGTGACACATGCTCAGGTGCGTTTGATTAGGATTAGAGCTAAACTCTGCAGGAAAGTGGATCTCGCGAGCCAGATTCGAGGATCCCTGCTCATTAGGGTCTCAGAGCCTATCCTATTACACCCTGAATGGATGGACATTAGTCTGTAATCAAAATCATTAGTTCATTAAATATAAAGTCAACTATTTCTTTTCTAGTCTAATTTGTATAAAATAACTAAGTTAAACATAAAAACGTATATTGTAAATAATGAATATAATATTACTGCTACTTTAAATAATTTGTTAACTTACATAATGCCGTTTCTTGTCATTTAATTAATTAAACTGTTTTGATTTTGATATTTTTATATTAAATACATTATGTTTAGATAAAACTGGAGAAGAAAAAAAAATCAGCAATAAATTTCAATGTTCCAATGTATTTTATTGTTGACAAAACATAAGGTAACACTTCAAATGTATAATTGCAGCAATAACACGTTTCCACTGCATCTTCACAAATACCTGTAAACTTTGAACTATAAGAAAACTTTTAGTTTTAAAACGTAACGTTATCCCCCCTGCAAAATGCTAACCAACATCTTCAAATGACCTCGTCCTTTCATATGCATCTGCTTACATATGAGATCGCTAGTTTCTGCATCTTCCTCGCCTGTTTTTTTGATCGGGACATTCTGGACTCATTTAGAAGATGCGTAATAGTGCCCTGAGCGTATAACAGTGAGAATGCAGAAACTGGGAAAGAGTTAAATTTGTGGGGAAATGTTTGGTGAGGAAAGAGTTAACTTGTGGCTATAAATGCAACAAATTACCCATGTCAAATCAAGGCACCATTATTTATATAGCGCTTTTTACAATGCAGATTGTGTCAAAGGAGCTTTAGAGTATTAAACAGGGAAATAGTGTGTCGAAATAATGTGCCTTTCTCCTCTGGCCAGACAAAACCAGCAGTTTAATTCTAGGCTGCAACAAAGTCAGATTGTGCAGATGACTTATCTAGTTCCCGTGGTCTTGTCCCGATGGCCGTCTAGGTGACAAGGTCTTTGGAGGGGATCTGTCTCTGGGGCATATCTAGTTGACATGGTCTCCATGTGCAACCTTAAACAACTTTTTGAACTGGTACATTACCATTTCGAAGAGACATAGTCTAAAATTAGCCGTAAGCACACACACATACACGCAAACATACACATGAACTGAAAATTAGAATTTGATTTTGCTTTGAACACACAACAGTGATGCCAAGGTGTTCTGGGTGGTTGCTTACTGGCAAGCAAAAAGAGCCAAATTTAGGTCTTTAAGAGTCTGGTTTCTAGACCTAGGCTCTAAATATGTTTGTGAGGTTTTTTTTTAACGTCCACCAAAGGAAAACAATGGTCTGATCCCTCTCCTCAACAAGTAGCACAATTTGAATTGCCATTCATACCACACAAGAGCCAAAAGAGGTTTTTGTCATTATGTAAATCCTGTTATGGCACATGAACCAATTAAATATAAATAAGAACAGACTGCATTTACTTGAATTCATTCTCCTAATAAGCAAGCAAGACATAAATATTAGCAAGCTAGTGTAATTACCTTTAAATGGAAGTCTGAATCATTTCTTACCACAAGCAATCCGGGTTAGATCAACAACTGCAAACATTACAGCAAAAGATTCAGTGCATGTTATGCTACAGCAACAATAAATGTAACCTTTAATAAAAATGCAATCATTGTTTTCATCTCAAGCAATATTCTTATTTTTCAAGCCCTCCCCTCCAATCGCCTGTTATATTAAAAGACTTTTCACCATCTAATCAATTCCATATGGATAAAATTAAGTCCTGCTTTCTTTTCTCACTGAATACATCAAATCACAGAAGTGAAATAAGTTGTGAAGAGCTTTGGCAGAAAGAATAGAAGAGGCTGTTTGGGAGCACACAACCTTCTCGTCGTTCTCTGTCCAAATTTGGCTCTGTTTTGTCTGGGTTTCTCTTCTTCAAGGGTCAGTGCTAACAGTTCTGTCATCACCACTGCGCTCTAACCGCTCTCTGTTAACAGCATAGCTTTGTGTCTGCCCTCTTCTGCACTGGCACAGAATAAATCAGCTTGCTAATGCAGATGTTCTGCCCATCTCTTCATCATCTCCTTCGGGCCTTTGAAGTCAGGTGCCACTTTATCTGGAGAGTCTTGCCATGTCCAGAAATGAAGATAGCGACGCTGTGACTGAAGGGTGAGCTTAAGCGAGCCGGTGGAGTTAGTGAGCCGCTGGCAAGGAGAACGTAAACAGTCTGACAGCTGCGGTTTGAGTTGACGGACGAGAGCGGTGGAAAACAGAAGTGGATGTTTTCATCACAGAGTGAGCAGTAGCAGAACGCAGGCTGACAGCAATGGTAACGGTTGCTGTTTCTGAGGGTCTGGAAGATTTCCCTCGCTATCTCTGTTTTAGTTGGCCTTTCGAAGAACTGTTGAAAAAAGATTAGACCTCAGATAAGAGCACATATGCCCAAATGTTAGAGTCATGAAACAGTTCGTCCTCATTTATGTGCCTGAGAGTGACTCACACTGACCCCCCCCCCCCCCCCCCCCCCCATTACAACATTAAGTATCACAGCTGTTTTCAACTGTTTGCTGTTTCTTGACCAGCAAATCAGCATATTAGAATGAAGACTAGAGTGATTTTTGGTCAAATAAATGCAGGCTTGGAGAGCATAAGAGACTCCTTTAAAAAAAAAATTAAAAAAATTACTGACCCCAAAACTTTTCTGCAGTCTCTATATAGTACACATAACTTTTTTTTTTTAAATTTTAAAAAGGCAAGAAAAATCCTTTTTTCCATTAAACGAAGTGGCAGTTTAAACTATACTGCATATGGAAAACGCTTGCATCCGAGCTATTTGTTTTATTTGAAGTGACAGAAATGTGTTTTAGTGCAGCTGAAGTGTTTATGTGTCTGCTTGTTCCAGCCGTCTCTCCTCAGCAGTATGCTAATGAGTTTCATTTGAACGTCTATCTTCAGAGGCCTCTGCCAAATTAAGAGCCCTTGCACCGCTCTGCTGCACTTCCTGTTTGCTTTGATGTCTCTCAGAGCCGTACCCTCCATTACCACATCCCTCTGTCAGATATCCCAAATGCTATGTGCCACAGCAGACAAGGCTTGTGGGAAGGATTTTGAAGACAAGGCTGACACCTTGCAGCGATGTTAGCCTCGTTACGAGAGCAGGCCTAAATTTGTTCAGTTGTTTCATGAACACGTATGACTTACAGTTGTCATGAGGTTGCCTTTGTTGTGACAGTGAAGCTTAATTTCCAAATGTGTTTAAGATCCAAGATGTGACTGAGATGAAAATGTTACTTCTCAAAAATTGTTCTTTCATTACTTCAGAAACGTAAATAAAATATAACTGAGAACTCTATTAAGTGTCAGCGGTGTCTAAAATACTATTTTTCTTCCCCTTATTGAGAAGTAAAAGTAGACACAAAAGTGGAGAATTTGATGAGAAATGTTTTTAGTTCATATTGAGAACACAGACCTTTGATTGCAGACTCATGTGCACTTCAAGTGGAAATTATTGTAATTACCAGTGTTGGGGAAAGTTAATGCATTACAATTTTGTGTTACTCAATTAAAAAAATTAACTAATTGCATTACTTAGTTACTTTTTTATGGAAAGTACCTCACTCCCAATTTCTCTCGACATGGGGACAAGAGAGCAATCAGTTAATAAATGGGAAAACAAAGTAACTTGCATTACTTATTTGAAAACGTAACTCGGATATTTTCTTGTAAATTTAAAAGTAATGCATTACTTTGCTAGTTACGTGAAAAAGGTAATTTGATTACATAACTCGCATTACTTGTAACCACAACACTTGCAATTTTGAGTTCCAAGGACATGAATGAACAAGCAAAGTCATATTTACCAGCGGGAATCTCAGAAAAAAAAAGAAAAAAAAAAAAAACTATCTGAATATAATGAGACCAGTCAGTGGAAAGCAAGTCTGATGTGAATTATAATGAATGATTTTACAAGTTATTTTAATTTTATATCCACATTTTTCTGGTTTCAAATTCAATTAGGTTTTTGTGAATTTTGATTTAATTTTGCATTTAAATAGAGTCCAATTAAAGGTATAATCAATATTTTCCCCCTCACTCTCACTGTTTATTAAAGAAATGAAAAGTACTTTCAATGTGAGATGAAGACTCCGGTTATATTGGTAACCTAATAATATTCTTATTCTACATGGGAGCTGACATGCTTCAACCTCTTAACCAGAGTAATACTAGTCACTGTATCTTATTAACCAACTAATAACTTTTTACCTGCCACACTTGGGGTTTAAGATGACATATATCGGTCAGTGCACCATAAAAAAATAAAAATAAATAAAATAAAATAAAATTTTGTGTAAGTTTTATTTCCTGTTGTGTGTTGTTTATATAAGCTATCATTCATTCTGCTGGCTTGAAATTGGTTTGAAAAATCCCGTGTTGGTAGAATCTTATGAAAACCTTCTGAGTGTCTTACGGCCTGTTTAGAAGAAAAAGTTCAGCTATTAAAAACACTCCGCTTGTGAGTTTTCTTTTATATGAATATATAATGTTAATACATTATATTTGCGTCTTGATGAATGGTGACAGAGTTTGGCTGTTGTCGTGTTGAGCTTTCTATTGTGTAGGAGGGGAGCACTTCACCTCATCTCAGAGTACAGCTGAGCTCATTAACCAATCAGCCAGCAGAAGTGAGGGGGTGGCGAACACGAGCTGTGAGGAGAACGTGAAACCATAAACACGTTACACAACGGCCTGCGCTCCTTCTCACAAGTGGAACTCTTAAGATGGTTTGCCATGTTATTACTTATAGTTAACAGTAGGGTTTTCTTTGCTCTTGTAATGTAAAAAAATGTTAGTTTGGCACAGCACTTCCTGCTGGGAGAACACAAGCTTCACATCGCTTACTGTAAATGACACAAGCTGTTGAAGTTAACCTGCACAGCTGCTGCAGAAGTTGATGTGGAAATGAGGCTGGAATTAACATGTCAGTTTAGACAATTCAGAATGGCTTTGCTGACAGAGCAGTATTTTTTCTTAAGCGCTGTTATATAATATTGTTTCATAGGTTTTTCTAGGCAGATTTTTACACACATTTTCATGGTAATACCATAATATATTATGAAAGTGTATCATAAATAAAAATGTAATGGTATGTGAATTATTTCATTCAGATCACACAAATCACTGTACCATGAAATTACTACATTAATGTTTTTTTTTTGTTTGTTTTTTTTGTTTTTCAAACATGATATTATGGTCATATGATGAAAAGTTTTTTTTTGTTTTTTTTCATAAATGGTACTGTTACTTGGAGAACCATGTATATTCCATGGAACATGAATATAGTAATCATATTTTGAACTTTTCACACTTTGTATTATTAAACAAATACTAGTTAAACTTTAACAAATTCTAGTTACTAGCTAATTTGCAATTACATTTGCAAACACTGGTTTAGTGTTCTTATTTGCATATTTAAGAGGTTAGAAACATTGAATGGTCAGGTTCAGGACATGATGTGCATGTGACTTATTTCCATATGTGGAAATAGTGTTCCTGCTCTTCTGTTTTAAAATGATTAACCTGTTTTAACTGTTTGTTCTTCATCTGTTTATCTTAGATGCTAAAACTAAATTATGCCTGTAATGTAGGGGACTATGCAAAAATCACCCCAATATTAATATTCATTTCAGTCAGGTGGATCAGGTAGCCACAATTATGTTCATTAGAACTTTTTTCCAGTGATTTGAAGTTGACTTTCATCGATAAAACAATATAAACCATAAACTCTTTGGATACATTCTGTTTCTGTAAGCTCGTGATAGTTGTTTAGTCTTCTTGTGCTCTTTGAGATTCAACCAGGCCTCAAAGTAGCTTGTCCATCACAGGTCCCAAAAAACTTATTCCGAGTTGTTTGTTCTCAAGATCCTCTTGTTTTGTTTTGTTCAAAACTACAGAATTTGGATTTGGATGTGAGTCTAATTCTACAGGGAATTGCACTGTAAGTGTTTTGGACATCAGATCTTTTGGTCCATCTATCTTCTGCTCATTTATAGTTGCCATCCTACTATTTAAAGTGCTGGCCTCGTATTCGGTTTGTTGGTGTTTTATTTAAAGGAGACCTATTATGCCCCTTTTTACAATATGTACTATATGTCCCCAGAATGTGTCTGTGACATTTCAGCTCAAAATACCCCACAGATCATTTATTATATCATTTTGGAAATGCCTATTTTGAGTGGAAGCAGAAAAACAGGCTGTTTTCATGCTTATCTCTTTAAATGCAAATGAGCTACTTCTCCTGCCCCCTTTTCCAGAATAGGGCTGTGCCTTTAGCCTATAGCTCGTACCTCAGATATTCTGCCAAAAAACATCCGTTTGGTTTAGTTTTGTATTTTTTATCATGTCTATCACTTAAATCATCATGCGTTTTAAAACATATTATTTTATACTTCTGATATACGGTTCTCTGAGTGCACACATCCGAAGCATGCGCACAGAAAACGGCTGTCACACAGCATGTGAGTACTAAACTAAGTTCATGTTCACTAACTTTCATGTCTTATTACGCTTTAACGGTCCAAAACACACAAGTTTATGTTAAAAACACACAAGTTCCAAAAACGGTTTTGTCTGTAAAGGTAAACAGCTGGGACAGAAATCACATGTTTATATTAGATCTGTGTGGCAACAGCGCCGTGGGTCGAAACGTGCAGATTAAGGGGTGGTAATATTATAATAAGATCCCCTTTCTACCTCACGGGGGGAGCAACATCTGAGCGGCTCATTTTCTCACAAGCTTGCAGAGAAAGGCTTACCAAAAAAATTTACTGGGCACGGTGTACCTTTTTCATGTTTTCTGGGTTGGTATATGCACTGGGAACCCGACTGTCGCACTTAAACACGGAAAAAAAGTCAGATTTTCATGATATGTCACCTTTAACGTGTTTTAGGTGATCTAATCAAAAGTGGACAGCTCAAAATAAAGGTATAAACTTCAGAATGTTTTGTGATTAAGCGTTGAATATCAAACCACATTTGATGGTGGTATAAAATTATTTTTTAACTTGCTAATGCATTCTAATGTAACGCCTACTCACCTAAAACACAATTATTGCACCAAAACAAGGGTGATAAATTTCGCTGATTAAGTGCATTAAGTGATTAAGTTGCTGATTTTGTGTCAAGCACGCCATTGGTTTTGTCCTGCAAAGCCAAACATTTTCATGCCTATTTCTCTCCTAAATCAATTAAGGCCACAAATCAAAAAAGTTTGATCTTCTGTCAGATTATTCACTCTCACACAAGACTTCAGTCAGTCTGAGTCCCCCATTATTTTCCATTTGCATCATTCATCTAAAAAGAAACTGCTAATTCAAGCCAAGTCCTTCAACATATACTCTGAGTGACACCAAATGACATTAATTACAGTGAGAGTAATGGCTCGCTCCGTTAGCTCTAATTATGTGTAATGCGACTCATGCCTCTTCCAGAGCATCAACAGCTCGTCACATGAATGAGGCGCTCTGTTGCCAGGGTAACGGCTCATCTGGGTGCATGATGGAGTCAGAATGGTGGTTTCATTGAGGGGCTATGCTGGTGATGTCACAGTGCTCCCCCGCACAGGCCGGTATGTTCAGCTGCCCTGCGTCACCGCATATGACATGCATAGTGTTTGCAAGACTCTATTGATTTGTTTTGAGACTGTAATCATAAATACTACACATTCACATCACACCCAAGCCACTTAACCTACGCACTCCATTCACACTTTGTTTTGTAAACATTTGCGATTATATGTATTTACATTGATAGAATGTCTCCATTCACTAATAGACATAAATACATTTACATTTATTCATTTTGCCATCTAGATTCACTTTCATCCGGAGTGACCTACAAACAAGGAATACAACAACTGATTCAATACAAGTTTTAAACATTGTCCAGATTAAGTTGTGAAAGCTTAGAAGTATTTTTTTCTGCTTTTCAGGCATCTTGAGCATGTTTTTCAAGATTATTTTTGAATCTGTTCTAAGGAAACACTACCTATGTCTTCTGAATTATTTTGTTGTTAGTTATACTTTGCACATATGGCCATCATGAGTAGGGTTGGGTATCGTTTGGGATTTTTATGATACCGGTGCCAAGTTGATTCTTTTAAAACAGTACGGTGCCTAAACGGTGCCTGAACCAGTACTTAAAAAAAGAGAGCAAAACAACCGTGGAGGACATTAAAAGAACGTCTTTTTTTTTAATAAAAAAAAAAATAAATAAAATAATAATAATAAATAAAAATGTATTTAAATTGAACAAAATATTCAAAGTTTAAGACATAGGTATGTAAATATATAAATATAATTAAATACAAAACAACAAATTTTCATTACAAATTCACAATAAAACTTAAGCCACCTAATCCAACTACAGTCCATTCATACTGGATGCCAGGTAATAGAACTCATGATGCTCCAGGGAATCCCTTACATGGACAAAAGCATTGCTGTCTCTGTAGCTGAATTAAAAGAAGATAGAAATGCTTTGAATGATGAAACATGAAGACAATAAACACTCAACAGTGACATTATATGGTTTATTATTTTTTTTTATAAAAACACATCTCTTCCATCTTTATTTGACCCTCTAACTCTAGGGCTCTATTACTATATTCTAATTCTATTCTTTTAAAAAAAAAAAAAAAAAAAAAAAACTTGCCCCTTTTAGACTTGTACTCTATTAATTTAGTAACAGCTTGTTTTCTTAAAAAAAAAAAAAAAAACTAACTAACACTAGCTTCTCTGTTCTTTTTGTATTCTGTCTATTTGTTTTCTTTTTATTTATTAAGCTTATTTAGTTTTCCATTCTATGGCACCTTTTAAGTTGGAATAATGTTTGTCATTTTATTAGTTTTTCTTTATTATATCTATATAGGTTTTTTATTAAGTTTTAGTTTTATTTAATTTGAGTTATTTTAGTACTTCAACAAACTAAATGGAAATGAAATGATATATATATATATATATATATATATATATATATATATATATATATATAGTGAAAGTGAAAGTCGTGACGTATTGTCAAGTACAGTGACCCATACTCGAAATTGGTGCTCTGCATTTAACCCATCCAAGTGCACACACACAGCAGTGAATAGTGAACAAACACGCACACACACACACACACACCGTGAACACACACCCGGAGCAGTGGGCAGCCATTGCTCCAGCGCCCGGGGAGCAATTGGGGGTTCGGTGCCTTGCTCAAGGGCACCACAGTCATGGTATCGAAGGCAGAGAGAGTGCTGTTCATTCACAATCCCCACCTTCAATTCCTGCCGGTGTGAGAATCGAACCGGCAACCTTCAGGTTACAAGCCCAACTCTCTAACCATATATATATATATATCTCTATACCATATATATATATCTCTATACCATATATCTCTATACCATATATATATATATATATATATATATATATATATATATATATATATATATATAATTTATAAATTTTTATATATGTTGTATATATGTGTGTGTGTGTGTGTGGTTCTACATACCCATATGTAGTTGTTTTTTGGTGTTTGGCTTAGTGTTATGTTAGAATCATTATTATACTCTTATACCCTTTGTTCTTTAATATTTTAAATTGTTTTTAGCTTTATTTTTGTTTTCATTTAAATGTTAACTTTTGAAATTTTGTTGCATGCATTAGTTTTTAGTTTTGGATCTGTTTCAGTTGTTTTAATACTACAGTTGATTGCTTCTGTTGTCCTCATTTGTTAGTCGCTTTGGATAAAAGTGTCTGCTAAATGACTAAATAAAATAAATAAATAAAAATAAATTATTATGCATTTAATAAAAAGCAAAAAAAAAAGGCCTCTAACACTAGCTTGCTCTATTCTGTTTCTATCCTATCTGTTTTCTTTTTATTTATCATATAATAATTAAAAAAAACCTTGCTATGTGTTCTGTTTTAGGCTAACTGAGACTTGTCATAGCACTTGCATATCATTGCTCTTTTGTTGATTTTGATTGCTTCCATTGTCCTCATTTTTAAGTCGCTTTGGATAAAAGTGTCTGCTAAATGACTAAATGTAAATGTATTTGTGTTCTTTAAGCCATCTCTGGTATTTTCATAGCAATTATGTATATTTATAGTCCATTTCTAATCGACATAGCCTTTTTTAAAGTATGTGATAAGAAGCCACATCAGATCAGAAAAGGAAGTTATTTAAAATATTTGACTGACGCTATGAAGTAAAAACATGTTATAGTGGTCTCTTGGACAACAGGTTTAGAAACGCGTCTCATTGCAAGTCATTACAATGAAAGTTTAGCTTTAGGCATTTTAATTTAAGAATGTTTAATGTAGCTAGCTAATGGTAGGCTACCTGCTGCCATCAGAGCAAGTTATTGCTGCATTCACATGCTCTTCGGATGGTCTCATTTCCTGAGCTGTGCTTTGAAGTCAGAATATGAAAACAACATGGACACTTGTGTTACTACAAAGATGTGTTGAATTTGTATTATCACAGCTTTCCGACTTATGTGAATTTTCTCAGTCGGGAAATTATTATTTTTTCTCCGATTATTCTGACAGTACGTGAATGCAGTATAATTTAACTAGTGATCACGTGCGTTGAAGATGCTTCTTACATCCATTTTGGAGCACCAGAGTGCAAATATTTCAGTCGACAGCTCAAGCATTTACGTAAGTGACACCGAAATCTGCGTTCTGATTCGGTCCGGTACATACCGGTTTATATAGGTACCGGTGCCGGGTTCAGTACCCAAACCTAATCATGAGTGTGTCACAGGTTTTGTGACTGCCAGGAATAAAATGTTCTCAACACAATCATTTTTAGGTTGCTGACTGCTTAAGACAAGGGCTCGGCTAATGAGTAGCATCAGAGATGCTGGATAATTAGCGTCCGTTATGCGGATTCATTTAGGCAGATCTGTGAGAAATGCACACACACACACACACACACACACACACACACACGTAAGCCTGTCAACACAGTCATCTATCAGCTTAGAGCTGGTAATGATGCTGATGTCATGATGTGACCTTTGCTGAAGGCATTACTGTCTGCTAATGGAAATAATAGAGCATAAAACAACATGAACCAAAACTCTGAGTCACATTATTCACAATATTATTTATATTATTATACTATCATATAATTTTTTAGTCCCTTCATTTTCAATACCTTCTTTTTTCATCAAGAAGTAAAATATAACAATTTTTGGACAATTTTGTTTTACTTTGAGTGTTAAATATTTTGGTTTGCACCCATCAAGTTCAAAGTACAAATAATCATTAAATGAACTACAAATATTTTATTCACTGGAGTATCCAACAATAGGCATAACCACATGGTTATGCAATATATAAACCATTTATTGAGTTTCAGTAAAAGACATTTATATTGTGATTTATACGATTGGGTTAGGTCACACCCCTAGATTTTTTCTGTAGAATATATATGCAGAACAGGTTAAAATGTGCTGGTTTAAGTTGGTTCTGCATATGTTTCCTTCTCATACTGACACAAAGTACCTTGACAGGGTGATTAATGAGGCTCTAAAGTAAGAACCGCAAGCCTCAGCTGTTCTTATTCCACACACACAAACATACTGGCCTTTTATGCATCAAAAAAGATGTACTTTATATTTGGAACTTGTGGAACCATTAGGCCTACATTTCTGTCAGCCTCTCTCGCTCTCTCTCTCTCTCTCTCTCTCTCTCAGCACATAATAAATTGCTAGCTTATTAAATTAGCATTTGAATAATGTTTGCTTGGAAAATCAGCATATGCATTACTGTGCATAATTTTTAGTTGTTATGGATATTTGCAGTTGCTTTATTAGGTGTAATTACTAAACCATTTTATTAATACCTATCCATTAGTCAAATCAAGTCACCTTTATTTATATAGCGCTTTTAACAGTACAGATTGTGTCAAAGCACTTAACAGTGCTACTTTTCATTACTACATTTCAATTTTCATATCCTATTTTCAGTTCAAGTAGAAAAGATAGATTTTACATTAAATTGTAGGTTGTTTTTTAATCATTTCTCATGCTTAACATATTGTTTTTTTTTTTTTTTTGAATGTTCTTGTACTCCACTGCTGCAAAACAAATTGTTCTTAAAGTAGCGACAGTAAAGTAAACCAGTAGATCATAACTTTAAATCGGTTAGAAGTCAGTTTGTTTATTTAAAGTGAACTAACTGCCACTGTAGCTTTTTGTGTTTGCAAGATTCATTCGCTTGTTTGAAGGCCATGATCTTTATTACTGGCCATGTTTTGATATGACATAATATTTTCATAAATATTTCAAGTAGCCAACTGTGCACCAAATTATCTTTATACATTATGTGGACTTTGAGTGCACAAGACTTGCCACCAGACAATGCATGTGTGAATGCATTATCGGGGAATGAATCTGTAAATGCATCACCAGAGAATTTGTACAAATGCATTACCAGAGAATGCATCACCAGTGAACACATTGTTGCAACATTTAAGTCTGGCCCTAGTGTCATGTTGTTGTGTGTATTTAGTGTGAATGTGTGTGTGTTAGAACAGGATATGTTGTATTATGGTGCAGTAATAAGACACAGAATCATTTCTGCTGCCATCGTGCTCTTTACTCGTCTATGCAGGAGTGTCTCAGTCATTATCATACATACATACATACACCTAAACACACATCAGGTTGTCTCGCCACCTCTGCTGTCACTCGTCCTGTGTGTCCTCACCTCTCTCTCTGTCTGCTGGGAGACAGTTGAACCCCGGCTGGGATCTGGCAGTGCGAACATACTAATTGAAGGCGCTTCTCCCCTCCAGCTGTGAGCTTTGCTACAGCCTCCCTGTGTCCTGTGAAAACAGAAAACAATGATACAATCAATCTGCTATACATGCATATATCAGCTTCCATTTCCATTCACACAAATCTGAATGCCATCTCTTCTGTCAGTCTGAGTTTCTGTTCTAACCAGCCTCAACTAGACTTATCACAATACCAACATTTCTTTAGGTGATACCAACATACCAGTGAAATTTCATGATACTTGATACAGAACACTCCTTTATTTAAAAGGAATAGTTAAATATCAACATATATTAAATATAGACGTCAGGTGTTTTTCAATTAAAGGTGCAGTAAGTGATTTCTGAGAAACACTGTTGATATTTAAAATCAGCACTTAAACAAACACACCTCTACTGAAAAGAAACACACCCATCCCTTCATTGCTCACAAATATGCTATGCAACACAAACAAACATATTTTTTATGATCAGGTCTGAGCTCCCTATATAACATGATAGACCAAGTAACAAATCTATACAAGTGTGACAAAGAACAAACAGAAACACTGCAAGCAATAGAACAGTGTAAAACTACAAGGATACAAAGGATGAAAATAGTAACTGCAGCATAAAAGTCGACATAAAACAGAAGCTGTGACCAACTTTGCTATCATATGGTGTCATATTTCCAATTAAAACAGCTATTAAACAAGAAAAAGCATAGGACAGGACTTGATTTTACTTGTTGGTTGTTGATTGGATTATGAAATAAAAATGTTATATGTTGGAATGAAGCCAGATCTGAATGCAGTCAGCTTAATTGAAATGTGGCCTTGTATACGTCATATGTGACCCTGGAGCACTAAACCAGTCATAAGTAGCACAGGTATATTTGTAGAAATAGCTAAAAATACATTGTATGGGTCAAAACTATAGATTTTTCTTTTATGCCAAAAATCATTAGGACATTAAGTTAAGATCATGTACCATGACGATATTTTGTAAATTTCCTACCATAAATATATCAAAATGAAATTTTTGATTAGTAAAATGCATTGCCAAGAACTTCATTTGGACAACTTAAAAGGCGATTTTCTCAATATTTAGATTTTTTTGCACCCTCAGATTCCAGATTTTCAAATAGTTATATCTCAGCCAAATATTGTCAACAAACCATTCATCAATGGAAATCTTATTTATTCAGCTTTGATAATCTCAATTTCAAAAAATTGACCCTTATGACTGGTTTTGTGGTCCAGGGTCACATATGTCAAGTGAGTCATATGCAACATATGCAAATGCAATTCAAGTAAACATTCAGAAATTGCAAAAGTAATCAAAAGCAAATTACACCGTAAGAAAAAAGAAATCCATAGAAAAACTGAAAATATACAGTTAATTTTCTGCTAAAAAATTATCCGTAAAATTTACTGACAAAAAAGGTTCAATTTTCCTTTAACCTTGAAATACAACAATATAAAATGAGTAATTCAAAATATGGGTAAAACACCTATGAAAAATCAATATGGAAAATTCCTTCACATTAACACAGTACATCGGGCCCTATTTTTACAGACTTTTCTTGGAGTGATAACTACTTACGGGTGATTTTGTTGTTCTGTGTATTTCACTTTCAGCAATGACAGAAAAATTGCATGTGGAAACCAGCCATGTCAAGACTAATTCAGACACAGTGTAAATTTTGTGGCCTGCTGAAGCTTGGATATGTTGTTGTGAGCTGCCCAGAGTGTTATTTGATATGGTTTTGACAAGTTAACTGAGCGGCTCTGAGCCCTAAAGCTGTCTTAATGGAGTGTGAACTCAGGAGTGGATCAAAATCCCGACATGTCTTTATCCAGCTGCAAATCTGTCAGATTAGAGCAACAGTCTTGTGTTTAATGACTGATGTGAAATCTGAACACAGCGCTCTGACTTTTATTAGCACTTTTGGTCTGAAGTGCAGTCTTGTTTAGACTGGAGATGTGCTTTGTGTTCATATTGAATACTTGATGACTGGCTCAGAGGGATGGGGTGGAGTCCATTTGCATTTTATATCTGTATCAGAATACCTCTACATTAAATCACTCAATAAAAATGAAGGGACACTGTGTCACTTACAACTAGTTTTTTTACAAGACTTTGCTCAGTGTGAAATTAAATGAATCTGTGTCACTTGTACTTACTATTTCACTAACAGTTTTCTGTATAACTTGAGGCATCACAGGCCACTCAAAAAACTAAAAAAAAAAAAAGAGAAACATAACAGTAGTAGTATTCTGTTTTACAGGATTGTTTTGGCCAAAATCTGGCAGCATCTCATGTAGGCTTCATTAAGTTGGGCTAAATGCTCCAGGTTTGTAAGGGCAGATTTGTAGGGCTGAACAATTTGGGCCCAAAAATCATATTGTGATTATGTTGTTGTATATTGTGATTGCGTTTTGGCATTTACAAAACACCATTTTCAACTAAAAATGGAAAACATTTTTAAGCCTTTTGGCTGTTCATTTACACAAAATCTGCATTCTGGAGCCCTGAAAATGCAAACTTTTGAAAAGAGGTTTCAAAGTGCAAGTTTTTGAAAACAGTACCATTATTGTCTCCATGTAAACTACAAAAACATGCATTTGTCAAAACGGTGGCATCGTGAATTCAGTGTAAACGCGTAGTATTTCTTTACAAAGTGACTTCGCTAACTGCTGGCCTTGCATGAATAATACAGCATTTTTAGACACTTATCCAGTGGAGGAGCCACTGATTATAATAATTGTCAAATATAATAAATTACTTGCACTTCGAGAGACCAGATGAAACACAATAAAAGCGGTCTTGCTTTCGCAGGTGAATGTCAGCTGTTTGGGAACGCAGTCGTGGCAGACCGTTCTGGGAGGCAATTATACAGAAATACTTTGACGACAGATTTTGCTCGGGCACTTCAGAATGACCATAACAACATTTCAGATGCTGTGCAACAAAATCAGTCCGCTGGTGAGTCAGGTTATGCCATCCCATAGCGCAAAGTCACATGACGTTTTTGAACGCTCATGCGGGATTTATTTGCTAAATGATTTTCCATCTCCCGTTTTTGGCAATAAGCCTTTTTCGAAGGCAAAAACCACCTCAAGCGAGCGTAAAAACTTTTTTACAAATTAAGGGATTTATTTTGAAAATTTGGCGTTTCCATCACTCGTTTCTGATGCGATACTTCAAAATGCGCATAAAAAGAGGGTGATGGAAACATAGCTAATGTACGCAAAACATTTTAAAAACGCAAAGGATTTTTTTTTTTCCTGTTTAAATACATTATTGGTGTGTAGGTTCCCTAAAACTGGGACATGATAAACAAACATCTCATCCATTTCTGCTCAGATTTAAGATCAGAGTAACATGAGTAACATCTCATATGTTTCAAAAGTAGCAAAATATGACATTCTGCTACAGAAACATTTGCTTTTCAAGGCTGATCATACTCTTTACAAGAGCCAACTCAAATACCTCTTTCAGTAGCTATAAAGCAGGGCTAGGCGATTTTTCAGATTTTATCGATTAATTCAAAGGTACAAAAATTCAAAAGTGATTTGCCATGATTTTTTCTAAATCAAGAATCACAATTTTTTCATAAAAATAATAGCAAATGTTACAGTTAGGGCTGGGCAATATATCGCATGCGATTGTCATGCGTATCTCGTCAGTAAAGCCGTTTCCGTGATTAGCCGTAGTTCACTGACAAGCTTCACAATATCGCGTTCATTATCAAAGGCGATTCATCTGTGATAATAAACGCCCTAGTTACAATTAGAAATGTTGTCAATACGCCAATGATAGCAGTTAAACCATCAAGCTTTTATTTTGGAGGAAAACCACAAGAAGCACTTCCAGCTTCTCTTTTGTCGGCAACAGGTTTATAAAAACCTGCGTTCCTACCTATGTAGAGTGTGTGGTTGTGTGGTTTCATATTGGTTAGGATATTCCCTGAGAAACCTACTTTTCTCATGGAGAAAGTAGGGAGGAAAACAAGTTAATAGGTTTTGGTAACAGAGTTACAGTGTTTAGACAAACCCCTGGAGCAAATGTCTAGCAGACACTGCCTTAAGTTCATGCAGCATATGTTTTGAAGTCAGACACTAATGTTTTAGCTGTAGTGTTTCTGCTCATTTCAGAGTTGTGACATTATGATTCTGGACTCTGCTGTGTTCTGTTCTCGCATACTGAGAACATTCTCTGGATGTTTTGTTTTGTTTTTCTTTCTTTTCTTTTCTTTTTGGAATGAGATCTTCAGATGCTTGTTGTTACATAAGGTGGGGCTTTGCTGCTGTTTATGTGGCTTCACATGTGTCCACCCGCTTTTCCCACAATCCTCCTATAATTAAATTCACTCTCCCACAGCTCAGATAAACACAATGTTCTGAGAGAATGCCATCCATATGCCTCTTCCTCTGCCATCGCACGCGTGCAGAAGAATTTATCAGAGGGAAATGGGCACATTGTGTGCTTCCAGACCAAAGTGTGTTCAAATCTCCATGTTCTGGCTTTCCTTCTTCATTGTTTAGAAACAGCATAATAATCGGTTAATAATCAATCAGAATACGTTCATATAAACACCTCGAATTGCACTTCATACAGTATGTATGTGATTTAATTTCTTGTTGTTCTTGTTGACTTTTAACAGTGCCAGTTAGCCAGGAGTTGGACATATAGGCTATCATATACTATTTAACTCACTTTACTTAAGAAGTATAGTAAGCTGTATACAGTGTGCACTGCATTGTAATCAGGAAGTGATTTTTCTTTTCTTTTTTTCTATTCCTAACACATCCATGTTAATTTTTTGTCTTATCTTTGTGGTTATTTTGTCTGTGTGTTTATTATGTGAAATGGTTTGTAGCTGTTATTTGGTTGAAAAAACGTTTGGTTTCCTCCATGCAGGAATAGAAGGCTATCCGTCATCTGGTGGAGGTTTGCCACAGTGTTCCTCCCAGCTTGTTCGCGCAGGCTGTTCTCGGCTCGGTTAATAGGACAGCACAACAAATGGGCCTCCATTCGGCCTCCGCAAATACCAATTAGAGCACTGGGTGCTGCCGTGAGACCCTGCAATGTGTGGGCGGCACCATATGGACTGCTTTCAGCCGTGCTCATAATATATTATATTACAGGAGTCTCCTGTAATACTAACAAATGTGTCATGGGGTTTCTCTCTGGTCTGCGGCCAGTTATTATATTAAGCCCATAATTATAATGTTCAGTGTGAAGAGCTAATCTGAAACCAACCAGTAGAATCATAAGACTCAATTATTAAAACACAATAACATGGAAAATAATGTGTTGGCAACACTGTACTCGGCAAAGAGGCTGCAAGTGTTTTACAGGTTTAGGGCTGATGGAGATAAATGTGGATTCATCACTGAGGTTCGGGTTTTAGATATGTGAAAATGCTGGGCTGTTTTTTAGATCTGTTCTTTTGGTAAATGGGAAAGAATGGTACTATGCCAGATTCAAAATCAAAAAGAGTGACTGTGTAAAGGATCGTATCATGGTCTTATAGTTTAGCATGGAAGTAATGCCAAATGTAGGCCTAAATTTAAGATTTATGTATTTGAATTGCATATAAAATTTACAGGAATAACATAAAAAAAAAAAAAGTAAATAAAAAAAAAAACCTTGTGATGCATATTTGTCAGTCATGCATAAATGAAACAGCTAGAAACGGGGATGCACTCAAATGCATTTATTAAAATTCCTGAAAATCAGCATAAATTTATTCATTGTGAAAACAATTACATGTATTCATATATGAAATATGACTCTATAAATAAAATATGGCTAGTTGTTGAGCAAGCAATATTTAATTAGTTAAAATGTAATGAGAGACTGAAACAACTGCATTTATTGATGGTAAATATATAAAGATGGTTATTGTGTATTTAAACATTCAGTTTATCAGTTAAAACTGTTGAATCTGAATGGATGGAAATTTTAACCATGATTCAAATAAATAAATCTTTGGGCCTAAATATTAATTTTAGTGTATATTGTCCCACTGTCTGAATTTGTTAACTTTGCCAGCATATATTAAATGGAAAGTTCTGTCATCATTTACTCATCCTCAGTTGTTTCCAACCTGTATGAGTTTCTTTCTTCTGTTGAACACAAAAGAAGATATTTTAAAGAACGTTAGCAACCAAACAGTTGCTGGTAGCCACAGACTAGTATTTTCCCCCTATTATGGAAGCAAGTGACGTTCTTGGTTCAACAATTGGTATCAAATTTCATATTTGCATGCCCCTAAATGTCACATGTATAAAAACAAAAGGTGGTTACTTCATTACAAAGAATGGCCAGAATAAGTAGACCATTTAAAGTTGACCAGGCATTATGACTATAGTTAAAAGTCTGATTAAATGAGACCAATTAGCTATGTACATTATCAGTTTCATAAAAACTATTGTTGAGTGAAAGCGAGAATGAGAACAGAGTAGTGAAGGAAAGAGTGTGGGTGGAGGCAGAAAATATCAAATAGGAAAATTTGAGATTGCAATTTGCAAGAGAGGAAGAATGAGTGGATAAAAAGAGATAGACCACACACTGACAAACAATATAACCAAAAAAAGACAATGTAAATCAGCACTAATGTGTTATTGGATGAGTGGGAGTGCAAATTGTAGCATGCTTAAATGAGAATAAAAAGCAGGAATGTGGAGGAAAAGAAAACAGAGAGAAAATATCAAGAGAAGTAAATCTGGCACACAAAATGTGCAGCTCTACCTCAAGACAGATTGTTTAATACTTTGCTTTATCTTATCATTGTGAGAAGCCCTGGGTGTGCCTACGACAGCAGAGAAAACATGTCTTATTAGCAGCATTGCTATGGGAGTTGGGTTCACAGATACCAATTAACCGAGCCAGAGGTGGGTCCGGCCCGAGGCCAGACGCACACATACAGACCAATCTACTCTGTATCGCTGTATTGACGTAAACCCAATGGTATGACCAAAATCTTATATAGGACAGATAGATGTCAGGATTTGTGTGGGGAAGAGGCAAAGACTCAGGCACAGAGTTCAACAGGCATTAACATATTTATAAAAAAAACTATACCCTGCAGGGGAAAACATTCGGGCACAGCAGGGCAAGACACAACTGGGAACCAGCAATCTGGCACAGGACAGAGTACACAGGGAGAATAAACAGGAAGGAAAATTAGGAGGGTAATGTTAGAGAGCAATTAAGATAAAAATAGATGGAGGAACTAATGGCATGTAGAAATAAACAAAATAACAAAAAAACACGGCCACAACGAATGACCGAACATGGATCACGAATGTTCGAACCCCTATACTGAACTGAAACCGAACTAGACAGGAGAGTCGTGATCCAAAACTCTAAACCACATGCTCTCACAATATACATGATAGTGTCACCAAAACAAGAATAAACCAGACTGAAGTGAGAGAACCCCGACAGATAGATGTCTGCTTTAATTTTCTCTGGATTCTTTGTTTTATTATTTAATACAAATGTCTCATCAAAAACAGTGGTAATCAAATGAATGCGTAAACTTGGACAATGACAATTTAATTAAGATTTTAAAATGTAATCATATGAAATTTAAACAAATCCTTTCATTTTGGCAAATACAGTGTTGAACAACAAAGGTTTAATTAAATAAAATTAAATAAAAAATTATGAAATATTTTCTGTCAAATATAGACACTAGTCCATACTTTGATTTACGTATAAAACCCTATTTATCCATCCAAATTTTGCCAAATTCTGTGGCATTCTGGTTTATACAAGGAATTCCATTTCTGTGACTAGATATTGTGGTTCTGTCCATGTTTTCAAGAATTCATCGGACTCTACAAATAAAATAGTCAATGAAAAATAAAATAATAAGTGAATAAGGTTGAGTAAGTCTGGCATATGAATAAGTCTGACATATGCACACAGCTTTGCATTATGTAACAGGAGTTATTATAAGACAGATTAAGCTGTGAATTGTGATTGGATGAGCCATATTTAAAGCCGTTGTAAAGTAGCTGATATACTTTAAGCACACCTTTGACAACTTGTCATTTCAAATCTCTGGTAGGGTTTCAAGGTGTGATGTTGCTTGGCAACTATAAACATCTGAACGCCACTTTGTGCATACTAATACTCCTCATTTGACTTGTTAGGGACTTGTCTTGCTTTTTTTATTCATCACTTTTGAGTGTAAATAGTGTATAGCAAAATCTCTACTGACTGAAACATTTCTGTTACTGTGTGGTATATACAGCACAGCCATAACATACCGCCATACTTTTCTCTAATGCTACGTAGTTAGATGGGAAGCCTTGAGAATGTGTTATAAACAGTTTTGGGGAAAGTTACTTTTACATGTAATGCATTAAAATATTGTGTTACTCCATAAAAAGTAACTAATTGAGTTACTTGGTTACTTTTTACCGAAAGCAATCCAATACGTTACTTTTACGTTGTTGTTTTTCACCTAAGCTGGGCTTGCTTATTTACTTTTAATAACAAAAACCCCAAAAAGTTATATTTTTGTAAACTGTAAAGGCCCTTTCACACCAAAAGTGAAATTAATAAGCCTCAGGCATATTATTAAGTGCCTCTGCCTCTGCATCTCACTCCCAATTTCTCTCAACATGGAGACAGGAGAGGTGTCAGTCAATAAATGGGAAAACAAAGTAATTCGCATTACTTGCAAGTTATGAATGACACTGGCTTCAAGTTACATTTAGGATTGATTTTAAAGTACTTTTACTCGTTTATAAATCAATAGCCTAGGACCTAAATACAGTGCAGATATGCTCACTGAATATAAACCTAATCATTAGGATCGAGTGAGTTAGAAATACCAAGGGTTCACACAAAACAAGGGGAGTCCGCTTTTAGCTATTATGCCGCCCGCAGTTGGAACCAGCTTCCAGAAGAGATCAGATGTGCTAAAACATTAGCCACATTTAAATCTAGACTCAAAACTCATCTGTTTAGCTGTGCATTTGTTGAATGAGCACTGTGCTACGTCTGAACTGACTGCACTGTATTTTATGTATAATCATTTTCTATTTTTTACTGTTTTAATTTCATTTTAAATAAATTTTTAAATCATTTTAAAGTTTTTAAATTCCTTGTTTTATTGTGATTATTTTTTATGATTATTTTATTTCCTTTTATGTAAAGCACTTTGAATTACCATTGTGTATGAAATGAAATAAACTTGCCTTGTCTTACTTATTTGAAAAAGTAACTATTTTCTTGTAAATGTAGAAGTAATATGTTACTTTGTTAGTTGTTTGAAAAAAGTAATCTGATTACGTAACTCATGTTCCTTTTAATGCACTACTCCCAACACTGGTTATAAATGTGTGAGTTTTTGATTTTGCATCATATCATACAGCCTTCAGCGACTGCAGACGAACCGCTCTGAACCCTCACTGCTGAGAGCCATCACAGACAGGACAGTATATAGAGTAGTCAGAGCACTTATAAACACAAGCTAACCATTAGCAAGCAATTGGCAAAGGCATTACCTGGTTTTTACAACAGCCCTTATAAGCTGCATTGACACTGACAGAGATTAAATGACTGCAGATCGCAGAACCTCTGAGCGGTCAGTTTACTGTGTCCTAGTTGGTTTCTAGTCTTATTCTGTTGTGGTGTCCAACTGTATCACTGCGGTGGATCACTTTTTGCACTCCTGTTGGTAGTCGTCACATTGTTTTGCTTCTCATTTGCATAAAGTTCTGCTCAGCTTTGCCGCATTTCCAGCGGTCGCTGCCGATTGTTTTGCCAGAACTCATCAATTCTTGTATCCCTGGCTCTATGAGTCCTCTTTAACACTATAACATATGAAAATGTAGTTAAGTCCTACTTAACTGTGCCAAAGAGCACTTTAGTTCAACTTATTGCATTTAATATTAATTAAAACTAGAATACATTTTTATCTAATTGTAAACAACATGCATTTAAATGTATGAATTACAATACATTCATAACATTACATTACATTACATACATTTTGCACATACATAAAGTCTTTTTTTTTTTTAGTATTTTTTTCCATAATAAGTGCTCATTTTAAAAGTATGCCAAAGTCAGTCCCTTCAGTTTTCCACGTTTACACACTCTCTGAATCCAACGCAAAATCATCAAAATACCTTATTTTTTGCAATCCTGCATAATATGTAATTTCACCACAAAATAATTGTGGTCTCATAAGGTCTCACAAAAAAAAAAAAAAAAAAAAAAAAAAATTTATTGTAATTGTCTAACTGAACTAATAAATAAATATTAAAACAAAATCACATATTTTTCATAAATGTCTGGAAATTACCTGGAGGGACTGTACAGTGTACTTTTTCACAAGGGTTGTCCTTTTTAAAGCCTGACAGATGTGGTCACCATAAAGCTGAAGTCAGTCCCTTCAATTCCACAATCAACAAAAAAAATCAACAAAATGCCACATTTTTATTTTTGTGCGATCCCGCGTAATTCATCATTTGACCACAAAATAATTGCAAAACTTTAGAGCTTACAAAAAAAAAAAAAAACTAAATTACCACAACAAAATCAGTCATTTTTACTGCAAAAATCACAGAAAATATCAAAAAAGCGAAATCCTAGAGGGACTTGTAAAGTGTACTTTTTCACAAGGGTTGACTTTTTTAGAGCCTAAAAGATGTGGTCACTATAAAGTTGAATGGAAAAGATTTTAGTCTGTCTCTATTCAAGTAGACTGGAAATTTTGAATAATTTCCAAGATGGCCACCATGCTTTTACAGAGATTTTGGCCACTTGGCCTGTTCTCTCCTCCCACTGTCCACCCATCACGCTAAGCTAACGGCTGTTTTCCGCCCATGAGGACCAGTTCCAGTCAGCTCGGAGTGTTGGCAGGGCAGTATTGTCGCACATTGTTATTTACTTGGTCAGAAAAAAGTTGTTATTTTTGTGTAGGAGAGGCAAGAGTGTTTGGATGTGTAATGCAGTGTTTCTGTGTTGTACGGCAAGTGTATATCTCTAATAGCGTGTGTTTAAGGTTAATGTGTCTGGATAACTCAAGCTCTATTATGCTGTAGATTTCCTCTCACAGCACTCGCACTCATGGCTCATAGAAAGTGCTAGTTGACCGGCGTGTGTGTCACATTTCTGATTCACTTAACAAAACAAACTCAACTATAATGGCTCATTGAAAAAAACACTGCACACGGCTTATCATTGTCAAGCAGAGTTTAATAACAAGCGAGGCAGTTCCCAAAGCCATCATGACTGCCATGATGTCACAGTGTGTGTTGAGGTTAAATGTCTTCATTAATGTATAGAGAAAACGGTCTAATTACTTAAGATGCTTTAATGTGTTTTTCTGACTCTGACCTGGATGATTGACAGACCTTACAGACAGCAGGCAATGCTTCTTACAGAATGATTTAGTCAACTATTAGCTATACCAATAAAGGAAACGTTTAATAATTGTATTCCATCCATTTTACAAATCGCTCGTGGGGATGCTGTTTCCAGATGAAATGAATGCTAATGGTAGTAAAACACTAACAACTTTTATTCCTTTTCACACAGATTTTGATTATGGGGCAGATTATCAAATTAATAATTATTCATATTTGTGCGCAGTACTACCTCACTACACTTTGGCCATTGTGCATGACTTGTAAACTAATAAATAGCCCTATTCAGGCAGGACTAGTTCGACGTTTGCGATTTTCATGTACCGTACCAATTCGGACAGGACTAACATCTCCATGTTTATTATAGAGGTGAGTTTTGTACATCTGGGCATTGCAGAGATCACCTGCTCTGTGTGGGTACATTGCATGTAGTCGTTTCGGATTGATTACCATTAGTATAACCACAGGTTTACTACAAATGCCATGGTTAAGCTAAGGCTAGTAAAGCAAAACCATGGTTAATTTGTGGTTACTTTACATTAACTATTTTTATGTATTTATTTATTCATTTATTTATTTATTTGTAGTAAAACCATGTTTAATTTTCGTAAAGGTACATGTGTAATTAAACATTATGTAGCTGAGTGCAGAAATGATGGTGAGTAATCTTACCTGATGCTGATATTACAGTAGCCAGTCTTACAGTTTACCGTGCGTTCACACCGCCGGCGTCGAGAGCATCAGAAGTCGCTCTGGACGCGCTGCCAGCGACGCTGTAGAAAGATTGGCGGACGCTCTGACGCTCTGACGTAGATCGAATGCTTATCTTGTAATTAAAGGGGCCGCAAAGCAAACAAGCATGTTGATCTTGTGCAGACTGACCACAAGGGTATAAGTTAACCTCATGAAATATTTTAAATGTGATAGTAAAAAACTGATCGATGTAAATAACTTTATTGTAGTTACATGTTTGCTAACGAAATAAACCAATTAAAAGCCATTTGTGTGGTGTGGCTTTTGTGTTCATGGTTAAGTGCTAGTCTAATTTCAACATTATAGGAGACATTTACTAGCCTTGATCATTAACATTAATTTGTGTGGACGAAGTATTAAGATTCTTTACATAATAATGTATAAAGCACTAATACCACACTGTAAAAATACTCTGATGCAACTAAAAGTCCTGCATTGAAAATGTTTCTTAAGTATAATCAGGTATAAACATTAATTAATGTAAGTATAATCAAGAAAATTGATTTAAAGGTTTAAAAGTGAACTGGGACTATTATACTATTATATCATTAGACCAGTTATAGAACACTTTTGTTTTTCCTTGTAGAAAAAAAAAATAGGCAGAAGTGACTGCTTTCATTTTAAAATATGTGACATACACCTCTGGTCTCCATCAGATGTAAAAAATAAATAAATAAATAAAATAAATAGTCACAGCTCTCTACAACACCTGTTTTCGTTTAATCCAATATGTGTCGATATGTCAGAAATGTTCTGCAGCAGTAACACTGTTTTGCATGCTCTGGCGCTGAAATTAGCATGAAATTCCCACTTATTTTCAGAAAATATATAACGTTAATGCACATCATTAACTCACCAGGAACACACATTTTTTTATTTATTTATTTATTTATTTATATGTCCCTGTACACAAACAGGGACAAGTCGTAGATTACTGGGAAACCCGCCACAGGAATAATTCTGCTCCATTTTGCTTGGGAACTAATGTGGTCGGAACCAAAGATTACAGGGCTGCGTTCTCTGGACTCCTCTCAAACGGTGGACTTCTACACTCCGATTGGTTGCCGCCCAACGGCGTCATAGCTCATTACCATAAAGTTGACCTGATTTCAACTCTCCTCGACGCTCTTGCCGGCCAAGTCGCGCCGCGCCGCTCTCGCCGCTGCTCGTCGCCGGCTCACATTGAAAATGAATGACTTCCGGCCACTTTGATGCTCTCTGCGCGTTCGGTGTGAACACACAGTTACATGATCTGGCTCTCAATTTTATTTTTTGTTGCCGGGAGGCAAACATAAAAAATGTGTGCGGTAGTAAGAGCGTCTACGGTAGTTCACATTGGCCAAAACACAGAAGGAAAAGTGTTGTAAAAAAATATTTTTGGCAATCACAGACATTCACATTCAGACAGGATTAGTTTTCTGAGGATCACTGAGTTTACCGAAAAACAGTAGGTACTTTACTCTGTAATTATTACAGAAGTTGTGTGAGGAAAAACACAGGTGTTGCAGATTCGGACGGGATTAAAATCACAAAGTAATCTGTGAAACACAAATTTCTCTAACGACTCCCTGGAAAATTAGTCCTGTCCGAATAGGGCTAATGTTGACATTGCATCACATAACCAGCTCCATGTATGGCTTTTCTGACATAGTAAATTTGCTCAGTAGCTCACCTGGTACAGCACTGCACTTGCTAAATGGAGCACTCATGTTCCATGAAACACAAAATGAAGTTCCAAACGTAGGTTCAGAAGGAGCCTAATCTTTCAGTCCAGTCAATAATTACGAGCATATATAAACAGCAGTTGCTGCACCGTGCCAGTGACAATTCTTCCGGCATGCTTCTGCCTCCCCTTCTCCTCCTCCATTTTTTACTTTCTCTTTTCTTTTTTCTCTTTCACAGCATTCAATCAAATGGGGGGTTCAAGCCTCGGGTTCGAGCCTCCCTCAGGTACAACAAGCCAAGTTCGTTTACCATTATCTAGCGGGACTGAATGGGGAGGCGAACTCATGAATTAGGATGAAAAAAATATAGTAAAATCATGCTAAAATGGTATGTTTGATTCAGCAAATGTGTTTTTATCTCACTTTTGTTTCTGTTAATACTATCATTTTTTGTTTTAGATTCATGTTCATCTGTTCAAGATAGAAATTATACACGCTTATTACGTTCTCTCAGCTCTCAGCTGATATTATGTTGATTCTTGCATATTTGGCAACACTTTCAAAGTGAAATGTCCAATAAGTGATGCTCTTCACTAGACATTTCATAAAAAGAGAGTAAGAAAACATCAATATTAGCACTGTAACATTATTAAACAAGCTTATACTACATGCACTTTGACATGGGTGTCCTGGCTATTTCCCTTTGTATAATAGTAACAGTGGAGACTAATGTGCTGTATGGCTGTATACTTTAAAAGTAAAAGCGGCTGGTTACGCCTCACCTTACTGTGTGATTTTTCAGTTATCCTAATGTTGGAGGTGTAAAAGAGGTTAATACTCATTGTATATGTTGCCTTGCTGTAGTGTTGTCAAAAGACCCGGTACTTCAGTACCAAGTCGGTACTAAAAAAATGAAAATGTCACGGTACCAGGTTTTTTAAAGTACCGGTGGTACCGAGTACACAGTCAACCCGGTTCTTGACGTGTACAGCCCTATGATTTCCGCGATGCAGAAAATGCGGACGGAACCTCGGAATCCAGTTATAAAAACGGAATTTACAGTTTAGCACGGAATGTCACGGAATTTGTCAAAGTTTGGATGAATTAATCAAAAGTAGGTCATTACACTTAAATCAAATCACGACATGGACTAATACCTGTAAATATTAAGCCGCAAAAGTCGATTCAAATATGAATCCTGCATGTTCTGCGAGTCTCTGTGTGAATGAATGAATGGCAGAGACACACGGTTTTGTTTACTACATAGACTGAAGCGTGTGTGACACTCGCGGTGATTTCATCATCTGCCGTCTCAATGAGGACATAAATACATAAACAACATCTCCGTCACTTCACGAGCATTTTACCATTTCATTAGTAAAACCAGCGTCATATCATATAGCTACACACAGAACTTTAAAAGTATTCACGGCAACCCGTCAAAATAAAAGTTTATCTTAAAGACATTGTGCCAGAAATATATTACTATTATTTAGTAGAATGTATGTGATACTATTACTACTGTTGAAAAAAATAATAAATCTTTATTTTTAAAGAAATAATCACACAGTATTTCTTCCATATTTTAATTTTAATAGTAAATCCCCTTTATTTACCAAAAAAATAAGATGTTTAAATTAAATTAATTAAAAGACAAATAAAATTTGGGTGAAACTTGTTTACTGTTTGTCTACTTTTATTACTTGAAACACAATTTTAAATAAGTATAAAGAATGGCATTGATTTTTGTACATTTTATTTTTGTTTGACTCTATTAATAAAAATAGTGTGTTTTTTAATTTGCATGTTTTTGTGTTTTGCTTTGGCACCGAAATTGGTACCGAGAACCGTGGATTTTCACTGGTATCGGTACCGAATACTGAAATTTTGGTACCGTGACAACACTACCTTGCTGTATCCACAGTGTTCGACAGGTTTATTTGGTGAAATCTGTCAATTTCACCAAACTAAGAAGAAGCAGCCAACAGAGGAGCATAAAATGACTTTAGCAACAGAGATTTGCTGATTCTGTATGACAGTGATATAAGTCCCCCTGCAGTATTCCATTGCAGAGGAAATGAGAGATGTGGGGTTCTTCAGGTGGTCTGTGGTGGGTTGTCTGTAAATGGGTCATATGTAAAGGTGTTAGACCTCTGGTGTGGTAAAATCAGGTTGAAGAAGATGGAGTCAGTGGCAGCACTGTTCATCTTGCTCCGGTTAAAACCTCAGGGGTTTCATCAGGACTATGAGCTAGAGAGCTAGAAAAGGGATTGTAGTAAATCTTCTTGTTGGAGATGAATATTTAGGAAGGCTGTATGACGAGTACCACTCTGTGTTCACAATTTACAAGCTCTCTGAAACTTAAAAATTTTAAAACTGTGTTTTCAGCTGATATATATATTCATCTTTATTAAATTACATTTCAACAGACCTATTCTGTTAAGAGTTCTTAAAGATCTTGTAGATCTGCAACATGCAGGCTGAAATTGGTTTGTGCCAAAATAGCAATTTGCTGTCAGGCCAAAAAACTCAATTTTGGACTCATTAGACCACAAAATTATTTTCTGGAAGATGTCTGATTTGTTACATGGCTTTTAGCAGATTCCTGGCTTGACTTAATGTTGGCCTTTTTCAGAAGTGATGTACTAACCAGTCTTTTAATGAGCCAGAATCTGTAAAGTGCCTAGGATTATGCATGCAGATAAACAGGGCTCAACAGTAGGGATTTTTATATAAAATGATGATATACAATGAAGAACATTACTGACTGGTTTGTAGTTATCAACACATTCGTATTGATGCTTTACAAAACTATCACAAATAATTTTAGCAATTTTAATAAAAAAACATCGTATACGTTTTTAGCTTCTAGCCAGCTAGATAGAATTACCTCGGTGACAAATTGCCGTATTTTGTGACAACAATGTTTAAATTCAAAAGGCATAAAATATTTTGACTAGACTATAAGATTCTGAGTGGCAGCGCAGGACAGACCTAAAAAAGGGCAAGTGAGAGCTCTGTCAATTGACTAAACTCTCTCACACTGACCGTGGGCCAGCAGGCCATCCTTATTGTAAAGTTCATTGCTTGAATGCTGCTAAATAATGAGACACCAGCAGAAGAAGACAGTGTCAGGTTTGGTGGCACTGCAAGCTTAACACTGCAAGTTTAGTGACATAATATCTGTATACGTGGAACTGCTGTTCACAAAGCAGAGAACAAAAAAACAAGCCCACAGCGCAAGTATGCTAAACAAGCAGAGGAACAATTGTTGATATCAATCAAGCTTAGTAGTGTCGTGATGGGATGTGTAATTTTAGCCAATTAGTTCATCCTTTCAAGTAAAACATTATGAAACTTCCCCACAAGGAATGTCCGATTTCAGAAATGATTGTCATTAAAATGAATGAACATTTAATTGATTAATAATTAATGTTAATACCACAAACACTAGTATTTAGAAAACAATGTCAGTGCATCTCCACCCAAGAAGATTGCTTATGTTTAGACAGTGGTCTCTTGAGCTGTGTTGACATCTGTGTACTTGTTCTATTTGTACAGCCTGATCCTATCAGTGGATGTTGTGTTTTGTCGTTTTGTGACACTTGACGTCACGGAGCCCCAGAGCTCTTGCATTTGCAAGATTGCAAGATTCAGAGCTTTTGCATTTCTGTATGACCTCTCCAGCTTTTGTCTTCCTAACAACTTCCTGTTAAAGTACCACAAGATTGTTGTTCATCACACAGGACGGATCTGATCTACTGCTGTAGTAGTGAGTCCTCTATAGTGGCTGAGAGAGCTCAACACGCTGCAACTGAACAAAACACATACAAATAAAAAATAAAAAACACATGGAAATTAAGAAAATATCTTCATCGGATTGACAACACGTACTTCAAATACTCGCAAAACACAAAATACAGAAACATGGGTTCCTGTATTTGGTTGTGTTGTGAGTATGTGCAACATTTCTGATTTGGTTGCATTGTGAATATTTGCAGCTCGTTTCTGTATTTTGTTGTGTTGTGAATAATTGCAGCATTTATATTTTGTTGTAATGTGAATATTTGCAGCGTGTTTCTGTATTTGTTTGCATTGTGATTATTCGCAGCATTTTGTTGCAATGTGAATATTTGCAGTGTGTTTCTCTATTTGGTTGTGTTGTATTTACAGCGCATTTCTGCATTTGGTCGCGCCGTGACTTACAGCATGTTTCTGTGTTTGGCATGCTTCTGTGAATATTTGCGGCACATGTTCTCAAACTGACGAAAATGTTTTCTTAATTTGCTGTTGTGTTTTTTAATTCCATGTGTTTTCTTTAGTTGCAGTTCATTGAGCTCTCTCAGCCAGTGTAGGCCTCACACAGTCAGTGATATTTATTGTACAGTGATGAAATTGAGCACAAATGGATTCTGAATGAACAGGTGTACCTTTTTAATGTATTAACCTATGTACAGTTTTGTGGCCAAAAATATTTGTAACAGAGAATTCAGCCAATCAGAGTCAAGTATTCCAAAGAACTGTGAGTTCTGAAAAGTTCTGTGTCACTCATGGACGTTTGGGAATTTGTGATTCTTCTTTTGACAAGAGAGAAAATAAAAGGAAGAATAGTTTTTCGCTTCTTCTTCTTTTCTTTTCTGACAGGAACTAAGAGGGATAAAACACCGGATTGGGAGCTCAAATCCTCAATCGTGTCAGCAGGCAGCCAGCATGCTGCTCTCTTCCTAATAGCATGCTAAGAACAGTACATTTGGGCTCTTGCTGAAGGATATCGAGTGAAAAGATAGATTTAGTGACAAGAACAGATAGTTTTATCTTTCTAACCCCTCTCTCACACACACCCATACACACATACAGTACACTGTTTGCCTTCAACTATAAATCAATTTGTCTCCCTTAGGTTCAGCATATGTAGTTATTATTAATGATGATTGCCAAGGGATGCACCACTATTACAATTTCTGATAGTTAGTGATACTGAAGGTTAGTAATTTTAACAATCCTCAAAATTTGGGGTTGGGCTATTTTAACTGGTGGACTTGTATTCAACCACCAAAACACCCTAGCAACTAAATAGTAACACGCTGGCAACCTTAGCAAGTTACAACCAAAGAAAACTCGCTTGAGTTAAACAAACCAAAAACATGCTAAAACACTTATGCTGTGGCAGTATGGAATATTAAGCTGTCACCTCCTGTGGTGGTGTGTGTGTATAGCTGTAATCTGACAGTGTGTGTTAGTGTATGTGTGTTTTAGTGCTCTTTAATAAAGCTTCAGTGTGTATTAAGTGTGGCCTCAGCATAAGACTGATCCTCTGTCCCAGCAGCCAGCATCTGGATATGTTACGAGTGATTTTTGTAGCTAAGCTCAGAGAGAGGGTGGTGGGGTGGGTATGGGTGGCTCAGACACATAATGATGTAGTGTGCTGTGCCACCTGGTGGGTATTCGATGAGGAATAGAAAGGCGTGGGCATCTTATGTAAGAGGAAGGATAAACTCCCTATGAAAAATCCCTTCTGTCTCTTCATGCATGCCACCTTTATACAGTTGTCCTGACAATTAATAGACATAAAATAATTAAGATTAATGATTTTTCTTTCATTTTATTAATTTATGTGTTCATGCCAGGAACGAACGCTTCACAGGGTAGAATGACATCATAAATCATATTTTAAATATGAACATTAATAAATAACATACCCTCATAGGTATACAGACACCTTAACACCACACCCATAAGACTGGTCAAGGCCAGTCAAATTCCAGACTCATATCATTTACTCATAAACTACAAATCTTCCTTTGGAGATTCTTGGAATTCCACGATCTCGTAGTGTGTATTCACAATATGTATACTGTACCCGTGAATCGCCTGGGATGGCCAGGTAACATCTAAAAATCTATAAAAATGTGGATTCTGTGGAATTTTTATATTCACTTAAAATTAGGGATGTGCCATTACTTATATCTGTATCGGGCCCGATACTGTGCTCATGTACTCGTTCTGAATAAAATGATTTGATACCAAAAACCAATAGCTTGCAGCATGTGTACAGTGTTAAAAAAGCTGAACAAACAGCAGAACAAACACAGAACAGAATGGAGATATCCAAGATTAAGGGCGATTGAGGATGTAAATTTATATAATTGATGTAATATTAAACATAATTCAATATGTGCGTAAGTTGTTAAACGAAGCATGCTGGTAAAGCACACAATGACACAGATGTGCCATTGTAATTTGTATATAGTAAATATGTATATTTTATTTAGTTGGATATATAGTTCTGTCATGACAATTCTTGGAGAGTTTTAGCAAGGCAATATACAGTGGTGTGAAAAATTGTTTGCCCCCTTCCTGTTTTTTTTTTTTTTTTTGCATGTTTGTCACACTTTAATGTTTCAGATCATCAAACAAATTTAAATATTAATCAAAGTAAATAAACACTGTTCTAGGATATAGTAAACACAACATGCAGTTTTTAAATGAAGGTTGTTTTTTTGTTTTTTTTATGAAGGGAAAACAAAATCCAAACCCACATGGCCCTGTGTGAAAAAGTGTTAACATCATACCAACAGTAAAATATGGTGGTGGTAGTGTGATTGTCTGGGGCTGTTTTGCTGCTTCAGGACCTGGAAGACTTGCTGTGATAATTGAAACCATGAATTCTGCTGTCTACCAAAAAATCCTGAAGGACAATGTCCGGCCATCTGTTCGTGACCTCAAGCTGAAGTGAACTTGGGTTCTGTAGCAGGACAATGATCCAAAACACACCAGCAAGTCCACCTCTGAATGGCTGAAGATAAACAAAATGAAGACTTTGGAGTGGCCTAGTCAAAGTCCTGACCTGAATTCTATTGAGATGCTGTGGCATGACCTTAAAAAGGCGGTTCATGCTCGAAAACCCTCCAATGTGGCTGAATTACAACAATTCTGCAAAGATGAGTGGGCCAAAATTCCTCCACAGCGCTGTAACAGACTCATTGCAAGTTATCGCAAACGCTTGATTGCAGTTGTTGCTTCTAAGGGTGGCCCAACCAGTTATTAGGTTTAGGGGGCAAGCACTTTTTCACACAGGGCCATGTGGGTTTGGATTTTGTTTTCTCTTCATAATAAAAAACTTAATTTAAAAACTGCATGTTGTGTTTACTTGTGTCATCTTTGATTAATATTTAAATTTGTTTGATGATCTGAAACATAAAAGTGTGACAAACACGCAAAAAAATAAAAAATCAGGAAGGGGGCAAACAATTTTTCACACCACTGTACATGGGAATGTTAATGTGTTTGGTCTTGGTGGAATAGATTTGCTATGCTGCTGCTGCTGCACAGCATATACCCAGACTCGCTACTGCCAATACATCCACAGACATGCTGCTGTGATGCTGTGATGCTGCATGTAGGATATACTGCTGCTGCACAAATAAGATATGAAATAAACCCCCATATATAACATACTTTATACAGATTTATACAAGTGGAGCTGGGGAAGGAGGATGTTTTCTGAGGCGCACTGCAACTGCTACAGCAAGCACTAGCCAAGTATCTGAATGCTGAGCGGCAAGCTCATTGGCTGCTGATGTGAAAAAAAACAAACAAACAAAAAAAAAACAATCAGCTGCGCCATGTGACTAATCAGGTGATTACATCAAATTGAATTAGAACCTATTGGCCTGCGCCATATAGAGTTTCATGACAGAACTTTGTATTTATATGTAGTTTGTATAAAGAGTGTGCTTCTGTGCATGCACTTAACTACAGCACACTCTTCATTCAGATTAAAACCAAATCACATATCCAAGTAAAAACATTAAAGTGCCCCTATTGTGGATTTTTGAAAATTACCTTTAATACAGTGTGTAACACAGCTCTAAGTGAATGAAAACATCCTGCAAAGTTTTAAATCTGAAAGTGCACCATGAATAAAGTTATTGTCTCTCAAAAGAAAGAGTCGACTCTGAATCATTTTTAAAACAAATCCCAAGCTGTTTCATGTTGACGTCAACATGAAACATTAGCATATTGCTCGCCCACTTGTTGCGCACGCAGACCTGGGAAAACGTCTCTAGGTTACGTATGTAACCCTAGTTCCTTGAGGGAACGAGATGCTGCTTCCGAGAAAGCATTGGGGAACGCCTCCAGCATGAGTGGCTCTGAATATCGTGTGCAATCTATCCAATGAATGGGCGAGACGTCACGGACGGGGTGACGTAATGACCAGCTGGTATAAAAGCACGTGCAGTGAAACCGGCGTCAGCTTCTAGGAGTGAAGCAAGCGCTGACAGGGATGCTGGAAGTGTGGCTTCGAGACGCAACATCTCGTTCCCTCGAGGAACTAGGGTTACATACGTAACCTAGAGACATTCCTCTTCAGGAACTCGAGCTGCGTCCGAGAACGCATTGGGGACGAGATGCCCACGCTGCCAGACTTTCAAGTCCCTGCCCAGTGTGTATCCCTGAGGAGCACATCTAGGGCAAGAGGACGGAAGAGCCCGCATGTCAAGGCCATAAAATTTGACAAAGGTCAGGGGCGTAGACCATCCCGTAGCGTTGCAGATGTCCTGTATTGGGACACCTGCAAGAAAGGCCTTGGAGGCCGCCACACTTCGTGTCGAATGAGCTCTGACTTCCATCTGCGAGGGGAGCTGAGAGGACTCATAGGTAGTGTTGACAGCATACACAATCCACCGACTGAGGGTCTGCTTTGTAGCAGGCAGACCCCTCTTAGGTGGACCGTAGCATACTAGCAATTGCTCCACCCTTCTCCACATGGCAGCTCTGTGCTTGCACTGGACACATACAGTTATGCTTTTGCTAGTCGGGCTCCCGAAAAAGGAGAAGGACAGAAGACCTGCAGTACGACTGGCCGTGGTGCCAAGGAGGGGACCTTCGGAACATACCCTGTTCTAGGGTATAGAAAGGCTTTGCCCATGCCGGACGCAAAGTCCAAGTGAGTAGGGGCCACTGAGAGGGCCTGAAGATCCCCAACTCTCTTGAGAGAAGATATCGCCAGAAGGAAACTGACCTTCAGAGTGAGATGGCGATCAGAAATCTCCTCAATAGGCTCAAAGGGATGCCTACAGAGAGCTTCGAGCACCACAGCCAGGTCCCAAGGTGGAACACGGGACCGTACTGGAGGCTTCAGCCTCAGCGCACCTTGGAGGAAACGTGTAACTATGGGGTTTCTGCCCATTAACTGCCCAGCAAGAGAGGCGTGGTAGGCCAAAATTGCCGCCAAGTAAACCTTCAAGGTGGAGTGGGTCAACCCTGTGGAGAGACGGGCCTGCAGAAACTCCAGAACTGTACCAATCGGGCAGTTGACTGGGTCGAGCTGGCGGTCTCCACACCAAGAAGTGAAAAGTTTCCACTTCAGGGCGTACAGTTTTCTTGTTGAGGGAGCTGTCCACCTGTGCCTGGCCAAACACTCTCCAGATCTGCTTAAACACCTCTGGGTGAAGAATCCATTCCCCGGGCCTCGGCCCCTGCTTCGACTAGCATTACGCGGCGACAAGGAGCTCCCAGCACCAGGCCCTGAGACGAGAACCAAGGCTGTCTCCACATGTCTAAGGCACGTATGCATCGCCGCGTGACCCTGATCATGCCTTTGATCATGCCTGATCAGACCCTTGGTCTTGAGCCACCACTGTAGGGGTCTCATGTGAAAGTGAAAAGTGAAAGTGAAAGTCGTGACGTATTGTCAAGTATGGTGACCAATACTCGAAATTGGTGCTCTGCATTTAACCCATCCAAGTGCACACACACAGCAGTGAATAATGAACAAACATGCGCACACACACACCGTGAACACACACCCGGAGCAGTGGGCAGCCATTGCTCCAGCGCCCGGGGAGCAATTGGGGGGTTCGGTGCCTTGCTCAAGGGCACCTCAGTCATGGTATCGAAGGCAGAGAGAGTGCTGTTCATTCACAATCCCCAACTTCAATTCCTGCCGGTGCGAGAATCGAACCGGCAACCTTCAGGTTACAAGCCCAACTCCCTAACCATTAGGCCACGACTTCCCAGTACAGCAGGCCAAGAGGTATCATGTTGGACGCAGCTGCCATCAGACCCAGCAGTCTCTGAAACTGCTTTACAGTGAGTAACTGGCCTTCTCTCACTCTCGCAACTGCAGTGAGGATTGTGTATGCTGTCAAGCGGGGTGTCCAGGAGGAAGACCCTGTCCTTCTCTCTGATGTCGAACAGGGTCAACCACAGATGCCTCTCCGCTGCCACCAGGGCCAAATCAGCGGTTTGCCTGAGCTCCGTGATGTCATCGGAGCTCATCGCCTCACGCTCATCCAGCTCTTTTAGCAGGTCAGCCTGGTATGCCTGTAACACCGACATAGTGTGCAGGCATGCGCCAGCCTGACCCGATGCCACATACCCCTTGCCCACCAGCGCTGAAGATGTACGCAGCGGCTTGGAGGGCAAGGACGGAGCCTTTAGAGAAGACGCAGCGTCGGGGGACAGATAGCTCGCGAGCGTTTGTTCCACCCGAGGCATCGCTCTATAACCGCAATCGTCCAACCCCACCACACTACCATAGTAATCTGAGGTGGGGATGAAGATGCGGGCCGAAAAAGGTCTTGCCCACGATCTCGACACCTCGGTGTGGAGATCAGGGAATAACTGTAGGCTCCGTGTTGGAGGTGATCGCTTCGCTCGCAGAAAGCACTCATCCAGTCTGCTTGTCTGCGGCTCAACTTGCTCCTCGGCTGACCAGTCGATTTTTAACTTGGCCACAGCACGAGTCATCACCTCCAACAGCTCCTCATACTGGGGCGACTGAGGGGGCGGAGCCTCGGCGCTCTCACATTCACCCTCCTCGGAGGATGAAAGGCGAAGTGCCGAGCCTGCGCCCCGGGGGGAAGTAACCGCCGAACAGGCTTCCGATCCCGGGGAGTGGCCGCCGAATCTGATGGGTGGGGAAGGAAATAGGGACTCGCCCATCTCCATTCCCTCCAATAGATCCAATTGCGATCCCCACAAGTGCCGACGCCGCTCTGCCTTGGCGGCAGCGGGACCAGCACCGCGGGGAATGCTGGTGAAGGCTCCCCTCACATCGAAGAGAGCCTTCCGGAAGAGGAGCACGTGCATTGGCCGACGTTCACAATGCAGGCAGCCGGCTCCCTCGAGAGCCGACTGTGCATGCTCTGCTCCCAAGCAGTATGCGCACAAGCTGTGTGTGTCACCTGCAGTGAAGTAACGCTTGCAGGGAGGAACACACAGCTTGTACTGCGAGCTGCTCTCGCCCTTATCTCGCAGATATCTTTTAGACATACTTCTTAGCTCGTATGCAAAAGATATCAGGGAGCTTATAATAGTGAGGACAAACAACACTAAATAAGACTCACAACAGATAATACCAGACAGATACACAAAGAGCGCTTTGCTGAATGACAAAAAGCTGACGCCGGTTTCACCGCACGTGCTTTTATACCAGCTGGTCATTACGCCACCCCGTCCGTGACGTCTCACCCATCCATTGGATAGATTGCACATGATATTCAGAGCTGCTCACGCTGGAGGCGTTCCCCAATGCGTTCTCGGACGCAGCTCGAGTTCCAGAAGAGGAACTTGATTTTCGCATTGGTCTGAATGAAAATGCTAATTAATTCTTTGCCACTAGGTGCCGCTTTTGGAGCGTTAAAAATAGCTGTTTCCCTGGTAACGGCTGTACACAAAGCAGCACTGCACTCATAAACACTGCTTTAAATGAAATCGGCCAATCAGACCAATCACCGCAGATTAGCATCACGCAAAGGAGGGGTTTGGAAAAATGAATCGTTGAACGAATCGTTTGGGAGTCGTTGAGCAAATAAGGTAAAAATAAATGCATATTATAAGAAAATGAAAGTGTTTTTTGACCTTGCATGCATGTCAACCTGTTGTTGGGGACTCCCAAAACCAAAATATGAACCTTTCATAACCCATAATAGGGGCACTTTAACTGTTGTATGCTTTCTGTATAACGAATGGTTTCCTACATCCTTACAACATCATGTGAAACAACATCCTTAAATCTCCATGTGGTTATGGTACCACTGCACTGGAGCAGCTCTAAAAAACACTGAAATGATAAAATGAACAGGAAAAATAGGTACTAATATCAAAATCAAAACTTAAATGAAATTATCGGTATCAGACTATATTCAGATGGATATTATTTGGAAAGTAAAGTAAACAGTAATTGCAGTTATCTCAAATAATCACGATCCATGATCCGATTATGAAATAAGTAGCAGGTTGTGTATAGGTAGCAGGCCTGCTTCTGTTTTATTTGCAGGACCACTGGTGTCACGTCAGTGCGTGTGAGTGTGTGATATGTGAGGAGACCCTCAAGCGCTGGCTGTTGACAGAAAATAGGTCAGGGAAAGGTTTACTCACAATGCATAAAAATGTCTAATGTTTGTTACCCACAAGAGAGAGGGAAAGAGCACTCACAGCTGGAAATACAGCCCACCCACTCCATCCTAATGTGACACGACAGAATGAGTCAATTAGAGAGGGAATGACCATGCAGATGAGTAATGAAATGAAAAGAGAACACTAGAGGATTTATTCAGTCTAATCTTTTTAAACACTCTGTTGTCACGATTAATGTGGTCATCTGGGACATGCTCTCACCCACATGCATTCACTTTAAGTTTGCTCTCTATAAAGAGTTTCTCTTTGTATTTTCAACTCTGTGATATGTAATGTTTACTGTGCATTGCATAATTAGATGTGGGATTTTTCTGGCCCATTCTCAGAAAAAAATACTTTTATGTTGTTTAAAAAACTTACTAGTGAACTCATTTTCCTACGATAGGCAAGAAGTACAAGAGCCTGATGGCCATAGACCATTGTGTAAAAATATCAGACAATAACAGAAAACATAACATTGTTTATTGTCAAGTTAATACCGTCAATAGTCAATATTGAGTTTATAGTCAATAATGTCAATACAGTTATGTTTTTGTTCCCCAAAATATTGAACTGTTAAGTATAATGAGGCTAATATCAGTGTAATGCATAGTGTAATATTGATTGTAAGAAAAAACTGGTTACACTTAATTTTAAGGTGTCTTTGTTACAGTGTAATTATACATTTAAGTACTGATTATTATTAATTAACTACATGTACTTACTATATGGTTAAGGTTTGGGTAATTATGCATAATTTATTATTATAATTGTAAGTACATGTAACGTGTAACAAGGACACCTTAAAATAAAGTGTTACCAAAAAGTTACCTTTTGTTTAAACCATGTGGTCAGAAAGATGGCATTAAAATAATGTCAGAAAATTCATTATTTTACTATTATTTTAAAGGGGATTGCCACAGTGTAACATGGTTGGAACAGAAAGCGAACGACAAAGACACATTATGTATTTTCACAGACAAACCATTGCAGACAAAACTACAAGGCAATAATTTATGTAGAATATAACCCATTGAAATATGGGGACATATAAATATAATATTTTAATTAATAATAGAAGTAAGTAAATAAATATTTCAAATGAAACATTTAAAAATAAAATGAAAAACATTTTGTGTTTGAAATAACGTGACAACATTTTCCTAAGGTTTTGTCATCATGTAATTTTGAAACTTCTGTTTATTGATGCATTTTATTTGCAAAAAATTTTCCATATAGGAGACTGTATTTTCTGACGCTGTATGTTGAATGGCCCACAGCATTAAAAGTAGCTGAGGGAAGCTGAATATAAACGGCAGTAAATGGCAGCGTCTTTTCCTGTCCCTGTGAATCAGAGCCTGGCGGTCATGTTTTGTCATGCAGGTGCGACCGTGTAGCTTCTGTGATGATACACGCCTGTCCTGCCTCTGACGTGTCAGATAATCAAACATTGAGATACGGCGCTTGACAGAGGGACTTCACTCCACTCTCATTGATTATCCCACCCTGTCAAACTGCTGTCACACTCAATCCTGCTCCACCACTCACTTCAGCCTTCTGTGATCCTTCAAATGCTCTGACCAATCCATGCACACCTGGGCTGTTGGAGGAGTAGATGAAGAAATAAGGTGTCATGCCCTGTTCATTACAGTCAAGGATGTATTCAGTCAAGTCAAGTTAGTCCACAGATTTTCCTTACAGCACACCATGGCAGTTTGTGAACAAAAAGTGGTGTCATTCTGGAGTCGGGGCAGTCATTCTGGAGTCCTCATCTACACTGGCATTTTCACTGCATTTCAGAAACATCTTCGTCCACACTACACAACCAAAAACACTTGTCACATGACCATTCATGCACACTGGGCATGTGCGTAAAAGTGTAAACAGGAAGTTGGTTGCTAGTCTTTGGCAGGTACAACAATGAGCAAGATGTTATTGTTTACACAGTCGTCAAGGATACAGAGAGCGAATGTGGGCAGCCATGCCATCGTTTTCAAAAGTCTCCGTTTTGGTTTGTTTACACTGAAATGCAACCCCAGAGTTTTCAATCTAAAACGGGGTCTGCAGTGTTTTCGAAAGTCTCAGTTTTTTGATTGTCAAAAACGCCAGAGTAGTGTAAACTACAGGCGTAACCGTAGCAAAAGTTATGCAGTTTAAAACGAAAATGCACTAGTGTAAACTTAGTCTAAGCTTCCAACAACTTGTTCAATCTTTGATTTGCATTAGAATAGAGTGTGAATATAAACATGAGGCAGTAAAAATGGACTAGTAAGTAGAGTTTTCCCGGCAAGACATGAAAAAGCTTAAAAAAAAAAAAAACATGAGTGGTGTATTACTGATGAAAATGTCATAAAATACAACGTGATAATATCTTCAGCTTGTCTTAACCACAGACCTTATTTCAGGCATTTAACCCCATTCAAAAATCCCATTAACTTTGAGACGATGGAACTGGAAGAACAAAAAATGCTAACTTATTTCCAGGTATTAGGACTCAATCCTTCCAGCAATCTATAGTCAAACAAACAGATGAGTAGTGCAACAGAGAATGCATTTACACTCTTAAAAATAAAGGTGCTTCAAAAGGTTCTTCAAGCGATGCCATAGAAGAGCCATTTTTGGTTCCACAAATAACCATTCAGTCAAAGGTTCTTTAAAGAACCATCTCTTGCTTACCTTTTTATAATCTGAAGAACCTTATTTGCCACAAAGAACTTTTTGTGAAACAGAAAGGTTCCTCATATGTTAAAGGTTCTTTATGGAACCATTTAGACAAAAAGGTTCTTCTATGGCATTATTTTTAAGAGTGTAGTCTACTGTAAATGCTTTTAAGTGCCTGCTTATGCATTGTGGTAGTACTGTGGCATTTTCCGAAATTCCTCTGAGTACTATGGATTACTGTATATCTGATACTACAGATCTTTTTGGTAAGGGTAGGTTTTGTCATTTGACATTATGTCAAAAAGAGTTTTGTAACCATAAATAAATAAAAGCATTTTTAGACAAATGATCCCTCAGAACCTGAATGCATCAGTTAGGTCAAGGTGAACTGAATCTCCGTACATGGCTCCCCACCCCATTCCTCAAAAAACACAGCGGCTAGCAATTTCCCCCCACTGGGATGTGACTCACTTGTTCTCCTCTGGAATTACGGCCCAGAAACAGCACTGCCGTTTACCGTCAAATTACTCTCCAGAGTGTGTCTTCCTCTCTTCTGTAGTGTTAGCACATGGTCATTACAGGCCCAGGAGGAGCTGTTCACTCAAGAGCAGTCACGTCTATGTTTAGCCCTTCACACACTCTGAAAACATTCTCTGGAATTCATTCACAGCTCATCCTGAGCGCATGACACTCGTCTGTCTTATCCAGATAGGGTGTTCATGATGCAGAGCAAAATATGACAGTTCACATAGAAGAGATTATCATTACATTAAGGAAAATGAATTAAATTACTTACTTAATAACTTAAATTATTCACCCCCATGTAACCATTTTTTATCATCAAAAAACATACCTTTTTTCTTCTGAGGAACACACAAGGAGATGTTTAGCAGAATGTTAACGCAGCTCTTTCCCATACAGTGTAAACATGCAGGAGCTTGTTAAGATCCAAAAAGCACTATAAAATAGTAGCATGTAACACACTATATGACACCATGCACTATAGGTTACACTTTATTACAATAGTACACTTTAGACATTCTGCTAAGTAACTTTGCAACTGCATGTCAACTAGCAGTCATTAGAATATGCGTAAACTAATAACTGCTAATACTTTATTTTGATGCTCCCAACAGACATTCTACTGACTGTAAGTAACTCTGCAAGTACATGTTGACATATTCTACTAACCCTAATCATATCCTACTAAGCTAATTTACTAATACTCTAAAAAGAGTTAGTAGACAATTTACTTATAGTTAGTAGAAGGACATACAGTATTTTGTGAGAGGAATGACAAAGATGACACTTTTTTTCCTAGCTTTGTGGCCTTGGTGGCGTCAACAGAAAATAAGAATAAATATATGTTATGAATAATTTTAAATTAATTATCTGTAGAATAAGATGCACTGATGAAATGTGCACTATAACACCAGAAAAGTATTTAAAAGTGAAATGGGGTCAGTTATTTTAAATATGGTAGTGTGTTTCTTTTCCTTTTATGTATTTCAAACAATCACAAAAGGATTTGGACCACGTTTTTTCGCGTCGTAATTACAGGGCTCGCAAAATTTCAAAATTTCAAAAACATTTTTTGTTAGAATATCAAAATATCAAGGAATAAACTTTATTTCATTATTTACAGGGTCTCTGCAGGATTTTTAAAAATGAAATTTATGGATTTTTATGAACTTTTAGACCTGAACAAATAAAATGAATACCATATGAGCATGATAGGGCAATGTTAAAATGTAAAAATACATGATTTACAGTTCAGATGCAGATTTTCACAAAAACAAAAGACTTATAAAATGATAAACATCACATTTCAGTCTTTAAACCTTAAAAAAAGGAAATAAGTCAAATAAAATAAATATTTGACTTAATAAATAAAATATGTTAATTTAAAACATAAAATATATATCTTACTGTCTTAATTGTTTATATTTTTAGAAAGCACATTAGCTTCTTGTAGATCCACCAGTTTGCATTTACAGCTCGTAAAAAAGACTTTGTTCTGAACAAAAACAGCAGATGGGCTTATTAAAAATGCAAATTCATTCTCTGCCCGCAGGTGGCACTTTTGGAATGGCAGAAATAAAGAGGTAATGGCTGTACACAAAGCAGTGCTATGTTCATAAACACTACTTTCAGGCATTATAAATAAGCAAGTTGAAATAAAACTGCCATCGAAACTTTTCCAAATACAGTCAATTCCTTCAGAGATGCATTCATATAAAAACACTCGTGTCGCATTTTGACTTTGAAACAAAGTCAATCATTTAGGTATCGTTGGGTGAATCGTAAGATATTTAAGACTTTTTAATCCTTAAATTTTACTAAAATACTAATTTACTAAACTAAATTTAAGACTTTAGCCCCAATTTTCACAAACAAGGCTTTAGTCCCAGACTAAAATGTAAGTCTGAGCTGTTTCAACTGAAAGAAACTTGCACTGGCTGATCTTAAAATACATCAGTGCCTTTGTCTTGTCTCAAGATGCTCTCCAGTAATGTTTTTTTTTTTGTTTTGTTTTGTTTTGTTTTGTTTTGTTTTTTTTTTAAGGCACATTTATAAAAATTACTTAAATGTTTTAATTGAACTATGGCCTAATCCTAGCTTAGTCTTAGCCCTGTCTGTGAAATCAGGCCTAAAACTTTTTAAGGACCCGCAGGAACCCTGTATTTATGATAGCCCAACAGGCTGGGCAGTGATACGTTTATACTGGAAGACGATATGCCAATATTGTTGACCCTGCATTAGAAACATTGTAGGATAAATAACTTCCACACTGTTGCTATTTACTGTAAACTTCAAAATCCATTCCAAACTATGATTCAGAAAGACACATCTCGAAGATACTAACATGCTGGAGGGGGATACACAGGATCTGAATGATCTGCTCGGTTGCCTTGGTGACAGCAGGGTATCACTGGGTTGCCTTGAGAAAGTCAGTGGCAAATTCACCCACGCATGGAGCAGGACACTCACTCACACACACACACACACACACACACACACACACACACACACTCAGAAAGGCCAGCAAGCACTGTGAGTAAATGAACAGAGGCAGAGGGTCTACAGAGACAGGGGAAAAGTGTCTTTGCTGACATCACACGCATCATTTCCTGCTGAGCAGCACACTTCTGTGGGCGTCATTGCATTGTTCCTGCTGGGGTTATTTGCACCCTTCGCAGGCCTGTCATGTTTCCAGTTTGCTTGCATTGCTGCTGTGATACAGTTTTTAGAGTTTCTGAAATGATTGTTGTACTAACCTAGTGAAACCTACTGAATTGAGCTACAGTACCTACCTAGAAAGGAGTTTAGTCACCATAGGCACTCCCAACACAAAGCCAGTCAGCAAAACTCTGCTGCTGTAAAAGTATGCAAACACAGAATCACAGAATGCAGAATGCAAAAAAGACAAAGAATTCAAGATGGTTTACAGAGTCATGTCACATTTATTAATATAGCACTTTATACAATACATATTGTTTAAAGAAGCTTCAATAATAGTGTTAATGTTTACTAACCGTTTTAAATGGTTATGAAACAAATACAGTGTCAGTCGTAAAGCAGCTACACAGAAGACATTGGTGTCATTATTCAGCTCAATTTAGTTCAGTGTTAATTCAACTTATTTCAACAACAGTCTTAAATGTTGCAACGTTCATCACTTATGAAACAAACTCAGTTCAACTAGCAACTCTATGGAAGACAAATGTGTCATTGTTCAGCTCAAGCTCAGTGCTGATTTAGTTTCGTTCAAAGGAACTGAGGGTGCAGGGAAATTTTGATTATACAATTGCATTTCCTTCAATTCTAAGTGTCAGTAAGAAATATCCATTGCTTTCTTCCATTAAAACCCTTGGGAAAATTAAGTATACTTTTAAAAAGTGTACTTATTACAGGAAATAATATACTTTTTTAAAAAAGAATCTACAGTAACACGTTAGTATAGGGACCAATTCTCACTATTAACTAGTTGCTTATTAGCATGCCTATTAATAACATATTGGCCGTTTTAGTACTTATAAACCATATTCTTATATGACCATATTCAACATCCTTAATTTTACCCAATACCTAAACTTAACAACTACCAGTAAACTGCAAATTAGGAGTTTATTGAGGAAAAATGCTTAGTTAATGGTTTGTTAATAGCAAGAATTGGAACTTAAACTAAAGTGTGATCAAATATACTTATTGTAAGTGTGGACTGAATGGAATGTTTTTGGACACTCAATTACATGTTATTTACTATTAAATAAAAATGTACTATTGTAGTTTTAATTTTTAATCAATTTAATTAGTTGAGCCTACGTGTAACTTTTTTGAAATGCTTAAGTAGGCCTTAAGTGCATGTTTATATGTAGTTTGAAAATTGTCTTTGGAATATGGTTAAAATTAGGGTTGGGTATTGTTTGAATTTTATCAATTCCAATTCCGATTCTGCTTATTGATTCCGATTCTTATCAATTCCCAGTTTCGATTCTAATGTGGTTAAAAAAATATGTAATTTTAAGTCAAACATTCAGATACCAAACAAATTTATTCTGTGTCTCTTTTTGCAAAACATTTAGTTGCTGCTAAATACCATGAACAAAAATCAGCAGGCTACATAAAAACTGGGCTCGATTAAGAGCTGTTTGTGTGCAAAATAGAGCTGCACGATTCTAGATAAATTGAGACTTTTAAATGGAGGTTGTAGTTCCCTATCAAAAGCTACTTTCAATGCTTTGTTTCAGTAACGCTGATGAGAACATTCTTTGTTCGACCAGTTGTGAAGCACGTGTGTCAAACACGCCAAGAATGGGCTTAAATAACCTCGGTGGGTGACGTCATTGATTACGTGCACCTGCAGGTTATAAATAGACGTGAGACGTACACATCTTCAGGTTTCTTTGTCTTCAGAGACCGCATTGTGTGTGTGTGTGTGTCACGCTGAAAGCAGTATCAAAGTGAAAAGTGAAATTGTAAAGTGAAATGGTAGAGTGTTTGGGGTAAGAGCATGCTGCTCTTGCGTTCAAGGGCGGCGACTGTGAGCACTGCGATTCACTTCCTATCCGCGTGCTTTGTGTTCGGCTCACCTTCTTTTACAAAGAACGAGCCGCTGCTCCCTCGTTAAGATCGCACTTTGATCTGGCTGAGGCTCGAGAGCCGGGTCCTCCCCTTTCTCTCGTGCTCTCGCCAGATCGGGGGGGTTTTGCGCCCGCTTCCAAAGTGTGCCCCGGCATTTCTTCGGATCAGGCAGCGAATGCTGCAGCTCTTGATTCTGTAGTTATGAAAATTGAGAGCGCCGCCTCCCGACCGCTCCTCCCGCAATTGTAAACGAATGAGGAGTTACTCGAGGTGATGACTCGTGCAGTGTGAACAGATTAAAGCCAGATTGGCCACAAGAGCAGTAGACCCCTAGACGCTCCAAACTAGATGACAGTTTTCTGTCAGGTGGTCAGGGGGAGGGACCTCGGCGATGGTCTCTCCCCTTCTTTGGTGACCTCCATGATGAGAGAACTTGTTCATAGAGTAAGCCATATTTGTCCTGTGTTTTTTGTGCCTCAACCTTGAATTTTTTGACTATTGTGGATTCAAAGGCACAGGGCTACATGATGATACCCCAGGTGGAAGAGACGCTAGCGTGCTATCTCTCCCCTGGGGGTGAATCATCACTCAGATCGATACATCTGCCAAGCCATGTAAAGCAACATCTACACTTGTAGGGAAAGCGTTTCATGCAGCAGGTCATGCTGGTGCTGCCCTGCACACCACAGCGGTTCTGCAGGCATATCAGACTGACGTTCATAAAGATCTGAGCGCAGGGAGGCAAGGAAGCTCGAGAAAGCTTTCAATAAGTTTCTCCCCCACCGTGCTCTAGTGTCGGGGCTGTCGGCCACCCAGTCCCATCACGGTCCAGCTCCTCTGAGGCGAGAAGCCCAAAAGAGAGTGTGCGAGCCATGCGCTCCCTCATAAAGACTGGGGAAAAGCTCGTAGCACTCAACATCCAAGAGGGAGCCAGACCTAAAAACGGTCTTTACGACCAGAAGGAAGTCCTGAGGCTGTGCCCAGGACAATGGGTGTGTCCCCTCGGGGAGGGCCGCAGAAAACTCCAACGAGGAGAGTAAGGGCTCCTTCCTGGCACCCTTAGGTGATCGCTGTACCACTCCCGCCACCACTGGTGTTTCGGGAGTCAGCGATCTCCAGTGATATGTTACATGTTTGGTTGTTTCCTGCCGTGTTTCAGGACACCAAATATTTAACATTCCCCCCAGCAAAACAAAGTGTCACCCCTTTCAGAGAATTTGACAGCGTGGAGGCTACTGCCAAATAATCTCTACTTGGGTCGTAAGGACTCCACACGAGGGCTTCATGATACGGTTTACATACCATCCTTCACGTTTCAACGGCATGGTCTCCACTACCGTGAAACCGGATCAAGCATATAGGGGCCCTAACTCTATACGCTTGATCCGGTCAAGGTTTCTGACTCTAAAGATGGTTTTTCTCATGGTTATTACTTCTCTGAAGAGAATTGGGGATTTGCAGACTCTGTCAGTCTCGTCATCCTGCTTAGACTTTGCCCCTAGGCTGGTCAAGCTATTTTGCATCCTCACCCTATTATTTTCCGGTCATTCTTGAATCCTTCTGACCTCTGCCATTCATGACACCGGAGCAAGAAGGACTTCATTTACTGTGTCCAGTACATGCTCTTCAGATTTACATCCATCGCATTAGCCAGTGGCGTATGTCGGAGCAGCTTTTCATATGCTATGGCTGCCACTAGACAAACAATGTCATATCGGATGAGGGATGCTATTGCCCTAGCCTACGAGGCTCGCGGTCAAGCTTCACCTCTAGGAGTTAGGGCCCATTCAACCAGGTGGGTTGCATCTATCACCTATGCTAAGGCTCTGGCAAGATGTGTCCCCTTGCATCAAGTGTGTGGTGCAGCAGGCTGGTCCTCTCCGCACACATTTGTCAGACTCGATAGTTTGGATGTCCATGCTACTCCGGGCTTGCATGTCCTTGAGTCAACATCCTAGAGTCATGTCTGAGACCTCTTCAATGTTTGTGCGCACACACTAAACAACCTTGGGGGGTCCAGACACTTCCAGTGCGGCGGCGTTGGTATTCTCGTTCCCATCAGCATTATTGAAACGCAGCATCGAGAGTAGCTTTTGATAGGGAACGTCTCGGGTTACTTGACTGTAACCCTGTTCCCTGAAAAAGCGGGAACGAGATGCTGCGCCTCAATGCCGCACTGTAGGCATGCCTGGACGTCTCTTCAGACAAAGGTTTAACCTGAAAATGTGTACGTCTCACGTCTATTTATAACCTGCAGGTGCACGTAATCAATGACGTCACCCACCGAGGTTATTTAAGCCAATTCTTGGCGTGTTTGACACACGTGCTTCACAACCGGTCGAACAAAGAATGTTCTCATCAGCATTATTGAAACGCAGCATCTCGTTCCTGCTTTTTCAGGGAACAGGGTTACAGTCAAATAACCCGAGACGTTCTCTCACAATTCTGAAGAAAAAAATATTAGACAACTAAAAATCTCATGGAATTCATGAATGAATGATTCAATGACACACTCAAGATTTACTTGTTTCATTACTGGAAGAATCAGTGTTTTTGAATAAATCTCTTGAATGAATGATTCAAAGACAAATACCAAACCTGTAAAAGCTTGGTTCGTCTTCGGAACACAATTTAAGATATTTTGGATGAAAACCGGGAGGCTTGTGACTGTCCCATTGACTGCCAAGTAAATCACACTGTCAAGGCCCAGAAAAGTATGAAAAGCATTGTCAGGATAGTCCATCTGCCATCAGTGGTTCAATCTGAATTTTATGATGCGACGAGAATACTTTTTGTGCGCAAAGAAAATAAAAATAACTACTTTTTTTCAACAATTCGTCTCCTCTCTGTCTCTCCGTGTCACCGTAGCACCATTTTGGATACTATCCACTGAACGCAAACTGCGTACGCTCTTCTGTATCAACCGCAATACAAGGATACGTATTCTACGTGTATTTATGCTTTGATTTGAACGAAAATTGCGTATCCTTGTGTTGCGGCTGATGGCAGATGAACTATCCTGACGATGCTTTTCATACTTTTCTGTGCCTTGACAGTGGTAATTACTTGGCAGTCAATGGGACAGTCACAAGCCTCCCGGTTTTCATCCAAAATATCTTAAATTGTGTTCCGAAGACGAACGAAGCTTTTACGGATTTGGAACGACATGGGGGTGATTAATGACAAAATTTTCATTTTGGGTTGGAGTAACCCTTTAAAGCAAACTAAAATATATTTCAATGTCATTTCTATTAAAATATGTCATGTATTTAAATATATTTGTAATTGCACATTTGTAATGATGAATTTGTAATTTTAGTACACTAAAAATTCGTTCATCTTCGGAACACAAATTAAGAAATTTTTGATGAAATCCATTTTCTGACCCTCCGTAGACAGCAATACAACTGAAATGTTTCCAGGTCCAGAAACGTAGCAAGGACATCTGTAAAAAAGTCCATGTAACATCAGGGGTTCAACCGTAATTTTACGAAGCTATGAGAATACTTTTTGTGTGCAAAGAATACAAAAATAATGACTTTATTCAACAATTCTTCTTCTGCTCAATTCATCTGCAGCGGTGCGCCGCCATTGTGGAAAGAGCATCACGACGCATGCGCTTGCTTCCGGTTCATGTAAACAACACTCACGCGTGCTAACATAAGCAGCAGCGCAAATGTCAAAATTAGTCTACTTTAAATTTAAGATGATTTAAAATTTATTTTAAAGTAAAACTTTTTAACTAAACTTTTTAAATCTTTTAACACGATTCTCCCACATTACAAAGTGCACTGTTTAGTGTACTTAAGTGTATTAACAGCCGTGAAGTGTACTCTTAAAAAAGTGGACTTTTTTCATTAATATTTCTTTATCTGCAAGAATAGTTTTTTTTTAATGCACTTTTAAAATTTGAGGTACACCACAGATCCTTTTCTCAGGGGCATCTGCATTAAAAAAATACTTTCACTCAGTATTTTATGTATTTATTTATTGTTTGTTTGTTTATATTTGATCAACTTTGAAATTAAAGCCAGGAACATACTATTTTACACAATTATGCCAAATGGTATATATATTTTAAAATGCTTTCTTGTGTTATTGTAGAGGTAACAAACCAGCAGTGACATTATCTTCAAATGTCTCTGGATGTGTTATTATTCAGGTGCAGTAATTAGTAATGTTGACCAGTTAACACTAGTTTTCAGTAAATTGACCAGCAAAATACTTTCAAACTATTATTCTGCCATGACGATAGCTAATAACCGTTCTCTAATGCTTGTATGCTATATGCTGTTGTATGCTATAGAACCCCTTGTAATAATGATGAAAATGTGTTGCGTAATTATGTTATGAAGATATGAATTACAGTCTAACGTTCTGAGAGACAACATTGCACAAAATGGAGCTTAGCTAGAAGTGTTGTGTTCACACTGGTGTAAAGTATGTTCTTAAATGTCACACTTGACTTCTGTTGGTTTGGTTTGGCCTACTTTGGAGAAAAATACACCTTAAATCAGCCTATGCTGGATTGCTGGTCTGAACAGGTCTCCCAGTTGGTTTGCTGCTTTATAGGTTTTGGGCAAACTAAGTCAACTAAGACCAGCAAACCATCCTCGGTTTATTAATTTATTTAGAAAAGCATAGTGTGTTTCAGATTAGTCACTTTATAAAGCCTTGTCTGTGAAAGTATGTGTGTGTGTGTGTGTGTGTGTGTGTGTGCATGACTTAGTATCATCTGTATAACACTATCAGTGCTCTCTGATAGCTTTCACTGCTTATTTTAGCTCAGGCTTGGCATCTCTTTCCGTCTCGTGCTAAATATTCAGTCTGTTCAGAACAAAAGAGATCTGCAACCCGGCAGTAAAGAGTCCGTTCGCGTTATAGGCGCACAGGTAACCTGTCAGTCTGTTGCCATGACGTTGTAGTTACACAGGGATAGAGTAACTGCAGGATGTGTAAACAACAGAGCGTGTCAGTTTCTCACTGCCAGACTATAACAGGATTGTTCTTCAGCCCCATGAAAGTTTGAGGAGAATTTGACACACAGAAATGGAGTAGGACTTATGTGCCTGTTCTTGTCGGACAGCCTGCGAGATGTGTGCTTGTGTGTTGTATGAGAGAAAGCAGTAACCCTAGCCTTTGTGTGTGTGTGTTTGTGTGTGTGTGTGTGTGTGTGTGTGTGTTTGTGTTCAGTTGAGAGTAAAGTTCTTATCATGTGGCCTCATTGACAATAATGTCTGAACATTACTGCCTCCCTCACTCTACCTTTCTCTCTTGCTCTGTTACAGAACTTAGTGAGCTGCATTTTTAGGCATCATAGGTATTCCCACCCTCAATGTTATTTCAAAAAGTGGACAGCAAAATTGGAAAAAGTCAAAAATTATATAGGTGATATACTGTCTTGATATCATTGTGATAGTAATGAAGTTCTTAAAAAATGTATCAATTAACTTTAACTGCTTATTCATAATTTAACTATTTTTGTCCACCAAATCAAAGTTGTTGTAGCGACAGGACAGGAAGTTATTTATTTATTTTGCATTCTTTTATTTGCATTTTTTTTTCCCTAGAAGTGAAATTATAATGTTAGTGGGGTTTTTTTTTTTTTATTTTTTTTTTACATTAAGTTAAAGATAATTGAACATTTTAACCCTGTTTTTGGTCCTCTGATTTAGAGAAACGTCAGTTTTATTGGATTATGTCTCTTTTAAGACTTCAATATAAATGTCCACTGCTATGATTGGGTAACATGTTTGCATATGAAATCAGAATTACATGTGGAATTGTTTTGAAAATGTATCATAAATATCAGAAAGTACAAAACTTGGTTTCAATGATGTTCTGAGTTTTAACTTACAACTCACTGTTTTTATAGCACAGTCATTCTTATACCTCAAAAGATTGGAGGGGGGAATGATTTCTCAATGCAAGACCATGTTACACAATTTTTTTATTGCCACCACCATAATGATCAAGTATTTTAGGGAATTTTATTCCACTCCACTCTGTGAAGCTCTTTAGTAGGTACCTGCCTATGTAAAACAGTGCATCTCTCACTAAATCTTCATAAAACTCAGCTCAGTAAAAAAGGTCCATCTTTTTGTTCTGTTTCTCCCACTTTATCACTCATCAATCTCTGTATTGAACCTGTGATTATTAAAGTTGTGTTATTCTTTAGTATTTTCTTTCTTTTAAATGTCTGTGTTGGTTTTCCTCATCCAGAGTCTATTGTCATTATTAGCAACAGATATGACTTTAATAATTTATGTGTATGTAATCCCTTTAAAAGTAAACTGAAGGTTTTACCTGAGTGAGATTAACTGTGGCTCATCCAAGCATTAAAGCCTCTCACAGACTGAACTGAGCAAGTGATAGATGGATATTGTTGCAGTTCGCTATAAGCTGCTTTGTGTAATGGGTCTGTTTATATTTTACCTGGTTGAGTGGAGAAAACAAAGCTTGTACTGATTAATTAGAAGACACCTGATGAAGCACCATCTGCCAAGCTAACTGAAGCCTCTCTAGCTAGTGCTAAATCTATCCTGGATTTCCATTCCAGTTCTGGCTGGTTTATGGTGCTCAGTGCTGGTCCAACTGGTGTTCAGTCAACTCCATTCAATATTTACACAAGCTTGCTAAAGAATCTATACTGTCTATCATCACAGCAGGATTTGCCTGGAATCCAGCACAACTTTTCTCAATGGGAGTCCTCTCAGTTTCTCAGAGTGGCGAGGTTATTGTCAGTGTAATGTAATATTCTAGTTCGGTCTGCTGTTTTAAACTTCATTACTTGAACTTGCTAACACAGTGCTGAAATTTATCCTCCACCTTAAAGTAACTGCCATAAAAGCTACACCTTCCTCTGAGCTTTGGTGCAACACTAACACAGTGTTTATATATCACTTAAGGTGTATATTCAAACATAATCTCCTTTTAAAATTTACTAACCGCATTGCATGAGTACTTCAGCTCATAAAAATGTGCTGCAAGTGGTGGCCCTTCATGCAACAGTGCTGTCTAAAGGAAAGATTTGCATCATTTGACTGCCACATGTCTGCATGGATATTCAAGATCCTGACCACTAACTTCTAGGTTACACTTTATTTTACAGGACATGTACTTACCAAAGAAAGTACTGGATAATATAAGGTAACTAAATGGGTTAATGCTAGGTTTAGGGGTAGGTTCAGGGTTAGTACCTAGTTATTACACAGTTATTGTAATGTAGTAAGTACAAAAAAAAAAAGTGCTACCGACTTCTACCATCTGCTTTTATTCTGAGAAAGTGCATAAGCAAAGGCATGCTAACTTAAATTTATGCTTGCCAATTGTCTTGACAAATTTTTATCTGTCAAACCTCATGAAACCTAATAATTGTCGTAGATCTATTCACATTGCATGCAAATGTGCATTGAAAGCTGTTGTTTTTGATTCTCTTCCAAATTTCACTCTTATGTTTTGCCCTTAGCCAGGTGTACATCTCATCTAGTTCACCTCATCCCTTGAGCAGTATTGATATCAAAGATGAAATTGATTATCCTTGTTGGCACAGCCACCTTTGCTTGGCTGAGACATGCTGTCTAATAGAGGCAAAGTCCTGGCATCTCCTGGCGCATAGAGCTCTTGTCTCACGTGTAGGCGGAATAATATTACACCAAAACCAGACACTTGAAACCAATGGGGCATTCCCCTGAAAGGAACAAATGATCTGTTCCAGAATGCTGTTGATATTCTTGCAACTATTTTAAGTGCAAAGTGTAAAATAGCGTCCTCCACTATTTTATATTAACAGAAGTAAAGGCTCCAGACTTCTCCAGCTCTTACTTTGTTACTTTGCTGAAGGGTTAGGCTTTTATTTAGCTAAAAGGTTTCACACAGGATTGTTTAGGCATATTAAAGCTCAGACAAAGTGCCCTCTTACTCTGCCTGGGCTCATTTTGTGTGTCATGGCTTCAACTGGTGTCTTGTTTAAGGTTATTCCCATTGAGAAAATCCGTGCAGTTGCCAGCTGGGCCGGGCCCAAGTGTTAGGACCTTCATGCTACAGCGTCCATCGTGGCACATTCAGTATTACTGACACTTCAGTTGTTGTGAATCCAACAGAAATTTAGCATAAGCACGTAAGATCACTTCAGTTAGTAGGAAATGGGACCCTTTGTGCTGCTGGTCTAATTTATTCGGCAGGTCGGGCAGATGACTAACTCTTTTCCAGAGACATGTTTAATAAGACTTCAAAAGCAATTATGAGAGTATGAGGGTGCTATTCCTGAAGTCTCTGTCTCTTTGCTTTCCCTTAGAGACAGAGTTGTTGCCAGAGAACACAGGGTGAGGGGGCATTTGTCCCCCTCATGGTCCCTTTAGTTGAAAGACTGAAAATTCCTGACTCGCTCAGTGAACAGATGTTGTACTAAGTAACTGGACGGTTCCCAAGATACTAACCACCACATAACCACAAATACTAAAAAGCTCTCGTAAGCTACAGCCACACTTCACTTTCTCTCTCTCTGTCAAAAAAAAATAAAAAAATTACAAATTACAAATCCAACACATCTTTGTAGTACGTAACACAAGTGTCCATGTTGTTTTCACATTTTGAAATGAGACCATCTGAAGAGCATGTGAATGCAGCAATAACTTGCTCCGATGGCAGCAGGTAGCGTACCGTTAGCTAGCTACATTAAACATTCTTAAATTAAAATGCATAAAGCTAAACTTTTCTTGTAATAACTTGCAATGAGACGCATTTCTAAACGTGTTTTCCAAGAAAAAAGAACATTATAACATGTTTTTACTTCATAACGTCAGTCAAATGTTTTAAATAACTTCCTTTTTTGATCTGATGTGGCTTCTTATCACAGAATGAGGCAGAAAATATATTCTATACTGTAAAAAAGGCTATGTCGATTAGCAATGGATTATACATAATTGTAATGAAAAAACCAGAGATGGCTTGAAGTACACAAATAAACCACATGTTCTCACAGTTGAGTGTTTATTGTCTTAATGTTTCATCATTAAAAGCATTTCTATCTTCTTTTTATTCAGCTACAGCGATAGCAACGCTTTTGTCCATATTAGGCAATTCCTGGAGCGTCATGAGTTCTATTACCTCTATGATGCATATGTGGAGTTTCTGCACGAGGGCACCCTCTGCCGTCCAGTATGAATGGATTATATTTGGAATTGGTGGCTTAGGTTTTATTGTGAATATGTTATGAAAATTGTTTTGTATTTACTATATTTATATATTTACTTTAAACTTTTAATATATTGTTCAATTTAATATATACATATATATATATATATATATATATATATATACATATATATATATATACATATATATATATATATATATATATATATATATATATATATATATATGATTATTATTATTATTATTATTATTATTATTATTAATACAAATTTTTTTTATTAAAAAGCCATTCTTTTAATGTCATCCACCTTCATTTTGTGGCTCTTTTTTTAAAGTATCAGCTCAGGCACCGTTTAGGAACCAGGACAGTTTTAAAAGTATTGATTTGGATGGTATCACGAAAAACCCCAAACGATACCCAACTCGATAACTACTTTCTCTGTGTCAGCGGAAGCGCGAACGCAGATTTGAATATATTTTGTCAAAGATTTAATAGACACAGGCGAATCATTGTCATTTACAAATAAGGTTGCGTGAGTGATTGAATTGGGATCGCAATCTTTTAACGATTAACCAAGCAGCTGGCTCCAGAATTGCACAAAGTGATAGATAACACATTTGAATTATACTCAAGTAGCTTCAGCTTCTGAGCTTCCACAGCTGCATGTCTGCATAATGTCCACCCACACAGATACGGATTGTCCTTGTGTGTTCTATAAGAGGGATTATCATGCAGCTGTTTGACATCTCATCCCTTAGTGACACAAATGCAGCTGTATACGTGCTATGAAGAGGACTGATTCACACCTGCGCATATCTGCCGAGCTCCACATTTCCGTACCTGTGACATCTGGGATGCAGGACTGATGAATTCCATATGTGGTCTTGACAGCTAACCCACTGGTCTCCTGCTTGTATTTGCATCTTTGTCCACAAGATGGTATTTGAATGAAACTATGACCTACTGATGGTTTCCAGCAGGAAATGTTACGCTTACATGATGCTGATGGATAAATTGTTTCCGCCAAGCACTTGAGGTGTCTGAATTGCAACAGGATCTCCAGTGTTACAACCCTTCCATATTTCCTTTATCATATTACAATATTAGTGAATAAACAAGATAATCACAGTGCCTCTAAATTAAGACCCGACCCTGAGACTTGCTAAAGATGTCTCAGTGATTGTCTTCCTGTGTGTGGATAGTGTCAGTGGAGTGTCAGGAAGAGGAAGCTGGGTGGGTGGCTGTGTTTTGGAGGATGCAAGTTGACAGCGGTAATGAACTCATGGGGAAATTAGAGAAACACGCAGCAGGACGCAAACTGTGCTATCTCAAATAAACACACTTTTGCCATTCAATCAATCGATTTTGTCTCTCCACGATGCTGTGTGTTAGTGGCTTTAGGTTATACCTGCATATGAACATCTGGCTGTGGACAATAGATCTGTTCAAAACCCTAGTGAATTTTTTACCCAGTCAGCATTTTTAGGCATCATAGGCATGCTTCTGACAGGAAGATTAGTTCAGAAGGTAGGAAGAAACATTATCTAGTCTAAGACTCTTAAAGTGAACACAGGACTTGAAGAAAGCTGCATTGCTACAGCCACTCTTTCCATTATTGGCAGTATGAGAATGTAGATTATATGTGTCAGTGCTACAAACAACAGTCTAATCCAATCGAAACTGACTCTTTGTGTAAATGTGTGTTTTGTTTGTTTTTGTTTATCAGCCGATTTCTTTATTAGCTTAGCAACATGCTAACGTCATACTCTTTTAAAACTGGTGATCATGGGATTTTACTGACTCTCTCATTCAATCTTATTCATTAAAAAAATGTTATTTTGTTATTTTGTTCATTTGAGTGCCGTTAAATGCCAAATTCCCTGAACACATTCGCCTACATAATCTTGATCATGTTCCGAATTATGAAATCATTATAATGCATCCAAAGATAATTTATGAGGAACATAAATGATTACTTTATACCTCCTGAGTCATTTATTTGTCACGACAGATGCAATGAATAAATTCCTTGAATGACCTATGAATGACCCATCACTAATGAAATATATTGAGTCTCTTATGCATTTTGTGTGTTTCTTCTTCTGTACAGTGTTCCAAATCAATCACTTATGGAGTTTCATTTTTGTTATAATGTTGCCAGAAGCTAGCAGTCTCTGCAGGCAGCAGATAGAGAAGTAGCTCACTAAAGTTTGGCTTATGTTACAGGCCAAAACAGTGTTTTCCCCACTAGTGTCCCCATAAGGATAGTAATTTGGTCCCCATGTGGAAAACAGCTTATGAATCATACAGAATGAAGTTTTTGTGTGTGTGTGTGTTCCATGCAAAATCTTCACTTATCTTACACAGCATCATTCACTCACATGTAGCCAATAATCTCTGGCTAATGATCAGACTGGCGAGTTTGTGACTGTGAGGTCCGCATAAAAACGGCCAATGCGAGACAATCTGAGCGACATAGATTCCTTATGAACAAATAATATATAAAGTAAAGAGTTAACTAGAATAATCAAATGTCAGAAGAATAATAGTTAGAAATGGACAAACAACCAATTTGCATTTCGATCTTAATTCGAGGTCGTAATAAAATGGAGTCCGATTAGAATTTAAATTAAATTACTTTGTGCACCGAAAAGACTGGACACACAGGAAACCTAACCCTAACCCTAAGGCGATCTGACCAGTCATAACGTTGAATCCACTATTTTTGTCTGACAAACAAACCAGACAGGAGAGTAGATTAACTTCGGTGGACTTGAATTTTAAAAATGGTGTTGATGTCAAAAATTGATGTCTTTCCATGGTTAAAATAAAATCCCTTCTGATGTTCATTCATGTTTATTTCGTGCTTTAAGTAAATAGGAAAAGATTCACGTGCCACTTTAACTGAGGCAGTACAGAGATCTGTCACAACACATTAAAGAGCCACAAAACTGTATTTATTGTTTGAATTTCTTAAATGACAAAATTTGAAAGCTGAGACTATTTCATGCCAAAAATAATCTGCTCTATCTTGTCTGACGGTGTGTTGTCAGTGTCCTCTTTGCTCCGCGATGTATTTTTTACTGTGTGAGAGCACGATGTGTGGCGTGAGAGTGCCATGGCTTGTCGGACAAAGCAGCAGTAACTAAGGGCGGGGGCGGGTATTTGCGAAGAGTCAGTTGGTGGACCTTACACACTATAATGCATTTGCCTCATTAGATAATCATAGTCAGTATGTGGCATGTTTTCATATTGTCTGATCACTTCATTCATTAATACATGTCTTATCATTGTCATCGCTCACACTCAATCTGTCAGATGTGTCAGGATGATGTAACTGGATGAGACGCCACACTCAACACTATAAATCTAAATGACTGTAGCGCAATATAAATTGAAGGGTGGTTGTATGGAGCTGTTGGCAGGGGCTTAGATGGATTGGAGTCATTCCCAGGTCTCCTCTGTTTGTGGGAGGCATTTGTACCAATAATGTAGCTGATGCTGGTGACATTTAAACAAATCTCCACTCTCAGCTGTGTGTAATACAACAGATCAGCACAAAAGAACCTTCCAGCAACCCGTGAGCCCTTTTACTCTAGCAATATTTATATTTCCACTTCACTGTTTATTTTATGAGAATGATATCGTTCAACAAGATTTAATCAGGGCAGGCGTTAACATTCATTGATTTATTCTATTTCTTACAATATTGCATTGATATTTAAGATCTATGCTGTTTGCTATGAATATACTAATATACTTTTCTACCTGTCAATCAAACTAAATTGACAATTATATAACGGAACTGTGTCTTTAACTATACATTGTTATATTCAACAGTCTTTGAAAGAACTTGCTCAGGAGAATTATTCTGACTGTGCTGTAGCTTGAAGCATAGGAATAAACACATTTAAAAACTGTTTTCTCAACTGAACTCATTAAAAACCATCAGTTCCACTATTTTTGAAAATAACACAGATTGTGAATAAGAACCTGTTCTCGATTCTCCTACACTCTAAAAAAAATGCTGGGTTGTTTCAACCCAATTTTGGGTCAAATATGGACTAACCCAACTTTTGGGTTAAAAATTTTATGTAAAAATTTAACCCAACAGCTGGGTTAGTCCATATTTGACCCAAAATTGGGTTGAAACAACCCAGCATTTTTTTTAGAGTGTAGGAGAATCGAGAATGTACTAATAAACAGTCTAATAGACTACTAATAGAATGTACTAATAAACAGTCAATACAGTATGTTAATAATAGGCATGCTAATAAGCAACTTATTAGTGAGAATTCGTCCCTATACTGAAGTGTTACCAGATATCTTGTTTCTTTTGTTTTGAGCTGTAATAATAGTGAGCTATTTATGATAATGTGATGCATCACAGTGTATTGAACTCAATCGTGACATATGATTCCTTTTTCTCTGATTCACAGCATCGTAAGTTAACACTGAAACAAAACCGCTATTGATTAAAAATGGCTCAGGTACAGAAACCTTGGAATTGATTTCCTCAAAGCAGCAGTAGGCTACAGTGCACAGATTGATGGGGAAATTGTTTGATTTTGGAAAGCTTTTGCTCATGGGAGCAGTTCTACAAATACGATGCAGCTTTTGTGTCTCCTTCAGGACTCTCAGAGCAATGTTTCATCTGAAATAGAGTCAGAATGAATATGGCTGTAAATCCATTATTAAACTGTAAAGGATGTTTTTAAAATGTGTTTATGAATTGCTGATAAGGAAAGAGAGCCGCTGACTGCTGTAGCAATTTACAGATCTATCAGAATAGATATTACATATAACCATCCATCCATTCATTCTTCAAACTGCTTGTCCTCTGGGTTGTGGAACATATTACCATAATACAATAATCAATTATTGTATGTGTGTACGTATATATTTTCTGAGCTAGTTGTCAAACAACTAAACTAGCAGATTAGTGTTGATTAGTTTGTCATTTTTTTTTCTTAAATATACATTTTGCTAACATTTATGTTTTCAAATAATCAGAGCCACCTCAAACATTGCTTTTGTTAATCAATCTGTGTGATATAGTAATCAGACAATCGACCTGTGGTTGAATTAAATAATTTAATTTAATTTAATTTAATTTAATTTAATTTAATTTAATTTAATTTAATTTAATTTAATTTAATTTAATATTATTATTATTATTATTATTATTATTATTACTCACTGTTGTGTTTAATTTAATAAATACTTGAAAATAGAGCGATGTTAACTTAATTCAGAAATTTTTGAATGCTTTGGTTTTTTATTCAATATGTCTACTTTTGGTCATTTTTAATTTGATGTGACAATAGCACATAACAAACTATTGGTGCATGTATTTGTTTTATATTTGATTTGAATATGAAACAAATGTTTTTATGCTTTTTAATATAATTTCCCCTCTTCTTCTCATCCACAGTGTGCTGTTTTGTGGTCCACAAAAGGTGCCATGAGTTTGTTTCATTCTCCTGTCCAGGAGCCGACAAGGGCCCTGACACAGATGTGAGTAAATGCTTGTATTTCTCTCCCTCACACACACTTGCTCACACTGCAGTCGGCATGTTCTTTGTTAAAGAACTGTGTTTGTTAAGATCCATGTCCATTCAAGTTGTTCTGTGAAGGTGTGCTTGCTTTAAAACTGTTGTGTTCACTAAGAATTCAGCATAATACTGAGCAAAAACCGTCTTCTCTTCTCTCTCCTCCTCCTGCTTTGTGGGGATGTGTGTGTGTGTGTGTGTCTGCTGTGAGGACAGCTGCTTGGGGTTTGCCGTAGATGAGCACCGGGGACCAGTAGTGGTCAAATATGACCTGTTGGCCCCTGCATGTCCCTTGAATTCTGCTTACTCAGACATCCAGAAAAACCCACACAAAGCCTGCTTTGTATGTTTACTTTTAACCCTTCACTAGATTAGCCTCACATTAGCCTCTAAACCACATTAGGAAGAAGCTTATGAGAGGTTTACATGCTTGTTGTGGTTGTTTTAATGGGTCCAAATTGCAGCCAAGATTGAAAGTACAGGCATGAATGAGTTCAGGCAGTGTGTTGATCATGACAGCTGGAAGACTAACAACACAATCCTTTCTGTTTGACTTTTGCCATTTCAACGATTCTCATTATCAATTAGACGGGTCTGCACACTGTGTACGTCCAACTTCAGCTGGTCACGTCAAATTAACGTTACAGCACTGAATAACGCATTTCTATGGCCAAAATGCATCTAAAAATAGTGGAGGAAACAGAATGAGATGCTACAGGAGAAGTACGTGATCCAAGCTGCACAAAACATGAGAATTCTTTATTTAAGCTTTAAGCTAATGCATTAGCGTAATGGCTTGCCCTGTCAGGCGCTTTGACAGATGCGTGTGCATCCTCAGCACAAAAACGTTCAGTTAACGGTCATATCCTTATCTGTAAATGTCACAAATTCACACAAGCATTTCCATTTTTGCATAAAGTTCCGTCCTGACAGTCTGCGTTAAGTTTAAATCTTTACTGAATCCGCGCGGCGGAGGGGTCAGAGAGGGATTAATATTCAGCGCAAAAACATTCATTGTGCTGAAATAACCGTTGTTGAACATTAAATTAAGGTTTAAAAGTCAACATGTAGTGCACGTATTTTATGAGAGTAGGAACTGTAAAGGGATAACTGCGTATATAGTTGTCTGAATATAAATATCAGACACTTCATAGCCGTCTTTTACAGGATAAAGAAATTACAGTAAACGTGACTGTGATCAAAAAGTTGGTTAACACTGAGTTTGTGTTTTTATTCGTCTTTATTATCTTTATTATTATCTTAATTTTTGATGAAGAGATTTAAACTATAGGCCTATATACAGTGCTTAACAAATTTATTAAAACAAATGTATTTAAGGTTTATAACAAATAATGTAAGCTTTGTGCCACTGCTGCTCTAAACTAACAGTATTGGTGTTTACTAAAATCATTTTTTAGCCATCTGTATTGGTTAGTCCTCCAATATGCGTAAGCTCTTTAGTATCAGTGGGCTATTTCTAATGCTATAATATAATTATTTCTGTTATCTATGAAAGAATGAAGATCTAGAACTATGAAAGATCTATGAAAGATTTTTTCAGATACCCAATTACAGTCAAAAAGTAGCTAAAGCATGCTGTTATGAAAGGCAGGAGGCTATTTTTTTTTTTTATGTAAATAAAAATTAGGTGTTTCAGTTTGTTATTTGCCCAATAAATGACAATATCATTTTTAGATTTAAACAATTCTATGACAGATTCCTAAAATATTTGTGTTTTCTCTTTATGACAGGTGGTCTAGTAAATTGTTAAGCACTGTATGTTTTCATAGCATTCAGTTGGCACATTTGTTTGAAGGACATTGGGCAGAATGTGTTTTTGTCAATAAAATAAAAGAAGAAAATTTAGTTTTTTTTTAAATCCGATTAATCGATTAATCAAAAAAAAAAAATAATCGACCAACTGATCGACTATCAAAATAATCGTTAGTTGCAGCCCTAATATATTTACCATAAATAAAAGCTAAATTAGCTATAATATGAACGTAGAATTAAATAGAAAATGAAGACAAAAAAAAACATTCTGTTAGTCCATATCTAATTTACTTTACTTACTTTATACAAATTTATAGATCCAATTATAATGTTTAGTGTGATACAGTATCTGTTTAAAATATGCATAATATTTTCAAAACAAATGAAAAATTTATGAAACCCACAATAATTTTTGCAGTCATTAAAGCTAGCCAGAGTGTGTTCTGCACATCAACACTGGTGTCAAGCAGAAATACTACTGAAATTTATTTTAATTGTTTCGGTGGGACTGTTTTTCTTTTCTTTTCTTTTCTTTTCTTTTCTTTTCTTTTCTTTTCGACAAACTGAACCATGGGGCTGTCAGCTTAAAAAACAAACAAATAAGATTTTCATCCTGAGGTATTCTGAGGTTGCATGTTGGCTTTGTGTAAGGAAAAGACTAACACTTAAGTTGTTATTTAATGAGCACCTTCCCCTCTTATAAAATATTAAAGAAGAGTGGAAATCAGTTTGATTTGATGATAAAACAGCAATCTGGGCATTCTGACACAGGTCTCTCAAACTACATGGGTTTGGAAAGACAGAATATTTTATTGGTGATGTGAATGAAGTCCATTCCTTTATCTTGGATTTTGTCATTTTTTGCTCAGTTTCTTGGGGAGGTTGGAGACTCTCCAAGAAACTGTTTGTGATTGTGTGTGAGTCAGAGGGTCAGAGCTGCTGATCTCATAAGCTCTTCTCCTCCTGGTGTGAGCATGTGCTCCATCATGACCCTAAAGCTGCATCCATCCAGCCCTGCCATCATGGGCTTTCATCTGAACACTGCTCATTTCACATCTCTTCTCTCTGTTGCCCTTGCGCTTCATCTGTCTTTAGCTGATGCTCGAACCCTCAAGACACGCGGATAAACCATCTCCACTCTCATTTAAAGCTGCAGTGTGCAGTTTCTCATTGCCACCTTCATTTTCAGAAGAAAATGTGAGTGAGTTGCATGTGCAAGAACCTGCCGGCTCTGCTAGGGTGTTGTGGGTGACTGATGAGGGTTTTTATTCCATTGTGTCGAATTTATGAGTATACACTAGGTCTTACGTAGGAACATGGTAGGCGTAATAACTTTCCTTTTATTTTCTTCTATGAACTCACTTGGCCATGACCACCTGTGGAACTGTCACCTTAGACGTCTGTCCTACCAACTTTTTTTGACTTTTTTACTGTGCAAAACACAAACAAAACACATTGGTAGGGTTTACTGAGTGGTTTTTAACACATTACTTTATGTGGTTGCTATGTAGATTAAAAAAAAAAAATGCCACTACCAACTATATTTTGGTGTGTAGATATGGCAAGGACAACTTCCTCAATGTAAGTATACATGATCTGTTTTTTGAGCACCCTTGAATGCTACATTTGACTAAATCTGTTCTGATGAAGAAAGAAACTCGTCTACATATTGGATGGCCTGAAGATTCATTTTTCAATGAGCTGTATATAACGAGATATATATATATATATATATATATATATATATATATATATATATATATATATATATATACATATATATATATATATATATATATATATATACCGAAGTATTAAATGCACCTGTAATGTTCTGATGGATCGATTATTCTCTGTTCAGGGACGAGAGAAAATGTTTTACCATCCACAAGGATACACATTTGACCTTTGAACTATACAGAATTATATCTGTCCATCTTGTATCTATGTTCATTCCCATTGCAAACATGTTCTTGTGCCAAAAAGATTGTAAATTTGTTCTTTTTTTAATGTTGTGATTTTGTACAGAAGCATCTGTCTGAGGTGAGCTTCAAACAGATCTACAGCGTTGTGCGTCACAATCAGATCAGTGTGTTTCTGCATCTGATGTTTGCAGCATTTCATAGGCGGCTTTGATTTTCACATGTGGATTAAATTGGAACAAATGATCTGTCAAGTCCCCAGTGATTCTCTGTGTATTTCTGTCTCCAGAGTCTCTGAAAATATTGATATATTCATTACTGGTCTCCACTGGGGCTGGACGTTGAGCATCTTTCAAGTCATTAGTGAGAACTGTTTATGCATGAACACTTTGAATACACACACTCTCTCTTGCACTTGGTTACATAGTGTTCTTTTATAGGCTGCTTAACCCTCTGGGGTCTGAGGGTGTTTTGGGGGCCTGGAGAAGTTTTGACATGCCCTGACATTTGTGCTTTTTTCAGTTGCTTATAAAAATATAAATGGCTAAAGTCTAATAACACTGTAAACAGCACAAACTGGGCTACAATAATATGTTAGCAGCATTTATGTACATGATTGTGTTTTTGAGAAAGCAACGTTTATGCGTGGTTAGTGAAAAACTAAAATTTTGAAGTCACTGAAATAAGGCCATAAAACACATACAGAACATCTGTTTACAAGACTTTTGAGAACTGGATCTTGTAGCCTAGATTTTTTGCTTCAAAATTATGTGAAAATCATCTTGTTTAGTTGCTCACAGAAAACAATATATTGATTTAAATTTTTAAAGACATGTTTTGTGATCAAAAGCCTATATGCGAGGGAGTGGCAATGGCCCTGAATATTAAGTGATTCTCACCTGAGAGACAAAGGGCCCTCCCTAATGGCTCCCTAATGGCCCATCAGTGTGACTGTGACTTTGAGGCAGGTAAGAGAGAATGTGAGGAGATTGAATTTTTTTTTTTTAATTATTTGTATTTTATTTACAACACAGTATAATCAAAACATACATAATGAAGGTCAAAGACACATTATTGTGCACACTGATCTAACCACAGAGATGTGAACAGACTTTGAGTCATTTCTGCAACAGATTCTGTTCAACAAGTGAAACAAGTAAATCATACCTGATATTTACTTGTTTTATTTAAGTGTTTCTGCTTCTTTCCATGGATTCAAGAAGAAAAAAAAACAATCAGTAGTCAAGGAGCTTGTTTTATCATAGAATATCAGTGTAGTTGAAAATCTGATGTCGGTACAGCGCTCTCAGAGGAAAACAGTTTGAAGAGACTGAAAGTCAGCAGGATTCATCTGTGGTGCAGGTATCTGATTCAATAAAATACAAACAACCAAAAAAAAAAAAAAACCATTTGTGAGCATGTTAATATCACGCGCATCTGTATATATGTAGCCATAGACTCACGCATGCTTTGTACTATCGTAAGAACAAAAACATTTTACATCTGAGAAACTAATTATTATTGTTTGGCACGTTATTAAAATCTATTTTTGAACAGAGTAACTTAGGCTATTAATAATAAACGTTCTAAACATACTTAGAATCGTAGCATTCATCATGTTACAGTGTACATTCATATTACCTTTGTTTTATATAGAGCATGAAAACATCATCGCACTGTAAGAAATTTAAATACAGTGAATTGCCTATCATATTCAAAATGTTTTACTCAATTTCAAACATTGTAGTCATGAATTATAGTTTGGGAAAAACCCAACTATGATTTTGTAGTCATATAGCCATCCTGAACATCATGTATGATTTTATAGTAGCCTAAGATATGATTCTGCAGCCATAGACTCACGCATGCTTTGTACTATAAAAGGATGTACTTTGTACTATAAAAAAGGATATTTTATATTTGAGAAGTAATTGTTATCATTTAGCACGCTATTAAAATATATTTGTGAACAGATTATTAATAATAAACATGGTCTAAACATTCTTAGATGCGTAGCATTCATCATGTTGTAGTTTGGGAACAACCTAACTAGTAATGTGTTCTTGTTCATGTCACAATATCACGTTAACTAATGCAAAAAAAAGAAACATTACTTACTCATCAGATTGATCTTCTCTTCTGGATGAAATATTGTTCTTCTTTTGAGGGAAATCCAGCCTTTACTCAGCGCATCTTCTTGCAGAAACGGACAGTAGCCGCGATGAACGAACTCCTCGCGCTTTGTTTATGTTGGACGTTTCCATGCGCGCGTGTCTCACGTGGATATTTACATATGAACGGCGCGAGCCGCGAGGGGGCGGGATTGCATTAAAGATAATGAGTTAGACGGGAAAGACTGAACATCGTGTTGGTTTCATACGGATTACTTTATCACAGAATGTTTGTTTTCGACAAGACTTACTTCATTTATAAGTAGACACTTCAAGCTTTCTATAGATATAACTCCCATGTCTGTGTGCTGAGTATTTGCTGAGTTACAGTTCATTTTAGTGACGCGTTTCTAAAAGCAGCTCGCGGAGAGGGAGAAGGCAGAGAGCGCACCCTGTTTGTTTTCTTTATTCTTCAAAAGCACAAAGTTTAGTTGTTATAATGAGTGTATACAAATAAAAGTAGACCCCTTACAGATTCGAATGGTGTATTGCTCTTATCTGTACGATCAAAAATGGCAGAGTAATTCAAGCTCATTTCGGCCTTATCTGGAAAATCTGCCACAAAACGCGTATTCGCGTTTGTCGACCCCAGAGGGTTAAAATAACAACATGCATGATATGATAAACAATACTTTTTGACGTTATGCCGTCTCTCTGAACCCCCCTGCTGCTGCCTACAGTTGTTTTTAAAGGGATAGTTCACCCAAAAATGTAAATTCTGTCATTAATTACTCACCCTCATGTCGTTCCAAACCCATAAGACTCTTCGTTCATCTTCGGAACACAAATTAAGATATTTTTGATGAATTCCGAAAGCTCTCTGACCCTCCCATAGACAGCAAGGGTCCTTATACGATCAAGGCTCAGAAACGTAGTAAGGACTTTAAAATAGTCCATGTGACATCAGTGGTTCAACTGTAATTTTACGAAGCTACAAGAATACTTTTTGTGCGCAAAGAAAACAAAAATAATGACGTCTCCTCCGCGTCACCCTGGCGCCATTTTGGAGAGTATCACATACGTAAACAACGTATGCAACGTATGTATGCAGATACGTTGTTTACGTTCAGATCAAAGCATAAACAGCGTAAACAACGTATCCGCGTACATACATCCCTTTTTTTTTTATTTATATTGGTTGGATGAAAGCAGACACGTTTTAGTATGGCCTTTTTGGCGAATCTGTCAACAAAGTCAAGCCAGTTTTTGCACTTTTTGTATATTTTGAAGAAAGTTGGTAACCATAGAGTTGACGATCGTGATTTACTTCCATAGTATTTTTTTTTTTTCCATAATATGGAAGTCAGAGGCTTTTTTCGTTACCAACATTCTTCAAAATATCATCTTTAGTGTTCAACAGAAGAAAGATATTCATACATGTTTGGGACAACTTCAGGGTGAACTAACATAAACAAACAGTAAACAATTGTATTTTATTAACTAGCATTGATAAAGATTATCCATTTTTTTAAAGAAATATATTGTTCAACTGTTATTTCATGTTAGTTAACTAATGAGACATTATTGTAAAGTTTTACAATAATATCCATTTATCTTCATGTCTTATAGTCAGATTAGAGCTGGGCAATGACAGAGTTTACATTCTGTGATAATATAAGTAATCAAGCAGTTGAGATTTGCTATATAGTTTATGTCGCTTTAGTATACTGTATGTATGCGGGTTAAGTTGCATATACTTATAAATTTAACTTTATATATTGAGCTTTGTGATAATAAACTTTGCATTTTGCATTTGATATAAACAATTGAGATATTATGTAATCAGCAAAATTCAGCAAAGAACTGCACTACTAAACAGTTACTGAAAATTTGATGTTTTGATAATTATTTCTAAATGAGACTCCCTGAAACAAAATCAGATAGAATCATGAGATGCCTAAAGATTCCCACCTGCACCTATTACTAGAAAAGCTAATCTGTTTTGACTACCTCTGAGCTACTGTTCAGCACTGGTTGCATAAATCAGAAGATAAAGTAGGCAAAGGATCCTATAGTCTAATTATTGCGATGTGGAATACTGCACTATTCCCAACATGTCATTAACTCTGAACTTTTGCTTTTTCTCAGCTGTGAAGTCATAGTTACGTGATTGTTCTCCTCACTGTGGCAGAGCGGTCTAATTGACATGACAAAAGAACGATGTGATATCACAAGTCCTCTTTATTCTCTCTCCACCTCACTGCTCATGTACAGATGGAGCTCTGGCCTCGCAATTTAAAGAAGATTTTACACAGATCTAAGACCAGCTCTGTTTAGTCAGCTCTCACGTAGTTTCATCCTCTGACAGCACATCCATGAATCGCTCAGATGTAGTATCTCCACACAGAACTGAAAAGCATTTGCTTTATCTAACAAGCTCAAGTCTGATTATCTGACTTTATACAAATTCAGGGAGTAGGCATGCACCTTTCATGTTTGCTTATAGTTATTAATTTAGAGCAAATATTTTATACTACATTATAGTATATGTTTTATCAGTGCCTGATTCTTTTTTAGATGACTCTTCCATAGCAGTATGATATGCAGATGTGTAATTGCGTGGGTTGCATGCTCCTCATTAAGGGTCTTGATGGTTTGTGGGAGGACAGTGTCTGCACTGTTTTTATTTCTCTTTGTCTCATGTAAGGCCTGTAGCGTTAACTCCAGTCTAAAGGTCAGACTAATACATTATCTCAGCTGGCTGAATAAACGTTGACCCAAGTGTGTTGTATGACATGTAAGGAGCCGAGCCAAATATCAGTGGTCTGAAATTCACCAGACCCTCCAGTTCAGTCCAAAGACGTCCTGCAGTCACGATTGATCAATGTGCCTTCAGCAATAACAGCTTGTCATTTATATATGCACAAGTAAATCTACAAACCTCTGCTAAATTTTCTGAGGAGTTGCAGCATATAGCAAGAGAAATACTCTTCTCATGTCGTCAACAAAAACGATGAACAAACTAAAATCTTTTTTCAGGTAATAAGTATACAGCAAGTAAGCTTTTAATTTATTTTATTCAGTGTATGAAGAGTCCTTATTTTTGCATCTGCTACTTTATGGACCAAGCCAGGGTCCTTGGCAATACGTACCTGTGGTGGCATTTCTGCAAAATGATATGTAGCTTCTTGCAGATTTTTGACATGTTCAAAGCTAAAAGTCCAGTGAGTGATGCTACAAACATGTTCAGATTGATCAGAAACAAATAAATGTGGTTCTAGAAAATGTTTTTCCAATGCTATTTCACAACCAATTCGTACATATTTTATGAGGTGGCTACTTCGTACAAATTCGTATGACCTCACTTGTACGATTTTGTATGATTTTTCTAGACAAATTGGGGAACTGGTAAAATACGTACGATTTAGCAAAAATCGTACAAATTCATACCAATGAGGTCATACGAATTTGTACAAATTAGCCACCTCGTAAAATATGTATGAATTGCCATAAGATTTTTTTTTTTTTTTTTTTTTTTTACACGTATTATGGCAGTTTGGAAATGAAATGTCCGGTGAGTGGTGTTAAAAGTTTAATGCTCTATTGCATTTGAAAATAAAATGACCAACTAAAGTAAACCAGTAGTGTTAACAGAAGCAAACATGAGATAAACAATGCATATGCTAAGGCAACAATGCCTTTTCAAATTGCTTGACTTATGATTTACTTTACCTGTACCCGAGCACTTTTTTTTTGTGTAAAAGGGATAGTTCTGGGTGTTTTACTGCCCCTAGTTTTCATTTCAGCTGGAAACTGCAGTGAATTTTATGTATATGCATGTTTTTGGAGTTTTGCAAAAATGTAGGTAGAGGCATGTTTTCCAGTGAGCCTGTGTTGTGGACAGTTTCACACTTTATAGTTAGTAGCAAAAAAAAAAACTGCATATTTTAGTGATGGCTCATGTTGCTTTTTTCATCTAATATATTTAAACCATAGTGTGCAACTCTGCTGTCTGTATCTACACCCTCAGAAAAAAAAAAGTGCAAAAATTGTACCTTTAAAGGTACAACAGTTTGTCACTGGGGCAGTATCTTCAAAGGGGGACCTTTGTATCTTCTTTACCCCTGAAGAGTTCATAATAGTACCATAAGAGCACAAATTAGGATACATGTAGGTAGAGGCGTGGATACATGTACTCTAAGGTGTGCGTCCTTTAGGGTTAAAGAAGATACAAAGGTGTCCATTTGAGGGTACTGCCCCAGTGACAAGCTGTTATACCCCTAAAGGTACAATTTTAGAACATTTGTTCTGACACCGTAGTGCATTTTATAGTTCTGCTGGAGGTTTCGGTCACAGCATCCAGATACAGACAGATGGAGGTCATGATCACTGTGATTTCATCAGAGCCACACACTCCTTGATTGTTATCTCAGAGTCACAGCTCATTGACATAATCAGAAACACACTGACGCACTGATGACCCTAAATCTACTCACACAAACCCACCAGCTGAAGAGTCTGACACAGTGAAATAAACATCTATAATTCCTTAAGCTGGGACTGAACTCCTTCATTTCTTGAACAACTTTCATTGCTTGAAAAAAAAGATGGGTTCAGTCGGACTTGATGTATCTTACACAGAGTGGCTGGCACACAAACACTTTCTCTTCAGTAAATTTGACTAAATCCAGATGATTTCAGCAGTTTTTAGCTACACTTTCGGGTTTAGCTTTTATTCCATGGAAATATATTACCATTACCTTTTGAATGTGAATGTGGTCCTGCTTCTCATTTCCATTTCACAACAAAGTCTGTCATTTGTAAAGTTTACAATAGCACTCCAGTTCTCCTGCTGATTCTCTTACACAGCCCACAACTTGTTGACAACAGCAAAGTAGCTCTGATGCAGCATTTAATTTACACAGAACTGAAGCCTAAACCTAACAGCTTTAACACTGCTCTTTTCCTGCCTTGCAGGCACTTCTGTTTTGTGTATTTTGCAAATTTTGTGTCCTGGAGACGGTTCCTGTTTGCTGGCGTGGCTTATTGCAATAAAAGATAAATAAATGCTTATTTCTGGAATAAAATAAAGCTTGATTTGGTGTGTTGTTGTGGACAGTATGTTGTAATGTGAATTTTGGTGGTGTTGTGTGTTTGTGTTGTATTGTGGGAATAGTCTATTTGGAGGTGTTTTAGAGGGGGAGGTGAAGCTCAGAGGAGTTACATAAACAGAAGTGCCACCCTCACACTGCAGCGACAATAACAGAGACCCAGAGGACGATCTGTATCTGTGTGTATGCCAGATCCTGTGCTGTATTGTAGTGTGTGTGTGTGTAAATAGCTTCTTTCAGCTCTGTCTTATGTCTATCATGGTTAAAAATCACAACAGCCATTAATCCACTGATTCAACAGAACATATATCTACAATAATTATCCATGATTATATCAGATGAAGAAATTCTGTCATCATTTACTGACAGTCATATCCTTCCAAACCTAAAATGTTTTCATATTGGTGTGGTAATCATGTTCAAACCAGTTATACTGGTATTACAGCTGGCTAGATGTCAGTTAAGTCAAGTTATTGATTAGTTAAACTAAAAAGAAAAGCTTGGTCTGTACAGTTTAAGACGCCATTTAGGTGACTGTACATTATACAATATTCATTATACAATATTCTGTATGTTAGGATATTAACATAAGAACTGTTACATATTTTATTGTCAAACTGTGTATTTGCACAAATTGTACTGTAGGACTTTTACCACTCAAATAAAATCAGTATCAGCAAAATCCATCTTTGCACTGCATTTAAGTGTATTTACACAGACCATTTCATGCAGCTCAAAGGTGGTATGCATGCATTTAAACTGTAAGACAGTGTCAGTAGCTTATTTTGTATTTATTTATTTATTTTTTATTTTTTTGGTCACACTTTAATTTAAGGAACAAAGCATGTGACTGACTTTATAAATGGGTCATTGAATCATTCGCTCAACCAATTAGTTCAAAATACTGTTGATTTGTTTGGAACTAGTTTGATTGGTAAAAGAGCAAATACAAACAATATTGTGTTCAGATCAATATTGTTGTACAATCTTAAATGCAAGTCACTTAATATTAACTTATTGTTTAATGAACGGTTATATAAAATCATTTTGCAGTCGTGTTGATAGGAAAAACAGCATTTTTGGTGCCATTTTTGTCCCAAACTGCCGTTAATTTCCAAACATCTTACTGTATGTAAATTCATTCAGAAAAATATTATGTCTCTCAAAACCTAAACCAGATTTTATATGTACAAGTCTTTAAAGGGTACATAGCACACACAGTTTCACCCAATCTCATGTTAATCCTGAGTACCTATAGAGTAGTACTGCAACCTTCATATCTCCAAAAAGTCTTTAGTTTTATCATATTTATAAAAGAAAGATACAGCTTTACGATTCTTCCCGAAAAAAGCCGAGCTCCTGGAGGCGTGCCGTGTGGGCGGAGCTAGAGAGCGAGCACTTGCGCCGATTGCAACAAAACACAGACATTTGATGCCGTTTCACTTACTGTCTGTAGTTCTGAATCATGACCGGGATCTTTTATAGACCACTGGGACCGCTCCATCTTTCAGTATCAAATGATGTGCAAATCCAGCGTCGAACTGGGCCTAGTTTATAAAACGTTCGTCAACAAACACACTTGAGAAACTCCATTGCTGCCCCGGAAAAACAAACTGCATCCACTGTTTACGTAACGCTGGGTTCTTCGGGAAGCTGAACAAGGTTATCTTTCCCTTACAACCAAAAACACACTTTAGAGACATTCTTACCGAGCGAGTCCCGTGCAGCAGTGCAGCTGAGTGAAAGCGTTGATGGGCGCGTTGTTGCTCTCGCTCTGGTCGACGCGTACGCGTGCGTGTGCGCGTGCTTCCAGGAGAAATGCCCATATAAGGAGTTCCACCGTCGTTTACGTCAGCAAGAGCCACGATCGAAAAAAACTCTCCGAAACTTGTACTAACCCGGAAGTAATATTTATGTTACAGAAATACTCTTGTCATACGTCCAAATTATTTTTTGAAACTTTGTCCATGCATAGCATGAGAATCCAACTCTTTAACAGTGTAAACAACTCTGAATGCATGAAACAGCATTGTAACCCCCCCTTTAACAATTACTGTACAAGATTGTAGTAAGCAAAAACATGTATAAGGAGCACATCAAAAATATGAGAGGTTACTGTGATATAGTAACAGTGGCAACATATTGTGGTGTGCAGAAATGTGTGCACATGAGTATGTTGTTATATATTTTCTTATGGCCTTGAGTAGGTCTGTCGAGTGGGTTGACTAAAGGAGACAAAAACAGCTCACAAACACTGTCCGTTTTTAACACAGAGCTCAGCATGTGTGAAACACAACACTTCTTATGCCTGGATGCTGTAGGAGTCTCTTCTCAGTGATCCTGAGATTTTCAAGCTCTCCTGAGGCATCGGAAAAACACACTTGCATTTCGAACATTCTGACGTGTTCCTTCCTGTTCGCTAATAAGTGTGAGCTCAGAAATATTGCACACATTCCCTCAGGGTCACGAAAAAAGATACAGAACATCACTAAAAAACGAGGACCAAAATGTGCTGTGCTATTACCGTGTTTATATAGACCAAAACTCAATTTTTGCAAGTAATGTACAAATGTAGTTAGGTAACATCAGGTTCAGGGACGGTAATCTGCTTCAGATGAGTGCCAGCATTAGTCAATAACCACAGTTCCATAGGTGGTTTAAAGTGGAGCACATTTAACAAATTCCTCTTTGAATTATTAATATTATTAGAGCATGTGCTTATCTCATTAGTCAGGCTAAAGAAAGCAACACTGAGGAAACAGATGGCAGCCACCCATGGGGCATGTTAAGAACAACCTGCTCCGTGGCAGAGTCGGGGCGTGAGCCCAGAGCATCATGGGTGGAGAAGAGCTAAAAAAAAAACACTCTAGTGTCATAAGTGTGCTTAATGTCTCAGATTTTCTCTCATTATCCTTCGTCGTTTCTCGGCGGGTTTATCCTCATGATTTTCATACATGATTACAGTCAATCAGCTGAAGCACCTCACACAGATTCACAAGCGCTGTTTGTTTGTCTCGTCAGTGTCTGTAATTATCAAGCTGTGAATTGATTTGTCAATTACTCCACTTTCAAACACTGCTGTACTGTTTAAACATGTTTTGTTGTCTTGGTTCATTTGTTTGCCATGTTTGTGTACACTGTCATGCCTTTGTGTCTGCTGGTGTTCCTTGTGAAAAAGAAGTACACTTTAGAATGCTTTTTAAAAAGTCCTTAATACTGAAATAATATACTTTTAAAGAATTTATACCATGGTCTGTCTGAATACTTGACAGACCATTTAAAGCACAGGTAGTTCCAAGTCAGTTTAATCACTGTTCTATATTAATGTGCTGCTTTCATTGATGCACACAAACACACACACATCATGCACACACAGAGATTGGAGATCATGCTGCATACACACAGAAACATCCAGGAGCAGAGAAACTTGTCAGTGCTGCCCTGCAACTTTAATTAATAAAATAGCTTCAATACTGGATTGCTACATTATATTCATCAGCAACGAGGGGGTAAAATCGCTGTTTTTGAAGTAACTAAACTTACAGCTTCATTTTTTGTAGAGAGAGACAAACAGATGCAGGTAATTCTCTCACACAGCTTTCATCTGTCTCTCTCTTTCTCTCGATAATTCATTCAAATAAATGCTATAATTCATTCATTCAAATAAATGTAATCTTACCTCACTGCATCATCACTTTGTTTGACTCTTGACTAGAGCTCACAGTTGATTCCAGTAGGCTACTGTCTGATGATGATTGCTACATCACTTTAGTCTGATTTACAAATGAATGACTGGAATGAACTCATAAAATGATTCACTCTTTGTCTGCTCTCGACTAATTTACTGGCTCAACACAGTTTTTGGCCAACTGTCGTACAAACATTAATGAGAGGGTTGAGTTTACATTTGTCTTAAATGTAAACGTGTTGTCAAGCATGATGTAAGTGCATTGTAAAGCTTCACAACGCACATAGGCTAAATTTACGTCAAATGCCCAGTAGTGCACAACAGAACAAAATCTCCACAACACAACACATAGGTCTAATTTTATTGTGTTGTGCTAATTTCATTGTGTTGAGGCTTGTTTCCATTGTGTTGTGAAGATTTCATTGTGTTGTGGCTTGTTTCCATTGTGTTGTGAAGATTTCATTGTGTTGTGGCTTGTTTCCGTTGTGTTGTGCTAATTTCTTTGTGTTGTGCTAATTTCATTTTGTTGCGACTTGTTTCCATTGCGTTGTGCTAATTTCGTTGTTTTGTGCTAATGTCTCTCTCTTTCTCTCGATAATTAATTTAAATAAATGCTATAATTGATTCATTCAAATAAATGTAATCTTACCGCACTGCATCATCTCAGTGTTTGATTAGAGATCTAACGAGCTGTAACTGATGAAAATGGCCATCATTTTTACTCTTCCAGTCAAATATTGCACTGCAAACAGCTTCAAGTTGTCAATGAAACATAAATTTTTTTTAATGCACAGCTAGCCTTGGATCATCCCATACATACTAAAGTGCAAACTGAATGTAATGTTTCTGGACACAGCTGCATGATAGTTACAATTAAACGAAAAGGTATTATAGTTTAAATGTAATGTTAACATTTTAGTACTTATATGTAATTTCTTAATTGCTTCTATTGTCTTTGAAATACTTTGTACTTCTTTAAAGCATGACAAAAGAAAAAAAATGTACCTAAATGTTTTGAAACAGCATATTTAAGTGGTGGGAGATCTCTGACCGCTTTTTTTTGAACACTTGGATGTTCTTCTAGTTTACTAGACTGAGTTTGACTGAGGTTTTTTATTTTTTATTTTTTTCTCTCTTTCCTCTGTGTGGGCGACAGCACTCATGGAAACAGTTCTTCTGGACTTCTTCATTGTTTGAATCTTTTTCTCTGAAAAATCCAATTTTATCCACATTTCAACACTTAAAGACTTCCAGCTTTTTCTTTAGCAAAAGTAAAAGTCACAACACTAGTATAAACAGATTGAAAACAGAAACAGCACCAGAGGTCATGACAGAGAGACGTCATTGAACTGTCTTATCTTTCAGTGCATCTTTATTTCATATAAATGAAATGAAAAATGTGACTAAGGTGTTATACAAAGACCATTTACAAAGTCAAGGTTAATTTTTCACATACTGCTGAAATCAACTTTATCTCTTCTACACGCAATAGCTTGTGTTATAACATTACTCACAGTAGCTCAATAAACATTTTCATGTCTTGATTCACTTTTTGTAGCACTTAGTGACTGAAATGCAGCTCTCATGAATTGAGAGTCCAGAGAGGGTTATTATTTGAATGTGAGATGTGACTTGGAGGACGGTTGAGTCATGAAACTGATGCAGCACAGGTTTAGTAATGCAGAGTAGAATTTCACTGACATTTAAATGCCAAAATCAGCATCTACCTCTGTTCTTTCTAACTCACATGAAACAGACTCCATGTCTTATTTTCCAGCTGCGTTGTTAAAGTCCCCATAAAAGTTGTGTCAGATTTAATATCTTTGATGTCATTAACAGGCTATCAAAAACATTGGTGACTCCTGCTCTGGTGTGTACCCTTGTGAAAAGAAGTGCACTTAATTATATTGATTGTGCATTGATTGTAGTGTACTTCAAATCTTAAAATTGTATTAGAAAATGTACTTGCAGATAGTAAAATATTAATGAAATAAAAGGTCAATAATGAGAATACACTTTCATGACTGTGTTTAAAAGTGTACGCTTTTAAAAATGTGCTTTGTAATAATTGTCAAATTACATGTCTTTAAATGCATGACATACCTGTACACATTTCAATAGAAATGACATTAAAGTTGAGTTTACCATGAACGCTTAACAGTACATTTGCAGTGCACTTTAACCATATTTCAAAGACAAAAGAAATAACTATTAAAGTAGCTGTTAATTATTAAGTAACTACTAAGAAATTAAATATAAAGTACTTAAGACTTATGTAAAAAAACAAAACAAAAACAAAAAAAAAACAATCAATCACCCTTAAGTTCAACTAATTGCAGATTAAGTATCGGAAAACATTACATTCAGTTCACATTTAAACATATTATTTACCAACTCATTTTAAAGCTATGCTAAAATGTTACTTTTAAAATACTGCTTTTTCAAAAAGGATTACTCATTTTATTTCCAATCAAATGTTCTCTTGAATGACAGTAATCCAGTTAGCCTCATTAAAAAAAACATCTTTTTTTTCTGTTGATGGCTATTCAGAAGTAGCCGTATATTCAAGTCAAGTCAAATCAGGTCAAGTTTTATATTTACCAAGAGAAAATGGTTTACAGAGTTTGAAAGGACCATCATGAATAAATGACATTATGACATTAACACAAAGAGACAGTCTTCTGTCGTTCCTCTTCAGATTCACCATTCTAATTGCTGTGGGAATAAAAGAGCCGCCTGATCTTTTAGTCTTCAGCTTCAGTGCTTTAAAACAGCAACCTGAGGCCAAAAATTCAAACATGGTTTAATCAGAATGTGATATAAAGACTTTTGGCTTTAAAAAAATAAGGGACAATAGTGTTGATGTCATGTTCCTTGCTTGTGCCATGTTCATCTTCCTGTTTCAATAGAAATATGTCAACACACAAAGACTGCTTGTCAATCCACGGACTCTTTAAAACTTGACGTCAGGAAAAGCAGCATGTCTTACAGTGCTTGTGTAGAGAGACTCAAGAGCTTGTGTTACCCAATGTGTTTGTTCATGCGCTGCAATTATCTTTCTGTTGATTAGCAGAGAGACTCATTAGCTGTTCGACTGAAGGATTTCAGAAACAGATATATATTCAGTCCTGTGTGATGAAAGCATGTTCTCACAGTGTGACGAATGCATTTGTCATGGATGATTATTAGAGTCAGATTAGCATTATTCACTGGCAAAAGGCATTATATCATTGCTGTATATTGTCAGATACCTGTGCCTATTCATGACCTGTATGGTATTATACTCTTCATTGGGATGTATGAAAAGGGCTCTAGATGTATCAACACAATAGATGAGAGATAACGTGGTCTATAATATCTTAAGAGAATGCATTAGCATTTCCTAGATACTGCTTTCTGCCATCATTATTCATGGGCACTCAGGTCTGAATGAAGACATTTTTGAGCCAATTGTCTGGTCTTTTGAGAAAAATAATGCCACAATGAATTTGATTGGCTGCTGGCACCACAAGCACTGGAGACTCCTAAGCTGAAACGTCAAAGGCAACAGACGGAAAAATATAGTTGTCGACTGATACATGACCCATTGTATGAAATGAGGAGTAGTTGAGGTAAGGATCTAATTGCAGCATTATTTTAAATAAGAAGATAATTCAAAACTAAGCATGACACAATCTCGTCAAGACTTCATTGAAACACATGGCTATTAATACAGAGAGCAAACGAAGAAACTACACAAGACATAGGTGTGTAAAATCAGCAGCTAAAGGAACAGATAAAAACATATGGTGCTTCTCAGTGCTCAAATTGATACTTACTCATTTTCTCACTCCTTTGTCCTCCGACCCATGACCTGGATGTCAATCAAAGTTAGCCATCTTGAAGGACATCTCGATCCTCTAAATGCAATGTGATGAGTGATCAAGAATATATGTCACTGAGGTTAGAAAAGTAACCATTACATTACGTTCCAATGTAAGAAGGGAATTACAATAATTTACACCTTATGAGGAATAACTGTAAATTTTCTAATGGTTACTTTTCTGAAATGCGCCATCCTCGATGACGTATTTGGCCGATATTTGGCATTGTTGGCATTTGTAATTCTTGTCATCAGCTGATAAGTGTCGTAAGCAAGACTTTTTTGGCACCACTAAGAGCACAGAAGCAAATGCGCACACATTCTCCATCATTATTAGCTCACGTTTCTGTCTTTTAATAGAAAAGATCTTTATATATATTTCTTTTTCATTCAGACACAAGAGCACCAGCACAAGTGCCCTTGTGCTTTTGCTCTTGTATCTGAATGAGAAAGAAAGGGAGTTTCCATTGCATATGTGTAATTCTCCTACTACTGGACTGTGAATCCTGGCTTGGTGTTACGTCAGGGTTCTCAAGAGCAGCTTCTTCTGTTATTCTTCTCTGTTGTAACGAGTATAATGAAAAGAGGGACAGGTAGTGGTTTAACCTCTATTATGCAGTCTTTGAGTCATCTTGAGTGTGTAGTATGTTATGAACTGGAGATGTATGGAAGGTGTATTTAGCTGAAGGAGGTGTACATGAGGTTGTGAACTGTACAGGATATATGGAGTGTGGGCTACTTGTCTCCTTAATCTGCTACTGTGCATCCTCAGAAAAAAAAAATGTAGTAGTACTTTACCTTTGATCCACAATTTTAAAGAAATATTTTAAAGTCTGTTTAATCAGAAGCTATTGTCTGAGAATGAATCACAGCATCATTAAAGAAAACATCTTTGCACCTCACACATTGAACTTATGTACTCTCTTTCCTCAGAAACAATGACACTTTAATAATCTAGCTCTGCTCTGAAACCTAGTGAGCAACACTATCTATATAGTCAACTCTTATACCAGATGGACATAAGTGACATTATTGACTGAAGTGATTGAACTGAAAGACACTTGACTAGAGCTCACAGTTGATTCCAGTAGGCTACTGTCTGATGATGATTGCTGCAACACTGTAGTCTGATTTACAAATGAATGACTGGAATGAACTCATAAAATGATTCACTCTTTGACTGCTCTCGACTAATTTACTGGCTCAACACAGTTTTCTTCAGTTCTCTGGTCGTACAAACATTAATGAGAGGGTTGAGTTTACATTTGTCTTAAATGTAAACGTGTTGTCAAGCATGATATAAGTACATTGTAAAGCGTCACAACGTACATAGGCTAAATTTACATCAAATGCCCAGTAGTGCACAACAGAACAAAATCTCCACAAAAACAACGCATAGGTCTAATTTCATTGTGTTGTGCTAATTTCGTTGTGTTGCGGCTTGTTTCCATTGTGTTGTGAAGATTTCATTGTGTTGTGGCTTGTTTCCGTTGTGCTGTGGCTTGTTTCCGTTGTGTTGTGCTAATTTCATTTTGTTGCGACTTGTTTCCATTGTGTTGTGCTAATTACGTTGTGTTGCGACTTGTTTCTGCTGTGTTTTGGAGATTTCATTGTGTTGTGCACAGCTGGGCCACCGTGCTATTCACTAGTATCTTATTATCATGCACATTACTAGCATATTGGCTGTTTATTAGTACTTATAAAGCACATATTAATGTCTTATTCTTTATGACTGTATTTGAGATCCCTTAATCCACCCCATACCTAAACTTAACAACTACCATACTAACTATTAATAAGCAGAAAATTAGGAGTTTATTGAGGCTAGTTAATAATTAGTCAATAGTGAGAATTAGACCTTAAAACAGAGCGTGACCATAAATTTGACCCTCTCTGAACTATATGTATAAAATGCATTATAATGTTATTTTTGATCTTTTAATTATACCTTGTAATATAATTTGTATTAACTTATACAGTACATACCTTAACCCATTGTTTGAAATAAGGAATAATTGTAACCACAGTTAATATACTCCAGATCAGACTCATAGAATGGAGCAGGCTTTAGAGGAATAAAAGAGCAGTGTGTAGCCCAAACACACAGAATGGCAACCGCCATCTGAACTCTCTGAACTATATATATATATAGTTCATTATAAGATTATTTTTGATCTTTTAATTATGCCTTGTAATATACTTTGTATTAACTTATATATACCTTAACCCATTATTTGAAATAAGGAATAATTGTAACCACAGTTAATGTATTCATTGTTATACCTTTAGATATAATACATTAAAGTATAATGCATTAAAATACATCACAAAGAACTAAATTCAAATGTTACAGAGAATCTGCAAATATTTGTGAAGACATTTGTTGTTGTATGAGGATGAGTTAATAATGAGAGAATTTTAATTTTGGGGTGAAAAATCCCATAGAAATAAAAATGATTAAAATGTTACCAAAAAAGAGGTTCGCTTTTGATTAGTGCAGTTTATTTCATGTACATGACCAGTTATTCTACGCTAAATACGTTCATGGAATCAATAAGGAGAATCGTTAAATTCTCATCCCTCTGGAGTCCACAGCTGAAACCAGACCGATGTCAGAGCCAGCGTCCCATAATCCTCCAGTACACGCGTGGATCACTCTATCATGTTACCTCTTACAGTATGCCAGCTGTTTCTCATGAACAAACTAATCCAAATCCATCTTGGACGCTGTTAGAGAGAAAATAAATGAACGACATGACTCCTGGCTTTCCTCTGCTCGGATTTGTCTGCATGGATGCTCAGCTGGGTAAATTCAATATCAAGGAGACAGAAAATTTCAAGGATTATGCTGGATCTGTGAAGCCAAAGCCTTTAAGAATAATAGTTCAGCTTATATGGCTCTAAGTTTCATCTCATGTTCAGCACTTCACTTTTGACGAACAGTTTTATCACTTCCTGACAAATGTCCAGTTGTTGTTATTAATCTATCAGGCAGTATGTTAGAGCTTCACAGTGAGCATGACATTTTTAATTTAGAGAAATGGAATATGTAAATAACACCTGTGAAATCTCAGCTGCAATATCAGATTTCATGCATCTCAATAAATGATTGACCTCTAATCACTCTGAGGATCTTTTAGCTGTGGTTTAAAACATGCAACTAAGAGATGTCACTGGTATCTTCAGTCCTTTTCCTTCTCTTCTCTTTAGTCAGTTTGTTTTTTTCCCCTTGGCCTACTTAAAAATTACATTTTGAGATGATTAATAGAAAGTGAAATTGCATGTTTAATGCTCAGCAGAGCTTTCATGATGTTAATTTCATGTATTAAAAAAGTGTAATGTTGACTGAAAATGTATGGAAATTAACAATTCATGGTCCCTGACCTGTACGCCAGGTCCTTTTGCATTATTTTCAAATTAACAGCTCAAGATAACGTGTATTTTTGCAAATTCTGCAGTTAATTATTAAAGTTAATGTGTGATTATATGACGTGCAAATGTGATTAACTGTGATTTATTTAAATAATTATTCAGCATATCGTGTAATTAATTTTAACCGATTTCAGCTCCATCTGCTTTCTCCTAATACTCTTTCTGTCCCTCTCGCCCTCATGAAACCCATCAATCTGTGGTTTGGTGTTTTGATGCATAAAATATAAAACACTCTGCTGGAGCGATTGCTCTGAAACAGCTGCTGTTTCATTGATTATTTCAAGAAACACTGAATCTTCTAACTGAACTCTTGATTTAGTGGAAATGCAATCAGCTCTTCTGATGATCACTGGTGCATTCATCAAAGAAATGAGGCTTCAGAATTTTAATGACTTTTCAGCTACGTGCACACTGGAGTATGGCATATACGGAGTGCTGAAGTGTGTGTGTGTGTGTGTGTGTGTGTGTGTGTGTGTGTGTGTGTGTTTCAGGCCTGTCACAAGTTGTCAACATCTCTTTCTTTTAGGTTTTAAGGGTGCGCATCAACATGATGAAATTGTTGCTGAAAAACCTGCTCTACACAATATTCTACATATACATGCCTTCTGTCATCTGATTCATAGATTATGGTTTTAGCAAGTATCTTTTAATATCATGTTAAAAATGTGCATGTAAAATCTTTATAAAATGTGCTGAAAAATCTGTAATGATTTCTATAAACTAAATGTAATGTTTAGATTTTTTATTTATATTTTTAAAAAATATAATTTTTATGTTGTTAATCATATTTTAGGATGAACATTTACAGGACTGAATGAACCTAGGTTTACTTGATTATCTATACATTTTTATTTACTTGATTATCTATACTAGGGGTGGGACAATAAATCGATGTGCCGATTTATCGCAATATTTCCGGCCGCAAGACGTTATCGATACTCTGGCACCAAGTATCGATTTTTTAAACATACAAAAGTTCTAAATTCATACCTATACTGTGGCTGTTTACCACTTTGGCTTTCCAGACTTCTTGTGGTGGCGCTTCCCAGATTGCGAATGGTAAGATGAATGGAAATTGTAATTCACAGTGAAGAAGAAATACGAGCGTAATGGCAGACCAACAACAAATCAGAGATGCACCGGCTTCTTATGCTTATGGAGATGAGAACTAAAAACTGCCCCGGAACAGCTGTCAGCGTGGACTATAGGCACTGATCACGTTATTATTTCAGAACGCATATTTTAGTCTGTGAGTAGCCTAACCTCTCCACTCGGATCGCAGGTGGATTATATGAGTGAGAGAGAGCGCTCTTTATTTAGATATTACAAGTGCGCGTAATGCAGTATGGGCACTGGCCGGTAGAAACATAAATCTGCACCTATGGCATGGACGACGAAACAAAACTTGCAGTTAACCTTTTCACAAGGAATTTTGTTTTCATAGTCAAGACAGGTATTGTGATGTATCTTTATAGGATTGTCTAGCAATATATCGATTATCGCAGAATTGCTGTATTCGTGATATTATCGTATCGTAACCATGTATCGTGATTCGTATCGTATTGTGAGGTACCCTGCGATTCCCACCCCTAATCTATACTATATTATATCTATACCATACTATACTATACTATATTTTATTTATTTATTTATTTATTTATTTTTTGAAAAATCATGTTAAAATCTCAGTATCAAAAATGATAAACCAGGCTTTTGGGGAACTTTTATTGTTCATCTCTCATTCATTGTATTGCATTACATTATGTATTTCCCCTCAATAAAAACTAAAAAGCTTTGATCATAAAACTTTTCAAACAGCATCTAAATATAAAAGCGTTGAAATATCATCTTATTTGAGTGACAACTGCATTACAAGCTATCAAAATGTCATCTTACTTCATATAAATCATATAAATATAAATATCAGCAACTGCACCAAATATTTATTAAAATGTTATCAAATTAAAAAAATAAAAAATAAAAAACATATACAAACATTTTTATGTGCATATTTTGCATAAGTGATCAGTAAACTGTTCAATTTCAAAAAGTGAGGTTTTTCTAAGTATTATTTCATGTGGCTTTACAAGGTTAAATGTACATATTACTACTCTAAGGTACTAATGCACCTTTTAGGGGTAGATAAAGTACAAAGTCTTCCCTTTAAGAGTACTGCCATTTTTCTGACAGTGTAATGAACTTCTTACCTCATCTGACACCACAAACATGAAAATAATGCTGTGTTATATTTATTTCCATCTGATAATCCTCCCCTGCATTCCCTGTCTGGGACATTAGCACCTTGAAGGTTGGCTCTTGTTTTTTGTTTTTTTTCCATCACCTTAAAAACACCCAGAAAAAAAACAGAGAGAGATTGTCTTGCAGTGTGAAGTGGTTTGTAGCTATATTTGGCTAGTAGATGAATGTCTTTCGTGGTCTCCTCCTTGCACAAGGCCTCTTCCTGTTGTGGCCTCCTGGGTCTGTGGACTCTCTTTACCTGCCGGAAATAGAACGGCCCCAGACACCTTCAGCTGGTCTGATCAGACCGTCTGACAAGCGTAGAGACAGCAGGAGACAGCCTCAAAGCTTTGGGGAGCATCAAAGCTCACATGGAGCGTCGACAAGAGCAAACAGCACAAACTCTCTTCATGCAGTATCGTCAGTTTATTATGATCTTTTTTCTCGAACTCGAATCAAGATTTTTCTCAGAATATGCAAGTCATAAGTGGGCATGTAATTTTTTTAGTAATTATAGGAAGAAGAGGTTCAGGTGTAGTGTTTCTAGAGTGACTACAAAAATAATAATAATAAAAAAAAATCTTGACACTTCATGAGGGTTTGCATTGTCTAAATCAGAGATTCTCAATCTTTTTTGATTCAAGGCCTCCCTTTGTCCAAGACAATATTCAAAGGCCCTCCTATTTAAGCTGACATACCTCTGTATTAATAAAAACAAACTTAACAATATGATGTCAGGTTAGTGTACACTTTATTTATTGATTGATTTAAATTTAACTAATTTTAAAACTTAATTGGGGCCTCCTGCTTGAGAACCACAGTTCTAAATCACCTTAATTTTTATAGCACTTTATATAATAAAGATGGCTTTATACTGTAGTGATAAACAAGAACATAGGGATTGAGTAATGCAAACTGAATTCAGTTCTGCTCTAAAGCAGCTCTAATCAGTCTTTATTCAGGTAAAAATGTTTACATCCATTCAAAGCCAAGTTTTTATTCTCACTTTAATGTATAATTTGTCATTTTAGTTTTGAACTGAAGAATGAGTATGCATAAATAGCCGAAAGAGCATAAATAATTGTGATTGTCATTACAGCTTACTTGAAAAGTCTTGATTATAGCATTACATTTTAATGTACCCCTGTTGTGTACAATGTTTATATTTTCAACATTTATTGTTATGCATTGTTTGTAGCCAATCACAGACATGTTTCATGAATGCAGACATCTGTAGGCCCATCGGTTATGACAGCCAGTCCTAATGAGTGATTTTGAAGCTAAACCACAGGAGTGATGAAGAAACATCTTCCTTTGTATTTGCTAAATGCCACAGCACTCGTGTGCAATGTAGGCGGCGTAACGCCCAATGCAAGGAAGTGATGCAACAAAACAAGAATGCGCCCATTCTAATCAACAAGGACACATAGACATGGTGTAAATAAGAGATTTATGGTGCAGGGCTGACAGCTCCATTGATTAAAGGCAATCATTCGCTAGAGTCCAACATTTTTTCAACACATTGCAAGTACTGAGACAAAACTGCAGATTTTTATGTCACATTTTATTGAGCTTGCGGTTCTACAACCCAGTGAACTGAGAGAATAATAAAAAACACTCTTTTTCAATGTCCCCTTTTTCCTAAATCTGATTTATTATAGAAAATCAATTTATTCCGACTGATTTCACTGAACCAGTTCAAACTAATGATTCACTCTTTCATTGGAGTCATTAGTCAGTACTGCTGAGCTTTTCTAGTGAAGTATAGATTTAGTTAAATCAGCTGTTATCAATTATATTGGTAATTCTAGTTTTTTTTTATTTGTTTTATTACTTAGCTGTAGTTAAAATGTGTGCTTAAGTCTGATACATCACAGTAATTGAAACCCTTATTGTTTTTATGCCAGATAAATAATTTGATATTGTTTTCTGATAGTTGCAGTAGGCATTTAAAAATGTACCGCACTGATTCAGTGTAGTTTTTTTCTCACTACTTTTTCAAAGAGATTGACTATAGTTTAACTACAGAGTAGGTTAGCTTTCCCAACACTCTTATCAGGTTATATGTTAAACTAAACAAACTCTAAACATATCGATCTCACATATAACCAGTGTTCACAATGAATGCTCATAAATAGCATGGAAAATTAAACGCACAAACAATCTTCACACAAACTGTTTTCGGAATCATGTGCAGCCGCTGTCAGTGTTTTTCAGACTCATTTTCTTTGCATCTTTGCAGTTTCTGTCCCTCCCCTTGAGAAACTGTTAATGGAAATCAAACCGCAGATGCTTAGAAGTGCATTGTTGTACGGAAAAAAATGCACAAGAGAATGACGCTCCACAGCAGCGTTGTGTAACCACACATCCCAGTGAAAGGAAATGAGAGAGAACATTCTGGTTTTCTTTTCTTTCTTTCGAAATGAGACACGGGTGGCTTATTGATATGTATAGCTCGGGGACGCCCCCTCTCATAATGTATACACTGCCGAGAGTTTCCCTCTGCTATGAGAGCTTCTGGGAGTCTAGACGTGAAGTTAATCACATCAAATGTGAAGTCGTTTGGCTGGGAGCTCGGAGACCTGAAAGGTTTCCCTCGGTCTGTGATTCAGCCTGGAGTAGGAGTTATAGAGATGTCTGTCTCTATCTGTCTCTCCGCTCTCAGTTATTAAGCTGTCATGGATAGTCTACCTGTGCCACACACAGAGCATTAGTCATTCTATTGGCTGTGGTTTTTGCAACAAAGATAATAAATTTAAAGTTCATATGAAATCAAAATTGAGTATTGATCAGCTTTAAGGTCATCTAGAGCTTCACATTAGACTTTGCAGGTACTTGTTTTTGTCTGCAGTGAACCGAATGAAAAAGAACCAGTTTCTCTTTGTCCATGTTCTGGTCCAGCCAGTTGCTATTGCAAAATATACCCAATCATGGTGATTAGAAAGGGTTTATTTGTGAAAACAACCAACTTTATTCCAACTATTACACAGTGTTGCCAGTGTTGGGGGTAACACATTGCAAGGCACATGAATTACGTGATAAGATTACTTTTAAATTACATTACTTTTAAGTTTACAATGAAATATCTGAGTTACTTTTTCAAATAAGTAACGTAAGTTACGTTGTTTTCCCATTTATTCACTGACACCTCTCCTGTCCCCGTGTTGAGAGAAATTGGGAGTGAAGTGCAGAGGCAGAGGCATTTCCTTCAGCTTGAGGCTTATTCATTTCTCTTTTGATGCAAAAGGGCCTTTACATTTGCCAAAAATATAACTTTTTTATTTATTTATTTATTTATTTTATTAAAAACAAATTAGTAAGCCAAGCCCAGATGGGAAAAAGTAACACAAAAGAAACATAATCCATAACTTTCCATAAAAAGTAACTGAGTAACACAATTACTTTTTTACACATTACTTTTTTATGGAGTAATGCAATATTGTAATGCATTACTTTTAAAAGTAACTTTCTCCAACACTGTGACTTGCCATATAAGTAAATAGTTAAACACAAAATATTAATTTAAGTTGAAATATTATTTTAGCTTGCCTGTAATATTTTCATTGAATAAAAACAGTTTCTGTCAAGTGGCTTTGAGCCACGACGAATGGTTAAAAAAAGAAAGAAAGAAAAAAAAAAACAGGTTGAACATTTAGGGGACAATGTGCAGTCATACCATTTATTACACAACTTTTCACCAAATAGAATAGGGAACACATCTTCACTATTAATTAAGAGTTTTTCCTGAACAAACTCCTAATTTGCTGCTTATTAATAGTTAGTAAGGTAGTTGTTAAGTTTAGGTAAGGTGTTGGATTAAGGGATCTAAAATACGGTCATGCAGAATAAGGCATTAATATGTGCTTTATAAGTACTAATAAACAGCCAATATGCTAGAAATATGCATGCTAATAAGCAACTAGTTAATAGTGTTGGTCCCTAAACTAAAGTGTTATCTAAATCCGTCTTTTGGATGAGACGTTAAACCGAGGTCCTGACTCTCTGTGGTCATTAAAAATCCCATGGCACTTCTCGTAAAGAGTAGGGGTGTAACCCCGGTGTCCTGGCCAAATTCCCACCACTGGCCCTTGTCAATCATGGCCTCCTAATAATCCCCATCCACTTGATTGGCTCTGTCTCTCTCTCTCCTCTCCACCTGTAGCTGGTGTGTGGTGAGCGCACTGGCGCCGCTGTCCTGTGGCTGCCGTCGCATCATCCAGGTGGATGCTGCACACTGGTGGTGGTTGAGGAGAGACCCCCCACATGATTGTAAAGTGCTTTGGGTGTACAGCAATACACATAAAAGCGCTATATAAATGCATCATTCATTCATTCATTCATTCATTCATTCATTCATTCATTCATTCATCTAAATGTTTACTTAGAGATGAAATACTGATTTAAACAATTTTAAAATATTAACTAGGCTATTTATTGATTTCCTATCCCCTTACCCCAACCCTAACCCTACCCCTCACACAAAACTACAGGTATTTTTAGATTTTCAGATCATTCTATATGATTTGTAAGCTTCCTCATGGAGACCAAAAAAAGTGTCCCCAAAAGGTCAAAAGTTACTAGTATTACTATACTTGTTGGAACATTTGATCCCCGTAATGTAGGCAATACCAGGACCACACACACACATAGTAGAAACCTTGACATTATCAGTTTATTGGCTACTTTCCAGGGCAGTGTTCTTGGAAAGTAGTAAGCTACTTTACAATAATCTAATAATAGCTATGTTATGTCATCCCCACAGAGAAAAACATATTTTTCTTCCGTCATCTTTAAAACTCTCATTAACAATAATTAAAACTGAACCAGCTTAAAAATATTCATGTTAGCCCATCTACTGGCAGATGTTTCTAGAAATTGCAACTGTATTAGTTGTGCTGTTCTGCATTGTCTTTTTAATCACACAACATCACTGTAGTGAGCACAGGCGTGTGTTTCCTGAAAGGCTGCACGCTGTGCACTGTACCTAGCAAGACAACAATAAAGCGCTACCCAGAGACAGCAAGAGGGGCGTATCCTGAGCGTTATAAATAGCTCTGGCAGTCGATTGAAAACACAGCCCAATTAAGTTCTTGGCGACCACCAATATCCTCTTGCATGCACACAGGAAGTTCAGGTCTCTTTTGAGCTTGTCATGGTTATTAATTGGTGGACGGGTTTAGGCTGGCCGGTAATGAACGCTTGAGGGAGTTTGAAGAGGAGAGGTGTGCCGTAAGGGGAATACATGTAAGATCGTGGGGTTGCCAAGTATTAACAGCATTCCTGCACATTCAGATGTCCTGTAGTTCTCGTTTCTGTTATGCATTGTTTCCAGTAGGTTTGTGAGATTTCCTCTGGAGGCAGAAAGTGCTTTGAGAGAGCAGTCAGCCTGTGCTTCCTGAAAGTACGAGTGTAACTTCCCAATTATTACTGTCTGCTGGTGTGTCATTGTGTGCTGCTGAGTGCTGGATCCCTCACAGTGTAAAGAAGTGAAGAGGAGGACGTGACTCGTAGGGCTTTAAAGAGCAGTTCTTCTCTGGTCTATTAGCTGTGGATGTGTATCAGAGAGCCACGGTCCTCATTAGATTGGGCAGGGTGATTGATTCAATGCTGGCAGATTCACAAATGAATAAAACAAGACAGGGAGCTCACAGACCATATGGGTAGTACCATATTTAGTTTTTTGACAAGAATGAAAATGAGACTGTGAGTGATAGAAGTACAGTGTGTTCAGTAGTTTGTACCATTGTTTAACAACATGCCGTTTGTTCAGCTGACAAAAAAAAAAAAAAAAAAACTTTTATCATAGTGCATGATTTATAATTTATACATTTTGACATTCGCATCCCATAACCAGCTCCATATGTATAGCTTTTCTGACATAGTAAACTTGCTCAGTAGCTCACCTGGTACAGCACTGCACTTGCAGTGCAGAGTCCTGTGAAACAAAAAGATTGTAAAAGCAATCAAAAATGGTATGGTTGCTTCAGCAAATGTGTTTTTATCTCACATTTGCTTTTTATTAACACAATTGGTTAGATTAAGGGCTAAGAGTAAGTGGCATATTATGTCGTTATTTCTCTGAGTGTCACTCACTAGACATTTGTGCACGATACATACAACAAATAACAATTAAACACTGACAGAATCATGTTCGTCCTTTTCGGATGTAAGTGGCATCACTTTTAGCACCACTCACTGAACATTTCACTTGAAGTCATTGTTTTACAAGTTAATTAAATGTTCAGTTTATTTACCAAGTTTCCAAACCCAAGTTGGATAATAAATCTGGAAATGTTTTAACGTTATAATAATAGCTGCTACACCATACATTTATTGTAACTAAATAGTACTTGGTATGGCATGTGGAGCTTAGCATTTGTCTGATAGCAACTCACACAGTTAACATTTGAGATTTCTAAGTATACTGTGTCAAGATCAACTGGTATTTTCCAGTTTAATGAAACACCTCTCACACAAACAGCAAATGCACATTTCAGTTAATGCTAATCTGCACTACAGTTTCAAGTACACCTGAAAGTGGACATTATGCATGTGTCTGGATTCATCCCCTGATGGGGTTTGATAAGTCTATCCTGCAGTTTAATGAATGTGTAATAATGTGTTTTTATCTCCCAGCGGGATGGGGGGATTGTAATGAGATGTGCCTCATTTGTCTTTGAGGAAATTTCCGTTCTGCATTTAAATACACTTGTCATTGTTTTTTTCCATGAAAATGACACAACAGGAACAATTTAGCATGATCGGTTTAATTCAAATGCAGAGTGCTTGTGCTGTGACATTCAGGTTTGTGGTGAGCTGTTTTACAAGAACAAGGGAGTCTTTTGTCAATAACACATGATCAATTATAGCCACGGCTGTCCACTAATTTATACTTCCTGACGTGGCTCATGCAGAACAACATTAGCATGATTTCCCCAGCAGGCTGTTTGATTTGCTAATGATTTCTGATTGTATGATTGTATTTATTGTTGGAACCAGAACAAAATAAACTGGAAACGTAAAACAAACAGGCTGAAACAAGGGTGCATTGTGGGTAATTATCAATTTTATGTATGCACTGTTTTGTGCTATTTTGATTTTGACATGCAAACAATGCTTTGTCAATAGAATGATATGTCAATGTTTTTTGGAAATGTGCTATAGTAAATATGATTTTAAAAAAGATTTTTGATAGTACCATAATAATTATCATGTTATAACCATGTAATATTATAGCACCATGATAGTATTACCATACCTTTACCTTCTGACTTTTCCTAACACTTACACAAACCAGTAGATCAGAACAGACCAACAAAGACCTTGAGAGCAACTGCCAATCCATTCATCGGATAATAAAGCATGTCAATGAAATCAGTGCCGTCAACCCAATCACCTGCTCAAGCACAAACGCCACGAGTCTCATTCAGAGTGCGCATGACAGATTATGGATCGAGCTATTGAGCCGTCGGCTGTCTAGATCAAATGAGGCGGCACACACGGATTAATTATTCAAATTCCCATTATGATCTTAATGATTTCACAGCACAGCTACAAGCTTAACAGCTCGATCTTCAGGGGGTTATTTCAGCTAGGGCTGATGGGTTGGATAACCCACAAGAGTTTGTCTCATTCTGTCTCCTGTGTTTCAGATTTTATAAATCCTTTTGCAGATAAAGTGATGGAAATATGATGGCGTTTTGATCCTCTCACTGCAGTCCTTTAAGATTATATTTTATAATCTCCACATACATTCAGTCAGAGAGATTATGGTGAGATTATACTGCATTTTAATGAATGTTTGACGACATGCATGTGAATGCACAATTTAATCAACCTTTCGGTCAATTACATTTGATCTGTGCTGATGTTATGAACATATCACATTTCTTCATGTATTTCTTCATGTTCTTCATGTTCTAATGATAGAACCATGTCCACTGTAAAATCATGGTACTTTTTTGAAAACACAGCTATTATTATTAATTAGTTTTGTTTTATAGTTTTACCTGGTTGATCGATCTTATCTTACTGAGGTTGCAATCTTATTGTGAATGTGTCAATGTCAGGACCAGCTGGACCTGAAGTACAGTTTTATTAAGAAGGATATTTGTTGTGCTTATGGCTACTGGTAAGCCAGTCATCTACTACTGGCTAAATGTTAGCTCTGCTTTCATGTTTCAACCTGCAAAACCGAATACAACTTTTGACGTATCCTGATTTGACCAGAGGAGAACTGGTCCTATGACTGAGCCTGGTTTCTCCTAAGGGTTTTCTCTATTTCTTTAGATTCTGTATTAGTTTAGATTTCTTGCTGCTGTGACATTTTGTCTTGCTAAGTTGGGGTTTAAAAGACATTTAATTTTTAGTGATATCATTGATTTGTCTGCATTGACACTATCGAATGAGAAGTGAGCTGGGTGATGACACTGTTGTCTTCTGTAGAGCGGCTTTATAGTTGAATAGAATTTGTTTAAAATTGACACATTTTTCCAACATCAACACTTTTTTTAAACTGAATTAAAGAAACATTTAACTGATTCAAGCTGAATAACGATGCTGCTGTCTTCAGTAGAGCTGCTTATCACTGAATTGAGCTTGGTTTGTAATTGATGATCTGTAACAATAGTCCACTGAACAGCAAGTTTAAGAACCCAAGTGCAGTTTTATTTACAAAAGTATAATCCAAAATCCAGACAAATGAAGACTTGACTTGAAACACACTTTACTTGAAACAGACTTGACATGGCATGAACAGACTAGACTCACCGACAGTGGGTTACAACATCAATACATGACGAGAGACAATAGGCTAGTTCGAGATGAACTACACTAGCCTGCCACCGGCTGGCGAGAGTAGCCGCTTGCAGTCGGGGAGGAATTAAAAGCGGAGACGTCAAGTCAGACACGTTCTGCTCCCAGTAGTGACGCTCGCACGGTCTTTGCATGCTCTTATCATAATGTGTATTAAATGCAGTATTTGTCAAGTACACAGAAACGTTTTTATGAGCAACAGAAACACTTCTTATATACTGCTTAATACAGCGCCATCTGTTCAAGAATAAAGTTCAGCATAAACATACAGGCTACTAAATACCAATAAAGTGGGGGTATATATGCTTTTATCAGTGTTTGTAAAAAAAATGACTCAAGATAACAGTGCGACTACACTAAAAAAGCTTTTACTGTTATAAAAACACAGATTTGTGAGCATTATTGGAATTTAATTGTTAGAATAAACATGCAACACACATCGTGTTTGTCATCAGAGAATCTAACCAATGAGTATAAAGTGTGTCGTCATCAAGGCTCTCGCAGCCGATTTTGAGCAACTGCAGTGCCTGACCTCGGCGGCTGGTCTCGTTTTGCTCTCGCAGTACTTTGATGGCACATGTGATCATAAGGCGGCTGCAGCGCCGATCAAAGTCGGACAAATTTTCTAACCAGAATGCATTGCTTTTGTCAGGTGGCAGCTGATCTTTGCGGCGCCGCATGAAGTCGAACAAGCCTAATGGCAACATGATGGCTACTTATAGCAAACAATACAGGTCACATGACAAGAACCAACCAATGAGAGACAGGACACATGACTAGGACAACCAATCAGAACATGACACAATGAACGAAGGAACCAATAGTATGAATACATGAGGGCAAGGGAAGCATGACACAAACAGGGACCATGACTAAACTCCAAAATAAAAGACATAAAAACATGAACATCAAACAAAGCCCAAATCCCCACGTTACATGAACTAAACAGTTAATGATCTGAACTGATTCACCCCTGAACTGACTGAAACTGAATAATGACACTATAGTCATTTTAGAGCTGCTTTACAACAGGATTTGAATTTCCCTTATATTTGAAGTATTGTATAAAGCATTCTATAGGTTTGCAAAATACTTTCATGATTGCAGAACCTGCAGCATATCATACTTATAACTACATTTTACTTGAATAATGAAACAGAGCTTGCTTTTTGGATGTTTGTGTTCCAGATGGAAATACTATAGGTAAGAACATGATCATTGAGTTTCTGGGAAATGATTATTACCGTATTACTGAGTTACTAGGAAATTTATATTGCCTAAGCAGAACACATAGGCAATATAGATTTGCCGGAAACCCAATCAATCGATGGATGAATTCATAACAAAATTTGTTAATTTTGAGTATTGTATATTACACACAATACTGTAATTTTATTATTAAGTTGTTCTTCAGAAATAAATTTGAGCACTTAGGAACATTCCTAAACATCTTTTTACTTAAAAAGATCTTACTATTGGCTAGAAAATATTTGTTGGATTTCCAGGCGCACATCAGAGATCTCAGTTCCAATCCCTAGTTAGTTGCCTACCTAGATAACATTTTAAGCACCATAGTCCTGATGTGAAGGCTGTTCCACAAGTAGTCAGTAATAATATGCTACTTTATAAAGTCAACATTACATAAAGCCATCCAGAATAAAACCTGTGCCAAATAATGTGTGGATAATTTCGATGTGACGACCCTTAATGGGAGCCACCGAAGGAGAGAGAGAGAAGTCGACATTAAATTAATTACTATTACCTTATATTTGACTGTTCTGTATAGTTTTTACGCCCATTACTGCTATCTCACTTTAGTATAGGGACCAATCACTATTAACTAGTTGCTATATTAGAATCCCTATTATTAACATATTGGCTGTTTATTTGTACTTATGAAGATCATATTCTGCATGACCATATTCTACATCCCTATACCTAATACCTTTACTTAACAGTTACCTTATTAACTATTAATAAGCAGCAAATTAGGAGTTTATTGAGGCAAAAGTCATAGTTAATGGTGTGTTAATAGCGAGAATTGGACCTTAAAATAAAGCGAGACCGTGTTTTCTTAAGAATGGAGAGGAAGAAATGGAAGAGAACCTGTTAAATACAATAGCATTACTATCTTGGTTCAGTGTTTGAAATTTACAGCTATGATAAGAAGTATTATTGTAGAATATCACAGTGAATCCTGTGATGCAGCAGCGGTGAAGCTGTCTTCAGCTCATCACCATAGCAACATATCCATTGTCCATGGCATGTTTGTTCTGTACACTCAGTTATCATGTGTCTTACACACCATTCGCTGCATTTACATTGATCCATTATATGTATCTGGACCTCTTTTTTGTCAGTAATGTGGCATCTTTTTGTGCCGTGCACTTCTCGCTTGACATCTTGCGTCTATTGGTTTAGCAATGAAATTATATGCAAATGTTAACCTCCGGGTGGCATGGGGATAACAGCTCAGATGATTGTGTCTGTGAGAGATAAGCATCAGCCAGTGATCTTCAGAACAGAGCTCCAGGCTTCACGTGTGCTCATCTCACACAGGAAAAACAGCCATCACATTATCATCCCATCTGCTTTATGCATTACAGTAGATCAGCCTCCAAACACAATGAGAATGTTTGTAATGTTTGATCAAGTGTCATTTTTGGATGTACAGTACATTCACTGGAAACATACACTTCTCACTTACGTCTGGATTTAACAACATTCTGAGGAATCTTGTTTACATCCATTACATGCACATCATTAAGGTTGTACAAATTTATATCTGTAGTACAAATAATACACACTTTAAACACTTTGGCAACTTCATTTTTCACAACTGCTTGTGTTTTGTTGACACAGTAATTATGCATGTGACAGAATACTCATTTGACATTCATGTGCACATACATGTCATCACTGGTTACGTTCATGCTACAAATGCAGTTGTTAATAATCAGACTGACTGCTTAATTAGAATCAAAGGTTTTTATATAAACACCTAAATCAAAACAAACAATGACTGGTCAATCTAAATGAAATGTTTATCTAATTGAGTATGTACAATAGAACAATAATAAAACATGTTAATTGCATCAGATATATATATATATACAGGTATATATATATATATATATATATATATATATATATATATATATATATATATATATATATTAGGGGTGTAACAGTTCACAAAATTCATGGTTCTGTTCGATACGACAGTGGTGTCATGGTTCGGTTCGGTACGGGTGTAATTGGTTACATCGCAATGTTGGAAATATTTCTGTTTTAAACCATGAAGGCAAGCCAATGGATATCACACACAAGCAACGTGAAAACTTTGCGCAAGAGTTATGCTGGTGAACGTCTTAATCTCAGTCAATTCACTATAAGCAGAAAGTGAAAGTAAAAACGGAATGATGGAGTAATGATGGAGCTTTCGGCGTCTGACGCCGCATATTCTAACTGTTATGCTAACTGTTTTCATTTATTCCCTTAATATTTCTAATATTACATAGTGAAAAAAAAGAGAAGAAACATATTTCATGTTAAACAGGTTGTTTTTGAAAGTCGGTGCTTGAAATAAAAGCTTTTTATTTCATTGATTTTTATTGATGACTGCAGTGTTAATATTTGAATTGAAGGCCTATAATTCATTGTATAATAGACCTGTTTTAAAATACCTTAATATCTTAATTGAGGAGTAAATAGCCTTCTTTTGTTATCCTCGCAGCACGTCAGTTATTTTGGTAATTATTGCGGGGCAAATTAATTGTAATTTTAATTTAATAATAAAAGTAACTTCATAATAATAATAATAATAAAAGGCCTAATAAAACTAAGAATGTAATAGACCTACATTAATTGGAAATGCCAAATATCTTAATATTGTCAACAATTAAAGGGTTACTCCACCCCAAAATGAAAATTTTGTCATTAATCATTTACCCCCATGTCATTCCAAACCCGTAAAAGCTTCATTCGTCTTCGGAAAACAATTTAAGATATTTTGGATGAAAACCGGGAGGCTTGTGACTGTCCCATTGACTGCCAAGTAATTAACACTTTCAAGGCACAGAACATCTTTTGCTGTAGTGTGTCAGTAGGAAATATTAGTTTACTTTTCCAAACATTCATTTTGACATTAATTGTAATAATCCAGTGAGATTTTTGTTTGCACAAGGAGTCTGAAAACAGCTGGTGCTCCACACAGAGATCTGATCTCATCATCTAAATCCAGACTAAATTCAGAAGAACTGTGGCAACGTCTCCAAGATGCTTCAAGATACCTATCTGCAAAGCTACAGTACTGTTAAAAGTTTTAGGCACTTTTCTAAAAATGCTGTAAAATAAGGATGCTGTGAAAAATAGTATCATAAATAGATTTTCTTGATCAATTAAATTCTATTAACTAAATTAAATCAACATTTGGTGTGACCAACCTTTGTGTTTAAAGCAGCTTTTGCCCTCTGTGCACTTGCGTATAGTTTCTCAGGTAGCTTTGCAGGTAGGTTTCTTGAAGCATCTTGGAGACGTTGCCACAGTTCTTCTGGACTTAATCTGTCTCAGTTTTTTCTGTTTCTTCATGTCATTCCAGACAGACTGGATGATGATCAGATCAGATCTCTGTGTGGAGCACTGGCTGTTTTCAGACAAAAATCTCACTCGATTATTACTATTCATGGCAAAATGAAGGTTTGGAAATGCAAACTGATATTTCCTACTGACACACTACAGCAAAAGATACAAATAACTGACTTAAAACCATTTTTTAGCTGGTGAAAATACTAGTGTTCTTATCATTTTGGCCACCACTGTCTTTACACATATCTTGTGTAAATGTGCATTGCAACTCTCTGAGTGGGAATTAGGGGTGGGAATCTTCAGGCACTTCACGATCCGATCCGATTCCAATTCTGGGAGTCACAATCCATTTCCAAAACGATTCTTGATCTACATTTTTTCCCCAATTAATTCTTCTGCTGTGCAAATACATCTTTACAACTTTACATCTTAACCAAAATTGCAGTTTCTGTGCTTTTTGTTTATAGTTAGAATCTCTGTATGTCAGTACTGCCATCTTAAAAGTAGGGGTGTGAATCTTGGTTTCACGATTCAATTCAATTACGATTATCATTATCAACTCAATATCATGATGCGTCTCATTCTCAGTTTTCAATATTACTGCACATGGCTACATTTTGATATAAATTTATCAAATTTATTTTGTGCAAAATTTACTTTATTTATTTTTATTTTTTTATTATATAAGCAGGCTACTTTTTAAAACAATTACTTATTTAAAATAAGTGTTCTTTAAGTATCCGAAAGTTTACAGACAATAGTTAGGGGTTTTTCTTTTTTTCCTCAGCATTATTGCCATTTGATTATTACTGATGAGATCATTGACAGTGGCAGCTTTACAGGCTGCATTCACACTAATGCACAGATCTATTTCGATATATCAGATGTTTTGTCCTGCTCTGAAATCATAATTGACTGTGTGTACATCAATTTCGTATAAAAGTATTGGAAAATGCAAGTGCATTTAACCGGAGCTGCAATCAAGCTTCAGGACAAACAAACACAAAGCGCACGTGAAAGTCTGTCAGTACGCGAGTTTCGTGCATCTAATAGTACTGCATTCCAAACAGTTTAAATGAAAGCATATCTAAAGAAAACACGGCGGGTAGAAGCACACACTGTCAAGCAATGCGCACGTGTCTCACAGCGCAAATTCTGTGCAATATTCAGAAATATTCAGAATCGATTCAGAATCGTTGAAGAGAGAATCGCGATGCATTGGAGAATCGATTTTTTCTCACACCCCTAGTGGGAATGTACATTTATATATCAGTGGAATAATTTAATGAAATTAAAATGACACTGTTTTGTTTATTTGTTTTATTGAACGATGCTACTTCTCTGAATTTTATATTGATCAAAAGAATCCTTTTTTGGCACCACAGCAGCAAAGAAGACAATATTTGAACTTTGACTAGCGGCTGATGAAAAGATATTGAGGCTTTGGTTAATAAACATGCAATATATGGTTGATTTAGAGTGCTGTGCAGTCAGAGTTAATATGCCTCTCAAAGATCTCTAAAACAAGTTGAAAAGCATGAGAAGAAAGCTTTCCTGGCATATTTTTAGATAAAGAACAGCGGGGTGCTGTTCTGAGTTGCTCAGCTTTACTGGACCACTGACAGGATTGCTGTCACAGTGTTTATTCTGTAAAAACCATTCACGTCTTTGTAAAATGTGTAATTACAAGTCTTAGAATGAATTTTATGAAAGCTTGTCTCACTTGACTTTTGCGATGTCTGAATGGTAGAAGCCAGAGCAGTTAAAGGTAGTTAGGCAGTTCTCTGTTTGATATCATGGCATTTTATTACAGTGTTACTTGATGCACTTATATATCAGGAAGAAAAGCTTTGGAACAAATTTCACTCAGAATATTGAAAATAATTTCATAAACAGTTACAAAGAAACAACAAGTAGCATTAAATTAAATGTGAAATTTTGAAATACAAAAACTGAAATTGTACTCCAAAATTCACAACTTTTAAATTTCATTTTGTATGGAATACGTTGTGATGCACATGTACTGTACATTTAAACATAAACAGTACATTTGCAGTCTGCAATCACATTAAATTTTTACTGACAAAAATCTGTGCATGTCTATGTGATTTATGCAACAAAACCTACTCTCATAATAATAACAATGTGGACAAATGAATGGCTGTATACATGCAAATTATCGTAAGATATACAATCAGCATTTTCAGAAATGACTGTGAATTCAGAGAGACAGTGAAACAAAACACAAGTCTGGAATAATCCACATCACAGTCAACTCGCGCCGCAGGCAGCAATAATCCTCAAATAATATCACACACCATTAGAGAAGCACATTTCAGCCTCATTAAATTCATGCCTCTTTAACCAGATAAAACAGACGCATCTAATATATGCACGCTATTATTTTTGTAACAGGATTCCCTAAAGGTTTCCTAGATCAATTAGTACTGTGTCTGACAAATAAAACAGCTAAGGATGTTATAACAAGCTATAATTCAGTAGCTGCTTACTGTTAACTGTACTTTAATGAATCAAGCTGTGCTTGAAATGTACATCATATGATACAGACGGGAAAAACAGGTTCTTCCACTCATTTGCAGTTAATGAGTCAGCTAATTATTGACATGAAGTGATGATCATGAGTGAGTGATGTGTTTTCACATCTGTAATTACAGTAGCAGGGTGTTTCTCTATGTACTACAGCAGCACATGTTAATGCTCATATACAGTATGTACCAGCTCTGTTTTATGTGTGGCATCATAAAAACAATTACACCAAGCAATTAGATTTTACAATTCAATTTTAGTGACCAATTATGATTTATTGTTCAATATTAAAAAATAAATAAATAAAAAAATCCAGCCATAAATGCTTATTGATAAGTGCAGCTTTCCATGCCATGTTATAGAGTCCACAATAAATGAACGGCTTTTGACTTGTTCTCCCATAGCCGACTGTTATTCTTGTTGTATAGTAACATTTTGTTATGCCAGGTACCGTCTTCCAGTGGAAAGATACATGAAATGAATTTGCTGAAAATGTAATTCTGAAAATTTGAAAATGTGTCATTAATTATTATGTAGTAATAATTTGTAAAAATCTATAACGCACTGGAGTGAACTTGCTGTATTGTGAATAATGTCACTCATCTTTTCAACACTTTTGAATCGTGACTAGATTAAAAATATAGCACAGCTACTTAAACTGTGTTGCTTGGTGGGAATTATGATTCTTTTGCATTGCATTAAAAATGTCCAGTTTTCCAGTCAACACAAAAATACATTTACTTGACAAGCAACATAGTGCTGTGAAGTTTATTTTTCTTACCCCACTGGCAAATGTTTTCCTGTTCTTCCTGCATTGAGCAGAACATTTTGTTAGATTTATGCATAAAACATAAAAACTTAAAACTTAAATTTTTACCAGTAAATATTTAAATAGTAACTTTAACATGGGTATAATTACATGATGCAGTTAAACCAGGTCAAGGCACAGTGAACGTGAACACTAGAAGCTTAGTATCAATAATACAACACAAAAAAAAAAAATCAAGCTATAGTAAGGACAGCCATGCTGAAGCAAATAAGATGCTTAAATGACATTCACTTCTAACTACTGCTGGCTTCCCGTATGAGGTACATTAGGGACACTTTCATGCTAGTTTTGACTGGTCATACATCATGGATAGACTGGTTAAGATGTTATTGATTGTTATTTTTGTTCTTTTCTGAGAATTTTTTAAATTTTCAATCTAATTCAAATCATATTTGCCTTTAGTGTAAAAGAGTATTGGCAGTCCATCCAGAAATTATCCTTAACTTCAGAGACTAAATCTTCCCCTGATGTAAGTGCCAGCATTATTAAAAAACATATCTGCCCAGTGCCAACAGTCTGTTTCTTCAGTCTGATTGAAGGACACCGTATGTTCTCCTCTGTGTCTCCTCAGAGCAGCTAAACTGGATGAGATGACTGATCTAGATTTGGTTGTTTTGTGTGAGAAAGGTACAGGTTGTGTATAAATGTCCCACACAGAAAGTGTGCCCACAAAACTCCTAAAAATCTCTGTAGATTCCTGTAAAATTAGATAGCCTGTCATTCATAGATCTTTTGGGTAAAAACTGTTTAAAAGCAATGTGATTTGCTGTTCTCAGCTGGTGTGGTCTGCTGGTTTTAGAGCCGTTTTTAGGCTCTAGTCAGCTTCTCAGACTTTATTTTTCTGGAGTTATTGTTACAGAGCAAATGCAGCAAAAAGTGTAAAGTGAAGGCACAAATGTACGTACACTGTGCCACAATGGGTGTGGACAATACTGACAAAAAATGATCTCTCAGTATATTCTGGGATTTTGTAGATAACAATTAGACAATATTTTGCTGACTGTGTTTTTGTGCTGGAACCTTGACTGGTTTAGGCCTGTTGTGGACAGAAAACACCTTTTGGTAACACTAATGAGCAATTCTCATATCAACTAGTTGATTATTAGCATGCCTATTATTAACATATTGGCTGTTTATTAGTACTTATAAAGCACTTATTCTACATGACCATATTCTACATCCCTAATCCTACCCAATACCTAAACTTAACTACCTTACTAACTATTAACTCTCTGGGGTCTGAGGTGATTTTGGGGCCCTTGAGATGTTTTGACATGCCCTGATATTTGTGCTTATTTCAGCTACTTAAAACATACTACACAACATACATTAAAACATAAGCAGCAAATTAGGAGTTTATTGAGACTAAAGTCGTAGTTAATGGTTTGTTAACAGCAAGAATTGGACCTTAAAATAAAGTGTGACCCACCTTTTTCAATAAGAGGTGATATTTGCCACTTGTTGTTGAACAACTGTTGTTCAATAATATCAATATTTTTTTAATAGAAATATGCACTCTTACGACCTGATTTCATCTGTTTTTTTTTTTGTTTTGTTTTTGTTTTTTTGCAAAGTGAGTGACATAATATTAGCTTCCACATCATTAAAACAACAACTGCAATGTTATCAGAGATGATGCATATCGCACACCCCTAATGTACATGAAAACAACAACTGCAATGTCATAGGCCTTCAGACTGTTTGCAAATTTTTTTTTTTTTGCATATTCAATATTATCCAGATGGGTTTTTGAAAGTCTGGGCAGCAAAAAAAATAAAAAAATCTGATTTTTTCAAATCTGATTCAAACTACAAATGGAGATTTGAAATATGATTCCAATTGGACTTTTACAGATGCAACTCAGTCTGGACGCTCTGATTTAAAATTGTCTTTTGCATCACTCTTAATTCGTCACACAACAATAATGTCAAAACCGGTGACGGAAATGGCAGAATTATTCTAAAAGCTAAAAAGCGCTATATAAATAAAGGTGTTCAAATGCCAATGACCACAGCATGGAACATGACAATATATACCAGTCTCATCTGTCCCTAAGGTTGTTTTTTTGTGTGTGTGTGTGTGTGTGTGTGACAGAGGAGTTCTGCACCCGGATTCGACAGGACGCTTTTTTTGGAGATCAAAATGATACACGTCCATTATTTTGTTGCATCCATTCTGAAAGCGATGTCACATACGTGAGCACACCTGCGATTTAACCAAAGCAACCCATGCAAATAAGTTGGTTACGTCTGGACACACAAACCTGATTTGATCACTTGCAAGTAATAGTGCGGACAGTCTTCCTGAAAAGATCTGATTTGAGAAAAAAAAAACTGATTTGGCTGCAGTCTAAACATAGCCATAATCACAGGTTCACGTTATCACACACTCTGATGCTCATAATGGGTCTTGAATATTCCCTGAAAAGTCCGTCTGCTCGGTTCTTGTTACAGCTTTGACTTTCCTCATCAGAGGTGTTTGATGGAGGTAGCGAGCTGTCTTTTGTCCTGTCCTGTGTCTTTGGCTTTCACACTGAGCTGTGGACACCAGCCATGGAAAAAATGGCAAGTGTGGAAGTGTGGAGCTGTGCTGCCCAGAAATTAAAGGTCATATGCACCGTTGGCTACGTGCACACACACAGGCACCTGCAGTGAAAACACACACACATATACTGACCTGTCCTTCAATCCTCAGTTCATCCCAGGAGGAAAAAGACAGATGCAGAAGATGAGCATTTTATTTTCATCCGTGACTGATTCATTGGACAGCAGTAAAGCTGATTATATCACAAATGGCATGAACAGAGACAGAACACACAGGATGACTGAATGTACGGAAAATGAGGATAAACATGAGAGGAACAGACCGCAGAGATGAAAGAGAGGTGCAGGCCTCTAATAACCTCAAAGATATGGAGTTCAAAAGTTCACCATTGCTCCCGCATGATGAACTGTCCAATGGCATGTTTAACTCGATTGCCTGGATGCATTAAAAAAACAACTGGCAATTGCTTTATTTTGAATGCAGTTTAAAGGCTCCTTTAAAATGATTTAGTAATTTCCTGTTTCACTGTTCCTGTGAAGTGAGTTCAGGGGCACAGTTTTCCTTGATACGTTGACGTATTTAATTAAGATTAACACAAAAAATTGGACATATTAACCGCTAATGCTGAGCAATAATCCCTCCTCTCCAGCTACCTGTTACTCCAATACAATCTCTTGGTAATTCGTAACTATTTTACATTTTATTGTATTGGTGGCTAATTTGATCAACTCATACCTCTCATTTATACATTTTTGTATGTTCTGCTTACAGCCCAGTAACAGTTATGTTTAGGATTGGGGTTAAAAACAATGTTTTTGTATGTATTCATACAAAATTGCCACCAATAAAATAGTTATCCTATGAGATCGGGTTGGTCCCTCACATGAGATTGCAGCAATTACAATTACAAATAACAACAATCCAATCAATTCCTGTTAAATGAAATGAAGTCCTACATTTTTTTCTCATTAAAGAAGGCATTTCACACATACAGTGGGTACAGAAAGACCCGCTTAAATTTTTCACTCTGTTATATTGCAGCCATTTGCTAAAATCATTTAAGTTCATTTTTTTTCCTCATTAATGTACACACAGCACCCCATATTGACAGAAAAACACAGAATTGTTGACATTTTTGCTTTCCTGTAGCTCAAATAGTAGAGCATGGCGCTAGCAACGCCAAGATCATGGGTTCGTTTCCCAGGGAAAGCAAGAGCTGATAAAATGTAAAAATTGTAACTTGAATGCAATGTAAGTCGCTTTGGATAAAAGCGTCTGCTAAATGTAAAATGTAAATGTAAAATGTAAATTTTTGCAGATTTATTAAAAAAGAAAACCTGAAATATCACATGGTCCTAAGTATTCAGACCCTTTGCTGTGACACTCATATATTTAACTCAGGTGCTGTCCATTTCTTCTGATCATCCTTGAGATGGTTCTACACCTTCATTTGAGTCCAGCTGTGTTTGATTATACTGATTGGACTTGATTAGGAAAGCCACACACCTGTCTATATAATACCTTACAGCTCACAGTGCATGTCAGAGCAAATGAGAATCATGAGGTCAAAGGAACTGCCTGAAGAGCTCAGAGACAGAATTGTGGCAAGGCACAGATCTGGCCAAGGTTACAAAAAAATTCCTGCTGCACTTAAGGTTCCTAAGAGCACAGTGGCCTCCATAATCCTTAAATGGAAGACGTTTGGGACGACCAGAACCCTTCCTAGAACTGGCTGTCCGGCCAAACTGAGCTATCGGGGCAGAAGAGCCTTGGTGAGAGAGGTAAAGAAGAACCCATAGATCACTGTGGCTGAGCTCCAGAGATGCAGTCGGGAGGTGGGAGAAAGTTGTAGAAAGTCAACAATCACTGCAGCCCTCCACCAGTCGGGGCTTTATGGCAGAGTGGCCCGACAGAAGCCTCTCCTCAGTGCAAGACACATGAAAGCCCGCATGAAGGACTCCAAGATGCTGAGAAATAAGATTCTCTGGTCTGATGAGACCAAGATAGAACTTTCTGGCCTTAATTCTAAGCGGTATGTGTGGAGAAAACCAGGCACTGCTCATCACCTGTCCAATACAGTCCCAACAGTGAAGCATGGTGGTGGCAGCATCATCCTGTGGGGGTGTTTTTCACCTGCAGGGACAGGACGACTGGTTGCAATCAAGGGAAAGATGAATGCGGCCAAGTGCAGGGATATCCTGGATGAAAACCTTCTCCAGAGTGCTCAGGACCTCAGACTGGGCCGAAGGTTTACCTTCCAACAAGACAATGACCCTAAGCACAAGGAGTGGCTTCACAACAACTCCGTGACTGTTCTTGAATGGCCCAGCCAGAGCCCTGACTTAAACCCAATTGAGCATCTCTGGAGAGACCTAAAAATGGCTGTCCACCAACGTTTACCATCCAACCTGACAGAACTGGAGAGGATCTGCAAGGAGGAATGGCAGAGGATCCCCAAATCCAGGTGTGAAAAACTTGTTGCATCTTTCCCAAAAAGACTCATGGCTGTATTAGATCAAAAGGGTGCTTCTACTAAATACTGAGCAAAGGGTCTGAATACTTAGGACCATGTGATATTTCAGTTTTTCTTTTTTAATAAATCTGCAAAAATGTCAACAATTCTGTGTTTTTCTGTCAATATGGGGTGCTGTGTGTACATTAATGAGGAAAAAAAATGAACTTAAATGATTTTAGCAAATGGCTGCAATATAACAGAGTGAAAAATTTAAGGGGGTCTGAATACTTTCCGTACCCACTGTATATATCACAGTAATGAAGGAAAGACTATTCTAAGACTGTTTCATAACTACTAAGTCTAAGATGCTGTAGATTTTAAATTCATATGTTAATGCTTAGAAGTACATTAGCATATGGATGATTTTAAAGTTAGTAGATATAACTAACAAAACTTTATTTTGATTTCATTGAGTCCTTGACATGGGGGCATTGGCTCTGTTCCAAACCTTGAACTGCACTTTTTCAGTTATACAAAGATGCAAAAAATGTGAAGTTGAGGCTGCCGCAGCAGATTCATGCACTTTATTGTAAAAGGTTTTTTTAAACAACTTCACTTTTCAGCTGACATTCTGAATGCTATTATACATGTTAACTTGTTGAAATGTACAAACCTAAAAAATTTAATTTTGGTCACACTTTGGTTTAGAGACCAATTCTATCTATTAAGCATATGACTTTTGCCTCAAACTCCTAATTTGCTGCTTATTAATAGTTAGTAAGGTAGTTGTTAAGTGTAGTAGGATTAAAGGATTTAAAATATGGTCATGTAGTATAAGACATTAATATGTGTTTTATAAGAACAGGCAATATTCTAGTAATATGCATCCTAATAAGCAACTAGGTAATAGTGAGAATTGGTCCCCAAACTAAAGTGTTGTTGAAATTATAAAGTATTAGGAAGATGCTAACATTTGCACAAGCAGTACATAACAAAGAGGTGCTATCATAGTAGTGTGTCCCAGTACTGGTTTACTGTCTCACCATCTGCTCAGAGCTATGTCCTTTCCCATCACCAGCAAAGTAAATATGCTTAGTGCATAGTAGAAGTATAGAAATTGGGATGCAGCCATCGAAAGCTAATACTGTGCCATAATTCTGTAGCAGCAGCTTGAGACTAGCCAGCAACGGGGGAAAAAATAGCCCAAATGCTATTTAAGATGCCAAGGTACTAATTAGAGCGCTTCAGTGACTCATTCTGTGTCAATCACGGGGTTCTTGGGGTCTGTCCACTGTTTGTTTTCATCACACGCTCCTCCATTGGCCAGGAGGCCGGCACACAGACTGCATCTGCTTTGCTTTACTTGCACTCTGGCCTTTTCAATTAGTACTTAGACAGGGTGACAAACGCTGTCTGGAGGAAATAGCACACTGCACGAGGTGGATCTGAACACAGCTACTCATTTTCTGCTCTCTGCAAACAGCAGTATCTGGAATGACAATTATTACACTGCATTTCTGCTTTAGTTCTAGTTATACATATTTACAATAGTGTATGTAAAGCCTAGTCTTGCATAGCCAAGCTTTTGACTGTTGACTTGAAGTCTTTTGCACTTTGCAGGTCATCCTGGCCAGGATTTAGATAGGACGAAGTTAAGGTCATTGCACACTGAGTCCGAAATTTTCATATGCGTTTTTCGTATTTGTCATCCTTTCCTATCAAAATGCTTGCTACGGATGCAAAAACGCAGAAAATCTAATTTTTTTTTTTTATGACAGACGAAAGTTTCGGAGGCAGTATCTAAACATGATTGACACAATGTGAGGTCGGATTTATTTTTTAATGTGCCAAAATTTCGGACTCAGTGTCCAATGGCCTTTAGTCTGAAATCACAGGCTGTCTACTGGGTAATACATTTGGTTTGAGCAGGAAAAAGTATGTAAAAGGTTATATATGTATGTAATATGGGTAGAATGACTTGCATGTAAAATGACCACACAGTAAATAATATAGCCAACAAGCTATCTGACACAAACGAACTCAGCAGTGATCATTGAAGGATCTGTCAAAGAAGAACAGAAGAAGGAACAGTTAGAGCTGACATTCAGTGATCATCTTTTATTTTTTTATGCGATGTTGAGGGAAAAATAATTCTGATATAAGTTCATAAATACCAGAAATAATAGATGTGCAGCAAAGTACATGGCAACTATTTTGAATAATAGTGCAGCATTCTATATAATAATGGGTAATAATTCTCCTTCACAGACAGAACTCTGAAAACAAAGCCGAATACCATTGGACTCAAGGATATTCAGATTATCTCAAGGCTAATTAATACCTCAAAGAAAACTGAGAAATATATTTCAAATATTCAGTGCCATAAGCCTTGTGAACTTTGTAGTTCTTCATCAGAAATGCTCATTAGCAACCTGGGAACTTGTAAACATGACTTTGTTTCTAGAGGGCTTGCTTCAGTCAAAAGCACGTTCCCCATCTAAAAATAAAATATTTACCTGACTCAAAGGTGTCACACTTCACGGGATGTACGGGAACCAGGAACGAGGAGACGAGGAGCACACAAAATGAGAGTCTTTTAATCCAATGGGGAAACACAGATCACAGGCAGGGAAGACATTCAAAGACCGACAAACATGAACTGAATGGACTGGGGCTTATAAAGACAGGGAAATCAGGGGAAAACAAGACACACCTGGAGCAAATTAACAATTAACATGAGGAAAAAACACACACAGACAGGTCCATGATCCTGACAAAAGGCAGCTAATCAGAATGGAGCCCACCAGTCTCACCTCTTGTTTTTTATTTTTTTATTTTTTTTGAAGAATACTTGTTTCCATTTTTAGTGCTCAACTGAGTGTACCTTCCATGGCTGATTTGTGAAGCTTAAGTTTTCAAGTGTCAACCCTTAACTCTTTTGTCACTATTGGCGGAATTTTCCATGTTTTTACTGTTATACTTCTAAAAGAATACACAATCTCCAGGTCAAAATACAGGCAAAGAAGAAGCAGAAAAAACAATAGCATATGTGAGCCCAGGAAGAGTCGACTCAGGAAGTGGTAAAGAACAGAGCAAGCTTGTTTTGAACACTGTTCTGACTCAGATTCTAATATAGTCTTTGACAAAAGCATGATTTTCTCAGATTTTTGTTCAAAATGTTACTTTATCTGTTGACATATTGCATGTTCAGATATTCATACAACAAAATAGCCATGAAATTTTTGTGAAAATGCTGGTGTTGGCTGGCAACCTTTTTAAAAATGCTGGCGGCGAACGAGTTTACAATAGCATTTTATGTTGCATTTGTCCTGCTACACTGGAAAAAAAAAAAAAAAAATCTTGGTATTTTTGTCTTGTTTTCCATTACAGATATCTAAACATTATTGGATCTAGATATATTTACTTGAGAAGCAAAATGACTGAAGATATTAAGTCTTGTTTTTAAGTCGCTGTGCAGACAGAGCGAGAATGGCAGACAAACATCAACAACCCGATCTTCCTTCCTGGTATTGTAGTATGTTTACTAACTGTACTATAAAGTTTTCTCAGCGGTGAATGACACATAATGTAGCCCAGCGGTTCCCAATTCCAGTCCTCGCGTGATTGCAGGGAGGGTGGGATGTTTGCTTTCAGTGCTATCAAGATAAAGTTAGCATTTTTCAAGATCTCCTACTGCACCTTTAAGTATTTTTTCTTCTCAAGTAAATGTATCTTGTTTCAAGAATGTTTAGATATTTGTAATGGAAATTAAGACAAAAAATATTAAGAAATTTTTTTTTTTTTTTTGCTGTGATATAGCTAACATTTATTTGCTGTATTGGCTGTGGGATGATCTAGTTCCTGTTACAGAAATAGAAACTCTTCCTAACAGTGATACTTGACTCAGCATTCCCTTGCAGTTCTGATGTGCAGTTAAACCAGAGTCTGACAGCTCTTTATTAATGTCAGATTAATGGTTCAGTTATGGGAAAACTCGTGACCCCCTCAACTACATTCACATTCTCATTAATTTCAGACCACTCAGAGACAGATTAATTGGTTGCCCTATTTGCATGGCCCAGTGAAATAACCCTGCAGACTTATGATTAACTTCCTGCTTCTGGACAGAAACCGCAGCAAAGCGTTTGACCTGCTGTCGCGGTCAGCCTCTGTTAGGTAACTGCTAACAGAGTTTTTTAGATTTTTTTTTTTTTTTTAGTTCACAGTTGACGGTCACCTTGGAATTCTCCTCCCAATTTCAATGAGGCACATGGAAGATTTTGATTATCCGTGCTGTTTGCTAAGTCAAGCATCACTGTCACTATTGCTCATACTTACGATTTTAACCTAGCACATGATAAAATGAGTGGAAAAAGAAACCACCCACAACACCTTAGCAGTGTTTAGTTTAGTACCAGCAAGCAGCAGTTTCACTTTATGCAGGAAATATAAAAATCTCTACTCTGTATACACAATCAAAAACTGGTTTCATGTAGTCAGACTTTTGATTTTCACTATAAAATCTGTAAAATGTCCCCTGGAGTTTACTTTGTTCATATGATGAAAAAGATGAATTTGCTTCAAAGTGTCTTAATTAAAACTCTTAAAATCGTTCATATGTCATAACCTAATTAGTTTCTTCCTCAGAAATGTTTTTTGTAGCATTCTGAGTACATGTTTCTTAGTGGACTGATATGCCTGTGCACCGTGTCTTCTGGAAGTTGCATTAAGCATCCAATCAGACTGGATTTGGCAGTTTCACCCAGGTCTTGCCATAGAGTGCTGCAGTGATGGATTTTTGTAGGTCAGCCAGGAAGCTAGCATCACCCTGGTTCACTCTATTGACTTTTGAATTATTGCAGAAAAGAAGGTCTGTGAGTCTGTGACCAACATAAGTTTATGAATCTTACATGTTTTGTCACCAACATTAAGCTTCCGACAACTCTTTCGGTCTTTATTTTTAAAATATTAATGCCCTCAAAGTTTGAGTTAGCTAATGATTAATTGCAATAAATTTACATTTTACAGTGAAATAATATAGGAAAAAATAACAAATTTAAAATTGTTAAAATAACAATGAATGAAATAATTTTAATGAAATTTTCTGTACACATTTTTGCACTTTATTTAAATTGAAATTTTACTGTAATTTTAGTTTTTTTTTTTTGTCATTTGACCATTTTTTTATCATTTTATTTTACACTGAAGGTGTATGATTGTAATAATTCAGCAAATACAGTATAATAAAAAAAAAAATCCGTAAAAGTTATTTGCACTTTATTTAAATTAAATGTGTGTGTGTGTGTGTGTGTGTGTGTGTGTGTGTGTGTGTTTGTGTGTGTGTGTGTGTGTGTGTGTGTGTTTGCAAGATTGTGATTATAAACTGTGAAAGTGAAGTATTGAGTTGATGAGTTTTGCTGTTCGGTGTGATTATGTTTAATATCCTAACATATTAACAACCTGTGTTGTCCATTTGTTAGCAAATGCTTTTTTTCAAGACAAGTAAAACCTTTTAAAAAATCAGAATACTGATATTTTATGCTGTAGAATAAAACGGGACAATAGCTTAAGCTTGTGATAACCACAGACCTTATTTCAGGTATTTAATCAAAAGCCTATTCCAAAAACCTATTGACTTCAGGACGATGGAACGGAAGTGCAAAAAAGCTTTCTTGTTTCTGGGTTTTGACCTACAAAAATCATCAACATCATCATGCCTGTAACGCATAGGTTGCATCAGACTGTCCATGAACTCTTTCATTAGTCCAGCTGTAAATGATACCTCTCTTTTCCACTTTTCTGCAGGATCCCAGAAGCAAGCACAAGTTCAAGATCCACAGCTACGGCAGTCCCACCTTCTGTGACCACTGCGGATCGCTGCTGTACGGCCTCATCCACCAGGGGATGAAATGCGACAGTGAGTGAGAACCTCTCATCATGCCCAGGGTGGAAGTCGCCCTTTTGCACTCTCGCAAGACCATCTTCTCTTAACCAAATCTTGATGAAACCTGTAACAAAATAAAAAGGAACTGGCCTCAGATCAGTATGAAAGGGCAGCTCCTGCCTTAGGCCTACAAAATTCATCTGTTTCTGCTTTTCTCGTCCATTATGAGGTCAAATGTGCTTAGATTTGTGTTTTGCATAGATACCTCCTTCATTTGAACCAGAACATTCCTGTTCCTCTTGAGCGCTTTGGCTCTAATGGGAATGTTATCACAGATTTTAACGAGAACAGATTGAAGTAATTTATGTGGGAATAGCAGCATGTTTGTAAATACATTTATGCAATCTGCTCATCCACACCTCTCTGAGGCGCCACACCACAGCGATTTTCTGTTTCCACATATCAACTTCAGTCTCAGCATGGGACACACACACTCTGTCGTCTGCCTAGTGCTGCTGTCCAATAGCAAAAACCATGTTGATACACCTTTCCAAGTGAAGCCCCCTGTAAAAACACTCCAGCAAAAAAGGTTTACTTGTTGTAAACATGAAAGTGATCATGTTTACCTTCAAAATACAAATTCCATGTCTTATGTGAACAATTCATCAATGCATGTTATTCAAAGGATAAAAGGTTTTCATAATGTGCAGGAGCTTTGTTCATACAAATAAAAAGTTGATGTGGATTAGACAAAATGATGCACATTTGCATACATTCTTACAAATATTTCCTTGAAATATCGTATTTTTGTGACAATCAGTCTTACATCTAAAATGGTTCTGGCTTGCGTCCTATGTACGGCTTCTACACTTATTTTATTAAAACCACAAAGAGAAAATTATAACCCAGGCTCATTGAAAATACGTGCTTGTGGTGACGTTTCTGCAAAACCAATATTACATTCCTTACTGCATGTTTTGTGGCAGTTTCAAAATTAAATGCCCAGTGAGTGGCGCTAAAATGTGCATTCAATACATGACTGTGGCTATGTTTTTATTATGTTGGTTCAGGCACATATTGCAGTGGTTCAGAATTTAAATGTGCAGGGAGTGTCGCTAAAGGGTTAATGCTCTATCGCAGTGGTTCTCAACCTTTTTTACTATGAGGCCCCCCCTCCTCTCCAAATTAATACCGCAAGCCCCCCCCCCCCCCCCCCCCCCCCAACCTTTTCTATAACAAAAACCTTTGTATTCTTGTGTTATTATTTTTCAATTCCGTTTAATTATATTTAAACAAAAATTCAAGATATATATAAAAACTGTCAGTGTTCTTTTTTTGCAAACATACTCTGCAAAAATGTCACTGCAGGCATTCTTTACAACTTAAAAGTACTTTAAAGTACCTAAAGCTCAATTATAAAGTAACTTTAAATAAGCACAAGTCAACCTGTCATACCAAACAAGACCACAGGGAGGTGCCAAAGGACTGTATAAACTACTATATGGATATATTCAGAATCACTAAACACCAAAATACAAATGAAAAATGGAAATATTGTGAATCTGTGGAGACTCAGCGATCTGAAGGTGGCTTGTCGACATCATTAGTGAACTGAGCTATGTCAGAACAAGTGATTGTGTGTTTGGAGCGTCTGATGTCCATATGTACATAAACACCTGTGATCCTCACAAATTTCTCCAAAACATGCCTCTCTGGTGAGCATCCGTGATAAAACACTCGCTGTACATTAATTTTGACAACTACGTGAATATACAGAACTGTGTTCAAGTAGAAACATGATGTTATAGTGATCAGTGCGCCGAGAGCGCACATACACGGTTCGTTTTCGCATCAAAAAACGATAAACGTGCGCCTAATGCACGACTCTTGCAAGACTCGATGTCACTGTAATCGTCTTTACCTTGATTACAATTGTCATCTATCAAAACTAGGGCTGCAACTAACGATTATTTTTATAATCGATTAGTTGGCCGATTATTTTTCAGATCAATTGATTAATTGGATTTTAAAAAATTATTGACAAAAAACACTTCCACATTCTGCCCAAAGGCCTTTAAACAAATATGTCAACTGAATGCTATGAAAATAGTGCTTAACAATTTATTAGACCACCTGTCATAATAAAGAGAAAACACAAATATTTGAGGAATCTGTCAAAAAGTTTTAAATCTAAAAATGTTATTGTCATTTATTGGGCAAATATCAAACTAAGTATAGGCTAGTATTTATTCACATTTTAACAAGAATATCCTCCTATGCCTTTCATAACACCTTGCATTCTTCCTGGAATTGTTTAGATACATTTTGACTGTAATTGGGTATCAGAAAAAAAACACTATAAAGTGCTTGACTGTTTTTTTTCTGCCTTTTTTCATAGATAACAGCAATAATAATGTAGCATAGAAATAGCCAACTACTGTTCCTAAAGAGCTTACGCACATTGAAGGACTAATCAATACAGAAAGCTAAAAAATTATTATACTGTAATCACCAATACTGTTAGTTTAGAGCCGCAGTGGCAAAAACCTTACATAACTTGTTAAAATAAAATAATAAACATAAATTTGTTTTAAAACATTTGTTGGGTGAAGATAGTTTAAGTTTCTACATTAAAATAATAATAAATATAATAAGGACGAATAAAAACATAAACTCCGGGTGTTAACCAACAGGTAAGAGTAATTTTCTGCAGGAACACGCTTTCACTTTGATCACGTCATTTCTTTATCCTGTAAAAGGCGACTATGAAGCATCTACATGCTGTATCCCTACAGTTCCTACTCTCATAAAATACGTGCACTACATGTTGACTTTTAAACCTCATTTAAAAACCCCATTTATACCTTTTAAATATCAACAGATATTTCAGCAAAATGAATGTATCTGCGCTGTGTATTAACTTAATTGTCTCCACTCTACTGTCTGACGCGCCCGCCGCGCCAGCGCTCATTCAGTAAAATTACTATCAGGACGGACCGTTTTGCAAAAATGGAAGTGCTCGCGTGAATTTGTTACATTTACAGATAAGGATATGACCGTAAACTGAAAGTTTTTGTGCTGAGGACGCACACGCATCTGTCAAAGTGTCTGACAGGGCAATTACGCTAATACATTAGCTTAAAGCTTAAAAAAAAGAATTCTCATGTTTTGGGCAGCTTGGATCACGTACTTCTCTCGCAGCATCTCATTCTGTTTCCTCCACTATTTTTAGATGGATTTTGTCCATAGAAATGCGTTATTCAGTGCTGTAATTTGATGCGACTGGCTAAAGTTGGACATGCACTGTGGGCAGACCTGACTAATCGATAATGAGAATTGTTGTCGATTATTTTCATTATTTTCATTATCGATAATAATCGATTTTATCGATTATTTGTTGCAGCCCTAATCAAAACCTTACTAACGCAATATTGTGTTGATTTATCCAGTCGAGAGCTGCAGTTTGCATATCAGTGGTCAGGTGTTTTGAGCCGCCGTTCAGTCTGTTTTTCACACAGCGTGACAAGAAATAGCTTGAGCTGCTCTCGAAACACAGGATATGAGAACACACACAAAAGAGGTGGTGCTGTTATTTTTTGAATTGTTTAACATATCAATCATAAAATTTGTGAATTGAATATGCTTTAATTTTAAAGTATTAAACAACCCCCCCCCCCCCCCCCCCCCCAGTAGGATCGCTGAGCCCCCCTGGTGTTGCTAGTGGGGGGGAAATGGTAACAGAGTGCACAGGGACCAGAAGTTTATGGGGCCCCAGCGATGACCCCCCCCCCCACCCCCACTGAACGTGATCTTGCGATCGCGAACTATATAATATTTTATATCAGTTTTGCATTTGTCAACACTATCGGGTAGGTTTAGGGTTGGGTTTGGTATAACAAAACACGATAGATGATTCATTTTTAGTGACGGTCCCCGGATATTTGAATTCTGAACTGCCGCAATACGTACCTGAAGCAACAAAAACACAGCAATACGTACCTATATCAATGTAATAAAAACGTGCCAGGGTTTACGTATTGAACCCGTGTTTTAGCGCCACTCAGTGGACATTTGTCTTTGAAACTGTGGCAAAACGTGCAGTAAGGTACGTAAAAACGGTCTCTCTAAAAAGTGCCCCCAGGTACGTTTATGCCATGAGACCAGGTTGCATAATATTGTGCAAAAATTATGGGTAACACTTAGGGCTGCAGCAACTAATCAATAAAATCGATTATTATCGATAATGAAAATAATCGACAACGATTCTCATTATCGATTAGTCGGGTCTACCCACAGTGCACGTCCAACTTCAGCCGGTCGCGTCAAATTAACGTTACGGCACTGAATAACGCATTTATATGGCCAAAAAGCATCTAAAAATAGTGGAGGAAACAGAATGAGAATTAATCAGAATGATTAACTGATTAATCGAAAAAATAATCGGCCAACTAATCGATTATCAAAATAATCGTTAGTTGCAGCCCTAGTAACACTTTATTTCGATAGTCCACTTTAGACATTCTACTAACAGTAAGTAACTTTGCAACTACATGTCAACTCGCAGTCATTAGAGTATTAGTAGACTGTCTGCTTAATATCTTCTAACACTTTATTTTGATGGATCCACAACATACAACGTGACAACTGACTATGAGAATCTTTGCAAGTATGTCAACTTATTCTACTAACCCTAAACCTACCCTACTGAGAGTTAGCAGACATATAGTTGCAAATTAATGAGAAGTAGTTGACATGTAGTTACAAAGTTACTTATAGTTAGTAGAATGTCTAAAGTGGACTATCGAAATAAAGTGTAACCAAATTATGCTTTCTTAATCGAACTCTGGCCCTGTAAAACATACTCTGTGTGAAAATAAATAAAAGTTGTGAGTTTTACTGCCTTAGTGTTCATTTCAACTGAAAACTGCAGTGATTCATACATATAGGTACATTTTTTAAGTTTTGCAGAAATGTAAGTAGAAGCATGTATTTCCAATGAGCCTTGGTAGGAAAATTAGCAAGCAGAAGAAGGGAGCCATTATGTCAAATTGACTGTTGTGGATATAGACAACTTAATACAATTCAATCAATTCCCAATATATTAAATCAAGCCCTATATACAGACTGCCCTGTTCTGTTGAAAAGATTGTGGAAGAAAACTGGGTTGTGAATGTCCTTTCATGTTGACTTTATGTCTAATCCTGTAGTGTTTACAGATGTTTCTCTCTCTTATTCTCAGCCTGTGACATGAACGTCCATAAGCAGTGTGTGATGAACGTGCCAAGTCTGTGCGGGACCGACCACACTGAACGCAGAGGAAGACTCTTCCTCAAGATCGAGGTCAGCGGAGACAGACTTCACGTCACAGGTCAGCATCCCGCATGCACTGGGAATATCCTCGTCTTGGATCTGCCTGAAAGATTTTATTTAGTCATATTACATGGTTGCTTACCAAATAAACAAACCTAAAGTGCACACACAAAAAGCCATCTCTCACAAATCATGTGAGTACTAAATTGAGTTTATTTTTTTATTTTTTTATTTTTTTCATGACTTATCACACTTGACCGGACAAATACACACTAAATAATGTAAAAATCCCAATCTTGGCACACAGTCAGTTATGGCTTACGTATGTAAACAGTTTGGAGAATATCGGATATGTGCCAATTTATTGGATATGTGAATTAGGTCTTAAAGTGACAGCAGCCTAATATACCTGCTGCTGTTTGTGTCCCTAATGTTAAACAAATAACAGAAGAAAAATAAAACAAACTCTGCTCCTGATGCTATAACTGTTGCAGATTTAATATAGATTAATCTGTTTTTAAGGTCACACTTTATTTTGATAAAAACACTAATCATTCTACTAACTTTGCAACTATATTTCAACTAACTCTCATTAGTATTAGTAAACTGTTATGGTTAGGGTTAGTAGAATAAGATGATATGTTCTTGCAAAGTTACTTACGTATATAGTCAGTAGAATGTCTATTGGGGAGTGTTGTTCACTTGTTTGTTTGTTTGTTTGTTTGTCAGAGCAAGTAAAAACCTGAACCACTGGCCCGTAGAAAGAATCCTAAGGACCAGTTTTACTAAACAGGGCAAATTAGCGTAAGACAGCAATCTTATAAAAGCACCAATAGGAGTGAAAAGTCCTGCGGCTCATCTACTGACAGTGCGCAAATTAAAAAAACACTGACAACCATGTCATTTCCATAAAGACCAACGCAATCTACAGAGAGCAGTGCAAATTAGCTTAGGGTAGCAAACAAGCAGAGGGGATGATAATGGCAAGTGCAAAATGGGTTAAGGCATGTTTTTGGGTGTTTGTATTTGGGCGTTAAATACTGGGGCAAATACCAGTAAACTGACTACCGCAAAGCTTAGTATATCACCTTGCATGATTTATTAACTACTTGTTTATTAACATGCGTATTACTAGAATATTGGTCCATACCTATCCCATACCTAAACTTAACAACTACCTTACTAACTATTAATAAGCAGCAAATTAGGAGTTTATTGAGGCAAAAGTCAGTCAATAGTTAGTTAATAGTGAGAATTGGTCCTCAAACTAAAGTGTGACCAAATATTCTCCTACAAATGCATATGCAGTAAGGTCAGCTGCAAAAATAACTGTATCTACTCCTTTTCATCACTAATTTTTCACTGTGTCTTTAATAAATCATGTCAGTAGTTTGGCTCAAGCTGTTAGTAAATCTGGCCCTGTGTGTTGAGCCCTAAACATGAAATTTGGCTAGTCCAAAAATTATATTTATCCAAATAGTCCTTGTCATTTTAATGCTTCTACATTATTAGTATAATTTGCATAATATGTTCCTATTTTTATATGTTTGCGTGATCCTTGCAAGTTCACATTAGTCTTATTACTCAGATTTTATAATACTTTGATGCTGTTTTTCCACAAATTGCCAGTTAGCATTAAGCTATCATGGTAGGTCATGTGTTGGGGGTTGAGTGGGTTTAGAGATTGAGCGTGTGTGTGTGGAGGTCCAGGGTCACAGCGGGTCACAGGCAAGCAGCAGGTACGAGGGAGCTTAAGTGCCAGATGTCTGGCCTGATGCCCGGCTGCTGTGATGGTGGGGGTTTATGTGGGGGAGGAGACTTGAATGCCAGCCTGTGGCCGCTCAGAGACTCTTGCTCCAGTGAACACATTCCTGTGAGCTGGCACCTCTTCCCTGCTGTGAGAATATCATCTCTGCTTATCTCTGACCTTACACACACAGACATGCTGAAGTCAAGCAGGGCCTTCACACTGATCCACTGATAATTACTGTATACATCTGGAGAATTCATTATGAGTCCCGTTCACCAAGTTCTACAGTTATTAAAAGTCATAAATTGTGATTATAGTGTAGAAGGAGCCATATTCTTTACTGTTGCATTTTATTCCCCCTGAATTACACTTGATGATGTTAGTCAAGGGTTCTTTCACCACACACAAAAAACAAAGTTTCGTTTGTTTTTCAGTTGTTTTCCATCTTCTCTTGCCCTTAAAAGGATAGTTCTTTTACTCACATTCATGTTGTTCCAAACCCGTAAAACATTTGTTCTTCCTCAGAAAACCTTGGAGATTTCTGTTCATCTATTAAAAGTTTAGGCAATCAAAAGTTTCAAGCTCCAAAAAGGTCATAAAGGCATCGTAAAAGTAATGCATGTGACTCCAGTGATTTAATCTCAATTTTAGGAAGCGAGGTGATTGATTTGCATGTGGAAACAAAATATCTTCATATGAATTGCTTTTATAAGGTCTTTATGACCTTCTTGGAGCTTGAATCTTTGGATTACCTGGACTTTCAGGAGATTGACAAAATTCTCAGTTTTTATTAAAAATAACTTCATTCGTGTTTTAAAGATGAGTGAAAATCTTATGGGTTTGGAACGAAATGAGGGTCAGTAAATAATGACAGAATTGTCATTTTTGAGAGAACCATCCTTTTAAAATTAAACAGATTGTTTTGCTACTATACCTTTAAGTAAAAAAAAAAAAAAAAATTATTGGAAGAGCTATGATGCTATAGACTCATGCAGTTTGGTCATAGAAAAAAAAATAATGTACTGTACATGAATGTGCTTAAATTTAATTAATACTTAAGCCCCATTCACACTAAGAACGATAACTATAAAGATAACTATAAAGCACATGCTCGTCTGCCACTTTAAATTCTTGAGCAGGATGGATTCTGATTGGGTGTCAATGTTTATATCATTCATCAGCTGGAAAAAAAATCACTTTGAAAGTGATTCCAAAGATATTGTTTCTCTGTGCCTTTATCGTTATAGCTGTGGTGTGGACTCTGTTATTCTTTAATATTGAGAACGATTTTTAGAACTATATCTTTATCGTTATCTTTATAGTTATCATTCTTGGTGTGAACGGGCCTTTACATCTTATTATTCAAATGTTTATTATCCATTAAAAATGTGCATAGATTTAGAAAAGGAGACAAGGAGAGCTTACACTTCTGTTAACTGGATGGGAGTACATGGTTATAGGCCAAAGTTTGGAGTTGTGAGCATAAGGTCACACTTTTATTGGTAACACTTTAGAATAGGGAACACTTATTCACTATTAACTACGACTTTTCCCTCAATAAATTACTAATTTGCTGCTTATTATTAGTTAGTAAGGTAGTTGTTAAGTTTAGGTATTGGGTAGGATTAGGGATGTAGAATAAAGTCATGTAGAATAAGGCATTAATATGTGCTTAATTACTACTAATACATGGCTAATATTCTAGTAATATGCATGCTAATAAGCAACTAGTTAAGAGACCCTAAAATAAAGTGTTACCCTTTTATTTTCAGGTCCAATTCTCGCTATTAACAAACCATTAGCTATGACTTGTTTCAATAAACTCCTAATTTGCTGCTTATTAATATTTACTAAGGTAATTGTTAAGTTTAAGTATTGGGTAGAATTAGGGATGTAGAATATATGGTCATGCAGAATATGTGCTTTATAAGCACTAATAAACAGACAATATGTTAATAATATGCTAATAAGCAGCTAGTTAATAGTGAGAATTGGTTCCTATATATACTAAAGTGTTACCACAATGTCTTATATCAAACTTCTTTATTTCGGAAGCACAAGGAAAATAAAAATACTGTCATTTCAGGTTACAGAACATCAAACTAATTATTAGCTGGATTCGAGGGAAGTATTACCATGTTTGTTGTGTCTGGAGAGGTCATGTGCCGGGAGCTTTAAAGAATATGATTGGGTTCTTCATGGGGTTTGTGAGTTCACTGCTCTGAGGTGAACTTGATTAAATTTGTCCAGCCAAGAACACAGCAGCATCCATGTGCACATGTACTGCACACAACAAACACACACACAAAAATACACCCTCAGGCTGGGTTTCCTCTTTTTGCTCACACTCCAAGATGCTTTCGGTGCAGACCTGAGTGCATCGGACATCACAGTTCTGTCCATATGGTTGGTGCAAAAGTGGTTTTGTGAACTTGGCTGAACCATTCAATCATCCCTATTTACACTACATTAGTCATCATCTCTTCAGTCATGCTTTTCAGTGCAGGGTATTAGCCTGATGATTAAATATTGATCATCATTTAAACAGGTTTTTGAAGGCAACACATTCTTATTAGATATTAAACAAGTGGTTGATGCAAGAATTGCTAGCTGGAAGTGTTTGGTCACCCAGTTTTATTTGACAGATTTTTGCTTTTTGGCTAACTTCACATTTTTCACCTTTTAATTTTAACAGCAAGACTATGCATGTACTAGTACTAAACCAGCATAAACCAGTCAGAACCAACATGGAACTTCATGTTGGTTTAAGTTTATCTTGTTAGCAGGTCATTCTTCTATAGCTGCCTCTGTCGGTTGTGATGTTGAGTACCAGATACCTGCTGTAAATCAGAAGTATATCCCAGGGCGTCTGACACAGAGGCAAATTTCCCATGGGCCTGGCAACTTCCTGCCTGTATAGTATCTCAAACTCTCGATCAATGCAGCAGGACTGACACAAGCTGTCCTCTGTGGAGGTGTCTTATATTGGTGATAGTTTTACTGTTGCGATAGACATTTTCTTTTTTTCTCTCTCTCTCTCTCTGCCTATGAAAAAAAAGAACTGACTGACCAATGAGATACGAACTGCTGCTCTTACACAGTCAACATGGTTCCCACGAACATGGAAAACCTGGAAATATTTGGAAATTTTAGGTTGTGTTTATCAGACCTAAAAAAGTAAAGGAAGTAATCAATCAATCAAGCAAGCAAGCAAGCAAACAAACAAACTAACAAACACTACCATTTAAAGGGGTCATGAACTGCCTTTGTTTTTTATTTTGTACTTTTCTCTGAGGTCCACTTATAATGTTAAAAAACATAAAAAAAAAACATAATTTAGAAGTAATATGCTATATTCTGTCCTGTTTTTAACCCCCCTCATTAGAACGCTCTCCCCCTCATTAGAAGTAATATGCTATATTCTGTCCTGTTTTTAACCCCCCTCATTAGAACGCTCTGTTTGAGTAGGCATGGAGTATTGTAGACTCAGAAGTAAATGCCCACTGTTATGATTGGCTAATAGTTTTGTATGTTTGACAGCCTACATCCTTAATAGATGGAGGCTGCTGTGTTTTAGGTTAAAAAATATATCAAACGATCTGTAATAACAGACAAAGCAATAGTGACCACATAATAAAAACAGTTACTCAAACTTGTTGCAACATCACTGTCAGAGCCATTATAGCCGGCACAGCATCGTCTTTGTTTCAATCTTTCTGAAAATCCCACGTCGAATTGTGCCTCGTTTGTAAATGAATCCACAGTAAAACTGAGTTCTTACTGATGCACAAATGTCATTAAAAATAAAGTTCATTCACTCTTTCCTGATGTTAGGATCAGAATGAAGGCAATACCAAGACAGTTTTTCCACTGCACAGCATCTTGTTGTCTTCAAAACCATCTTTATTGTTTGGTTTCTGCATGGACCTGCGTGTTCGCCTCTCTTGTAAACACTACATGCACAAATCGGTGGGCAGGGCTAAACAGGCAGCGACATAGAAGCAGATGTTGATCTTCTTCTGTGGAGGCGGTGTTTAGCCACACTAATACATCATAGAGTCGTATATTCCACAAGCTGTCGTTTTATCCGAATGGCTTCAATATAAGCTGCTTTTAGACTAAGGAGAAAGTTTTGAGTTCTGAAACTTACAGGATGTTTTTATAGTACATTGACCTCTTTTATGTCAAAAGATCAAGGGAATTTTGTTTTCTCAGTTTATGACCCCTTTAAAACTTTGGGGTCAGTAAGATTTTTTTTTAAGCAAGAACACATTAAATTAATCAAAAGTGTCAATTAAGGTATTTATAACTTTACAAAGGATTTCTATTTCTGTTTTCTATTTTGTATTTTTTTAACAAAAATATTGAGCAGCACAACTGTTTTCTACATTGATAATAAGAAATGCCACAGTACAACGGCGCCAGTGCGCTCACCACACACCAGCTACAGGTGGAGAGGAGAGAGAGTCATTAGCTATGTTTCCATCCAAAGATTCGAATTTAAATTATGCGCAAAACTGGAATATCGCATAAAACATATGCGAATAAAGCACCGTTTCCATCCAACGAGTCAAAGAGAACAAAATCGTCACTTCCTGGTAAACTGTGGCACTAAATATCACTAAGAATATAGGAGAAGCCATTGAATATAATAATTTTCATATATGATATAAATTACTTGCGCCTCAGAGAGAGCAGACGTAACACAATAAATGCTGTCACTACGTTCGGAGGATGCCAGCTGTTTGGGAACACAGTCGTGTAAAACAATTATACAGAAATACTTTGATGACAGACTGCTCAGGCTTTTCAGAGTGACTACAACAACTTATAGATGCTGTGAATGAGATCGGTCAGCTGGTTAGTCAAGTTATCCCGTCTCATAGCGCAAAGTCACATGACTTTTTTGATGCGCATGGAGGAATTTATTCGGTAAATGTGTTTCCATCGTAGTTTATGCGCATTTTTTCTTATCGGATAAAAAGTTTATCCTACTCAGTTGTGCGCATAATTTTTTTATGCGCATTTTCAGAATTTATGCGCATCTTGGCGTTTCCATCCAGCAAATTTTTTATGCGATAGTCCAAAATGCGCATAAAAATAGGTGGATGGAAACATAGCTATTGAGTCAATCAAGTGGATGGGGATTATTAGGAGGCCATGATTGACAAGGGCCAGCGGCGGCAATTTGGCCAGGACCCCCACTCTTTTACGAGAAGTGCCATGGGATTTTTAATGACTACAGAGAGTCAGGACCTCGTTTTAACGTCTCATCCGAAAGACGGTGCTTTCTGACAGTATAATGCCCCCCTCACTATACTGGGGCATTAGGACCCACACAGGCCACAGGGTGAGCACCCCCTGCTGGCCTCACTAACACTTCTTCCAACAGCAACCTAGTTTTCCTAGGAGGTCTCCCATCCAGGTACTGACCAGGCTCAACCCTGCTTAGCTTTAGTGGGCGACCAGTCTTGGGCTGCAGGGTGATATGGCTGTGGCTCATTATTGTCTCTCAAAAGAAAGAGTCGACTCTGAATCATTGAAACGAGTCTTTTTTAAAACGAATCCCAAGCCGTTTCATGTTGAGGTCAACATGAAACATTAGCATATTCCCCGCCCACTTGTTGGTCTTTTCACCTTGGTCTGAATGAAAATGCAAATTCATTCTTTGCCACTAGGTGCCGCTTTTGGAGCGGTAAAAATTTCCCCGGTAACGCTGTATACAAAGCAGCACTACCCTCACAAACACTGCTTTATCAGGCATTACAGGCATGATGAAATGAAAATGAGACCAATCGACCAGTCACCGCAGAATAGCGTCACGCAAAGGAAGGGTTTGGAAAAATGAATCGTTAAATGAATCGATTGGGAGTCATTGAGCAAATAAGGTAAAAATAAATGCATATTATAAGACAATGAAAGTGTTTTTTGACCTTGCATGCATGTCAACCTCTTGTTGGGGACTCCCAAAACCAAAATATGAACCTTTCATAACCCATAATAGGGGCACTTTAAAAAACGAAACATATTTTAAACTGTAATAATATTTACAATGTTATTGTTCATTCTGTATTATCAATCAAATAAATGCAACTTTGGTGCATTTACTCTTTTTAAAATATAAAAAAAAATCTTATTGACATCTAACTTTGGAATGGTAATTTTTTTTTCTTCCTTTTTTTCAGCTAGATATTGCTCTTTAGTCTAAAACTTGGTTGCAATCCATAGTGATTTTTGATGTCTGAGTTCTGTTCATTGAATTGTTCACAAATACGTTTGAGTGATTTGTGAATTTTCTCAATCAAAACGATTTTGAAAAATCATTCATTTGTAATCACAAATGGCGGGAAAGATCATGGCTATTCATTTGCTAAAAAATGTATGGAAACTCTAAATCCAGTGCATTGGTGGCCCTAGCCAAACAGTGAAGGAACATGAAAGACATTGGACAGAGATTCTGAAAAAAAGACAGCTGAAGTTCTTGAACCCTTTCTAATACAGTAGAGACAGAGTCTGGTCCCATTTGAAAGTGCATTTATAGTTTCATCTTGGTTTTATTTTGTAAATAAATTATTCTGAATTATCAGTTATTGATTAAACAGAAGCATGCCAGCTGTGCACAATCAGCACCACTTATAGTACAGAGTTTTCACTTAGAAGTCACAGTCCTTTCACATGTGGTTTATGGCATTTTGCTTGTGATGTGAATGCGTTTTTTTCCACATGAGACCTCGCACTGGTTCTGATCGCTCTCTGTAGGCCTGAACTTCTGGAGTCTGTTTGTCTTCTTTGAGGGTTTTATTACATAACCCCCCTTCCCCCAAGCTTTGGCCTCAGCTAAACACGTTGGTGGTCCCTATCAGTACTTCCCTCGTGGATCCCATTTGTAACGGAGGGCTCAAGTGATGTAAGTCTTACTGTGGGTCCTGCCTGAGGTACGGCTCAGTCTTATCAGCCTCTGTCTCTCTGGATTCTGGAAGCGGTGGAACAGTTAAAGAGAAGGCACTGCTCAAAGGTGTGCATTCTCGCTCCACACAAAGGATGGAAATGTCGTGGTTACTATTTAAAGTGATGACTGTAGGTGATATTTAGTGTCTGCCAGTGGGGATTCACTTCATGCCATACTTTTGTGTGGTTTTATTTTATCTATGACTCATTTTGTTCTCGCTGCCAGATATTAGATCAGGCCTTTGACAGTATAGCTGTGATATGCTGGTCGAGGTGGTGTTGATGGGTCATCAAATGGGAGGATGAAGATAGGCATGGTATTACTGGCTCTGTGGGCATGAAAAGTGTTATGCATTGTTTCATTTCCTTATTCTGGAAACAGTGTCTATTTGTGTACTTTAATATACATGATTGTCCTGGAGCTTTCTGTGGAGATTTCTTGCAGGTTAAGGATGTCGTACAGACACCAAATGCACAGAGGAGATAAATGCGACTGAGTGTTTTGATTGAGATTTAATGTTGTTATTGTATGCGAGTTTGTTTATTTTGGGCTGAAGTCAGACGGAGGAATCTTGGCTGACCCTTCCTGTTTTGTGGATAAACAATGGGAAGAAGCGAGCTCATCTGACTGCATTATCAGATTACCCGGCATGCCATGGACTGGACATTTGGTGGTTATGTAACAGCACATCTAAATTTCTCAGGCTATTTGTGCGATTTGAGCATCCATGGAAAACCACATGTAAAAATAGCCTTTGAAGATTACGTTTTAGGAATTCATGCTGCCATCCGTCAAGATCAGTAAGATATGTTTTACTGAAGTTTAGGATGACATAATATGGGCAACATATTATTATTTTAACATAATATTTATATGAATGTTAATAACATAATATTTTATCAGCCATAGATTCAAATGCATTTTTCATCTAAACATTCTTAAGGAGCTGATGCCAAATACCAACTCTGACCTTCAGAACTCAATAAAACTTAATGGATTAATAACTAAGATGAAAGAATTATGATGCTACACTGTAAAAAATATTTTTGCAAGTTGTAAATAAAACAAAAGATTATTGGATTACATTTTAGAACAATACTATTTTAGTCTTTCTACTTCAAAATGTTATGTTTAATTCAATGTGTTACTTGTCATTTCAGTCTCAGTTTATTTTAAGGTCCAGTTCTTGCTATTAACAAACCATTAACTATGACGTTTGCCTCAATAAACTCCTAAATTACTGCTTATTAAAAAATAGTTAGTAAGGCAGTTATTAAGTTTAGGTATTGGGTAGAATTAGAGATGTAGAATATGGTCATGCAGTATATGATCTTTATAAGTACTAATAAACAGCCAGTATGTTAATAGGCATGCTAATAAGCAACTAGTTAATAGTGAGAATTGGTCCCTATAATGAAGTGTTACCGCCATTTTTTTGTAATGGTTTGGGAAATATACTGCCAGTTTCTACACCAAATATGTTTCAGCGTATAAAGGATCAGACATCATCACTAGGTTTGTACTAAAGGTGTTGTCACAATGCTAAGGTATTAAGAGTGATTGCCACGGTGTTGACACATGTTTATGTTTACTAGAGCTGGGCCAATATTGATTCTTAAATTCCAAAAATCTGTCCAATGTTGTTTTCTGTTGGTGCTTGAGCAAACTTAACTAAACAGTGTTTGCAGCATGTCTGCCTTTGATACTTTTAATATAAAACAAAGTCTGAGCTATCAAATTCTGTAAATTTCATCTGAAATTCAAACAATAAATGTTTTCATGTGGCATCACAGATCACTTCCTTGACATCTCTTCCTCTACTAGTTATAGCACAAAATAAACACGAATGAATAGCAGAAGGTGATGAAAGCAACAGTCATGTCTTATGATCGCTCAACAGATATTTCAACCCCGGAAAGATGTCAATAAAACTGTCAGGGAGTCTCAGTCACCGCAGTCACAGCCTCCACGTCACCTCAGTCTTCAGCCCCAGTGCACACCAGAACCCAATCACCATAATTCTGATTGCCCGCACCTGTCTCAGCTCATTAGACTCCCTATATCACTGCGCTTTCCCCACAGCCTAATCGTCCGGTCTACCGTTCACTACCCTGAACCATACCAGTCCCTCTCCTACGTTTTACCTGTTTGTACTTACCCTCAGATGCTCCACCGCTACTCCGATCCTGATCTCCTCGACTCCAGCACGATCCCGAATCTCCCTGCAAAAGACACTGCATCAGCCATCTCAGATAAGAACCCAAGAACTGCCCTAAGTGTTTCTACTCACCTCCCCACCATTACCTCCGTCTCACTCGGCATCTCATTCAATAAACCCACCTGTGTTTGCATTAACCCTTTGTCTCCTGCCTTGAATTGTGACAGAAGACCGGACCCTAAAGATGACGGCAGCTGAGGACGCGTTGTGGGGTTTGCGGCAGGGCGGTCGGAGGTTGGAGCGATATGTGGAGGATTTTCTCGAGCTCTCCAACCGGGTGAGCTGGCACGACGCCACTCTAGGTGTGTGCTTCCAGCTGGGGTTGGATGATGAGACGATCCGCTGCGATCTTCCCATTTGTGATTTTCCCCTGATCGAGCTGATTAATCTAGTACTTTTCCTCAACTGTTTCGAGTTTGAAGTAGAAGAAATAAAGGAAACTTCTAAGTCTCGTCGTCCAGCCCCCGCTGGAACGCGTCACGTCTCCCCAGCTCACCCCACGCCGAGAACCTCCACATACCTCACCAACAGCTCCTAACGCCTGCCCAACCCCAAATGCCCTGGTATCCTCCATAGCTCCACCTCGTCCTCAGCCCAGAAACGCCATCTGCGGCGAAGTCAAGCCTGCCGTCCGCGGCTCACTCAAGCCCGCCTGCCTCTCCGCGGTCAAGCCCGACGGTCATCTCTCTCTCCTACGCCCTAAAGAGGAGATTGCGGAGGCAGAGACCGTGAGCTCCAGCCCCAGAGCTCGCTCCAGTGAGGGCTCCAGCCCCAGAGCTCACTCCAGTGTCGGCTCCAGCCCCAGAGTTCGCTCCAGTGTCGCCTCCAGCCCCAGAGTTCACACCAGTGTCGGCTCCAGCCCCTGAATACGCTCCAGTACCAGTTCCTCGAAAGCGCTTTGCGGTGCCGGCTCCTCGAGAAGGCTTTCCCGAGTTCAGCCCAGAGTGGGCTTCAGTTCCCGAGGTTAGCCCACGGAGGGCTCCAGTTCCTAAGTTTAGCCCAAGGAGGGCTCCAGTTCCTGAGTTTAGCCCACGGAGGATTCCAGATCCCCAGTTAAGCCCAGAGAGGGCTCCTGATCCCCAGTTCAGCCCAGTGATGGCTCCTGATTTCCTGGTTAGCCCACGGAGGGCTCCTGTTCCCGAGTTAAGCCCAGAGAGGGCTCCTGATCCCCCGTTTAGCCCAGGGAGGGCTCCTGATCCCCAGTTAAGCCCAGAGAGGGCTCCTCATCCCCAGTTCAGCCCAGTGAGGGCTCCTGATCCCCAGTTAAGCCCAGGGAAGGCTCCTGATCCCCCGTCAAGCCCAGCTAAGGCTCCTGATCCCCCGTCAAGCCCAGGGAGGGCTCCTGATCCCCCGTCAAGCCCAGTGAGGGCTCCTGATCCCCAGTCAAGCCCAGGGAGGGCTCCAGTTCCCACAGTTGGCCCACGGAGGGCCTCGGAGTCCAGTATTTCCCCCAAGTATTTTTTTTTGGGGGGGGGGGGGGGGGGTAGGAGAGCTCCGGTCCAAGTGGCTGAGGGTCGAGGCCAAGGCCATGAAGGCCTCCCAAGCTTCCTGCTCCACCATGGCCTCCCGAGCTCCCTGCTCCGCCATGGCCTCCCGGCCTCCCTGATCCGCCCTGGAGGCCTCCCGTGTCTTCGTCTTGGACCAGCCTCCAGGGTGCCCCCCACCCCAAGGTGGATATGTTACGCCGCGGGACGCACTTTCCGGGAGGGGGAGGTAATGTCAGGGAGTCTCAGTCACCACAGTCACAGCCTCCACGTCACCTCAGTCTTCAGCCCCAGTGCACACCATATCCCAATCACCCTAATTCTGATTGCCCGCACCTGTCTCAGCTCATTAGACTCCCTATATCACTGCACTCTCCCCACAGCCTAATCGTCCGGTCTACCGTTCACTACCCTGAACCATACCAGTCCCTCTCCTACGTTTTACCTGTTTGTACTTACCCTCAGATGCTCCAGCACTCCTCCGATCCTGATCTCCTCGACTCCAGCATGATCCCGAATCTCCTTGCAAAAGACACAGCATCAGCCATCTCAGATAAGAACCCAAGAACTGCCCTAAGTGTTTCTACTCACCTCCTCACTGTTACCTCTGTCTCACTCTGCAACTCATTCAATAAACCCACCTGTGTTTGCATTAACCCTTTGTCTCCTGCCTTGAATTGTGACAAAAACAGCTTGCAAACAATATGTTTCATAATGTTACATTTACCTCAGGAAAGCTATTCAATGTACAACAGCTCATTTGTCAACTAGAAAAAAACTCTAGAGAGGAGCATTTTGGTAAATGTATGCACTGTATTACATGCTAATTTGCAGCGTAATTGTTTGTATACAATTAGTTTTTTTTTTTTTTTTGATTATAAAACAAATATCAATTGACTTTTGGACATTAAATCACACTTCAGTTTGTGGACCAATTCTCACTATTGACTAAACTTAACTATGAGTTTTTCCTCAATTCCTTTTTCCTCATCTGCTGCTTATTAATAGTGAGTAAGGTAGTATGGGGTATGATTAAAAGATCTAAAATATGGTAATGTAGAATAAGGCATTAATATGTGTTTTATAACTAATAAATAGCCAATATGCTAGTAATATGCATGCTAATGACCGGGTTCTCTGTATATACAGTATTAGCTGAGGGCAGTTAAAAAAAATTACAATTTAATAATATTGATATTAAATCAATTCATTAAAGCTGTGTCAATACTTCTATAAAGTGTTTTTAGCATGTTGCTACTTTATATAGGTGATTTTATGGCATTGTCAGATTACCAGATTAAAATTGTACAATTGTTTGCTTAGTAAAGTAATAAAACTCCTCTCTACAACAAGCTACGTGATCTGAAGTATCATTCATGACAAATAGTGTGAGACTGTACACTAAAGTTTAATACTCGGGTTTGTTAAAATCATTAACCCTAACTACATAGCAAATCAACTGATATAACACAGTTTAGTAAATCAAATGCAGTTGTTTTGAATGATTAATTAGTTATGCTGTTTTCATAATCAGACTGTGTCATTACATGAACAAGATGTTCTTTTTTTTTTTCGGAATAACTTTTGGCACGAATATAATTTCCAGAAGACTATTTTTAAAGACACACGAAAGGAGATTCAGCTGAAATTAACAGCAGTGGATCTTTTTCCATGTGAAAAACCTCAGAAGAACTAGAAGAAGCAAACGGATGAGCGCGGCGCTCCTTGTAGATGTCGTATCTAAGCAACAGCCGCAGAAAAAGCCTTGATTCTTGTTGACGTCTCTCTCTGTCAGCTACCAAGTGTAGGCGATGTGGAGAGTCAAATTAATGGCCACTATCACTATCACTGTCAGACCTTGGGAATGAGTTTTCTGTACATTAGAGCTTCTTAAGAGATTTGAGTGATGTTTTCCACACATTCAGATTTGAAAAAAAGTGAGCTCTGTTTAAGTTGCTTCCTAATGTTCCTGTGAGAAAGACTGAAAGAGACATGTCTCCCCCTTTTGGCCATTAATAGAAATGCAGCCTGCCCGTTTTGACAGGACCTTCTTTGTTGCTGTAAGAGAATCATTAACAGTAAACTTGCCAATGTAAGATGAGATGGTGGCACTTCCTGTTCCTGTGTCCACATGTTCCTCAAAACCAGTTTATACATTTAAAAAAATAACAGTGTTGCATAATTTCAGTTAAAACTAATAGTAACAGCACATTAGCTATTTTTTAACATCAAATCAATCTTCCGAATCAAACTTGATGTTTTCTCTTGTTTCTGTTTTTGTTTTAAGAGTGTTTTAGTTCACGTTTTGATTTCTTTCTCTTTAATCAGTGGGTGAGGCCCGAAATCTGATTCCCATGGACCCCAATGGTCTGTCAGACCCGTATGTGAAGCTCAAACTCATCCCAGACCCCAAGAATGAGACCAAACAGAAGACCCGCACCATCCGCTCCTCGCTTAACCCCACCTGGAACGAGTCCTTCATGTTGTGAGTGTGTCAGCGTTAAACACACCCTCTCACTGCATTGTAGATGTGTTTTCTGATGCATGTTTGTGTGCAGTAAGTTAAAGCCATCGGATAAGGAGCGTCGTCTGTCTGTGGAGGTGTGGGATTGGGACAGAACCACCCGTAATGACTTCATGGGCTCCATGTCCTTTGGTGTGTCTGAGCTGATCAAAGCTCCTTTATGTGGCTGGTGAGTCAAATACACTGACACCACAAACACAACAAACTGATGTTTTCCTCACATACTTTTCGATGTAAAATAGTTGAAATGCATATACGGATAATTATTTTAATACAGTGGCTGATATTACAGTATAAATCATGTTATTCCTGTGTTTTGAGTTAAATTGGTGCTTTCACACTACAGCTCATATTCAAGCAATAAACCATAAAAGGACTTGATTTACAGTGATTTTACCACAGTGCAACATGGAGTAGAATAACTGTAGCACACAGTCTTAAGGTCATTATTGTATAAAACTGAAATATAGTAAGACACTAATGTTCAATAAATAGTTTAAGATATTAATAAAAAAAAATCACAATTCTTATATACAGGTGTGGTCATAAGTTTATATACACCTTAGTGAATATGTGCATTGTTGAGGAGTTACTTTTAAAAGTAATGCATTATAATATTGTGTTACTCCCTAAAAAGTTGTGTTAGTTACTTTTTATGGAAAGTAATGTATGTTACGTTACTTATGTGTTACTTTTTCTCATCTGGGTTGGGCTTGTTTGTTTGTTTTAATATAAAAAGTTTTATTTTTGGCAAATGTAAAAGCCCTTTCATACCAGAAATGAATAAGCCTCCAGCTGAAGGAAATGTAAATTTAAAGAAATTTTGGTAACACTTTATTTTAGGGTCTCTTAACTAGTTGCTAATTAGCATGCATATTAATAGAATATTAGCCATTTATTAGTAGTAATTAAGCACATATTAATGCCTTATTCTACGTTACCTTATTCTACATCCCTAATCCCAATACCTAAACTTAACAACTACCTTACTAACTATTAATAAGCAGCAAATTAGGAATTTATTGAGGGAAAAGTCGTAGTTAATAGTTAATAAGTGTTCCCTATTCTAAAGTGTTAACGAAATTTTTGCTCATTAGTATGATTGAATTGGATCAACATAAATTGGAAAAGACATAAATTAATAAAATGGGATTAAATACAGTACATAAAGGATAGCTGTATTATTTAACAGATGACGTCTTGAGCATCATGTGGTTTAACTGCTTCAGACAAGCAAGAGAGCATTAAGAATTAAGTGTATGTAAACTTTTGAACAAGGCCATTTTTATAAATGCATCCATTATTTTGTCTTGTAGATATCTGATATTTGCAAAAGCTTACTCTGGGCTTTACCAAAAAATGAAAAATGTATTTATTTTTTAATTATTAACATTTAAAAAGGTGTGTATAAACTTACGACCACAGCTGTAGTTTAAAAGTTAAACTGTCGGCCATTTATGAAAAAAAAACAATTAGGGAACTAATGAATTGTGCATTAATACACAGCAGGTGCAGACTATTTTACAATAAAATTTTAGAGCCATAATAAATTATTATTATAATGTAATATATAAGTAAAATAAAGTGTCAAAACATTAAATAGTAATAATACACTAGATTTAGTACTGTGAAATCTGACATAGAAGAGTTTCTGTATTATTTGAAATGGAAAAAATGATTCCTGATCTGATTTGCTCGCAGTATCACCTTAATATCACTGGTGCCGATCGTTAAAAAAGTCAATACGCTCAGCGTCTAGTTTCGACAGTGTATCTTATAAATTACAGAGTGACCTATGGACAAAAGAGTGTGATTTATTTTAATATAGAGAGATAGAGACCAGATCTGCTACCTCAGCTTTATAATGTCTTGTTTACGACAACAGGAAGTTCGGTTTCATACTAAAGCCATAAATCTACAGATGACAGTGTACCGTCATTCAAGCATTTTAATGCATATTGCTGTGGTTTATGCCTTTTTACAGCCATGCTGTATATGCAGGCATGTACTTTTTGTAAACAAAGAGTGCCATGGAAATACCCTGGTATGCTCCTATTGCTGTACCATGCTTTTTTAGACTGTATCATGATACTATTTAAAGTTTCAGTTGTGTCTGATATTCTCTTGTTTGACAGGTATAAGATGTTAAACCAGGAGGAGGGTGAGTACTACAACGTGCCCATCCCAGAGGAGAACGACATTAACCTGGAGATGCGGCAGAAGTTTGAGGTGAGAGTGTGTTTTTATCTCTTCAAACACACTCATTCATGACTCATTGTCATGAAGAGTCCTGCACGGCTGTTCATTCTCAAGTCAAGTGATTAAATCGCGCTTTAATGTGTAGTGAATGTTCAAATAACAGCAGCGGCCCAGCAGTGCTGAATCATAGGATTGACTAGAACGTGACTCTCGAAGACCAAAAAGCCACTGTCAGGGTCACCATAGCAACCGTTTCCATGGCGAGATCTCGTGGTTGGTGTGTTGGTGGGATGCTGAGGGATGCCAGGGACATGATGGGTGCTGAGATCCCTTTGTCAAGTGTTTGCTTATTATGCAACTACTGTTTGGCTTTATAATGCCAGAACGGTTTGCTATTGTGTGTCTCTCTTTTTGGAAACTCCTCAAACTGTTTTGTTTTTTCACATCAAACAGTCTTTTAGTGATTTCACAATCTTTCTTCTTCTGGGGTATCGTGGAAACTAGGCCTGGCATATGAAGCGTCATGGTTTTGACAGTGTTCATGAATCACGACTTTTAGATGAATGTGCAGTTTTCTCAGACAACCACATACTCAGATACAGTGATGCTGAAAAGTATTCAGACACTTCACTTCGGTCACTTAAAAAGCCTTGCACAATCTAATAAACAAACATATACAATATATTACATTATGTATTGCCCCACAATAAAATCTAAAGAGCTTTGATCATAAAACTTTTTAAACGGCATCATGTATAATTACAATGCTAATTGCATTTATTTGAAAAAAATAAAATAAAATAAAAAACATGCCACAAGTTTGTTAGGTTTAAAAGGTTAAAACAATCAAAAAATTGTTGACAAATTAATGTGACACTTAGTTTGGGCACAACTTGTGGTTGTCAGTGGATCATGTTGATAGTTAATATGATAAACTTCATCTGTGGTTAATCTGCATGGACACCTGTGTAAACTTGAGGAGAACTGGGCAAAAAATATCCCAGAAAAATTAACCCTAGAATTGTTACTTTGATTATTTAGTTAAATAATGCAGTTAAATTCAGGTGTTTTTAAATGTGGCTTAAGTATCCAAATACGTTTTGGGCCACTGCATATAAAAATAAATAACAATATATATATATATATAACTACAGTTCTCTGCAGTAATAGACCAATAGGATAAAATACTGCATCTTAAAAAAGAATTTAATCAAAAGTTTGGAGGGCAAAATCAATTATTAAATTTTATTGTCTTAGTAGTAGTGGTAGTAGTAAAGAGTAGTACAAATTTTGAACTACCTTCGCAAAATCTTTATTTGTGGCAAACTAATTTGTGATGAGGGTTTGCACTTTATATTTGAAAGGCTAAACTAAAAAAAAGTGAGATGAAGAGCAAATATCTGTCTTTAAACGTTTTTCTCTTGTTGGGAAAACAAATATGTTTTTCACAAAATTGTGAATCTGTTTTGACAAAACAGGGACTAGGTATTGCACCATTAGGCACCAGATTGTTTTTCATCATTTTTATTGACAATGTTTGTTTCAAATACTCTCCTACTAACTATGAGCAGAAATAATGCCAAATATTACTAAAATGCTTTCTGTATGCCCTCTTCTGCAGTTTTGCTAATGCTTGTGTCAGTTGTCTGACAGTGAGTGATTTGTCTGTGACTGTGTTGGTTTGACAGATCCTCTCTCCTTGTTCTGTGACATTTGTTTCCTGCCTTTCTGCATCTACAGCAGAAGTCTGAAGAGAAAAGAAAAGACCTGCTGTTTCTCCACAGTCCCTCTGTATCCCTGTATGCAGATAGCAGACTAACATCCCAGTTTTTTCCCTCTTATAGGCCTGTCAGTTCAATATCCACCTGCTGAAGGTAGCCTCCTCTCTCTGCCCTGTTCGCCTCCCGTCTGTCTCTATCTGTTCATCTTAGAGTATTAAAATTCCCTCCCTCTGATTTTTTGTGTGGCTCAGGCTGCTACAAAGAAATCAGATTTACTAACAAAGATGCAATCCAACTTCTTTCAGGTTTCTATTCACTTTCACATACACAATTCACACACACTTTCTTGATCTTTCTTTATTGCTCCAATGAACGTCTACTGACATCTGACCTCTGATCAGTGAAAGAGGTGACAAAAATGGTGCCATCTGAGCATGAAATATGATTGTTTGATTAATATTATTATTTCAAAACTATGAATGAATAGTAATGATCAGCAATATATTTTTTTCTCAACAGATGATTAAATGATACTACAACCTATTATATACCTATTGTAAGGCAACAGTGTTAAATGGGGCATGCCTTTTGGATGATATTCCAATGCAAAATGAATTTTGTATTTTGTAAGTTATTACATTAAACATAAAATCTATCAAATAATAGTTAAATCTATGAAATCTATCAAATAGTCACTGGCTCCTTTCACACACTGACACGCAAACACGTTTATTCCAGTTCTTCAGTCATAAGCACTGCAGTTGTTAGTAAATAGCACAGCAGAGCACAGAAGCTAAAGGACAGGAAATGATCTTTGGCTGTTTGTGATCTGCGTCGGCCTTCTATAGATCATAGAAGGTTTCCTCACACTCTGACCCTGAGCATGCTTCATGTGCATCCTGAACGAATGAAGAACTAGATCACATCTTTTTGTCTAGCACCACAGAAAGATTATGTTGTAGTCACTCACTTAAAAAGCGTATTAACACTGTTTTTGTTTCACTGCACTGTTGACAGTCTCAAGTGCACTAGTGTTTGGGTTTGCATGTAGATGTACAGCTCACTTACATGAGATCTCCAAAAGGGGGCAGCACTTGATAACTCTTCTAGATGTGTCTGACGTTCACCATTTCTCAAAGAGCTCATGCTAATGAAATGCCCATTTTCAACCCTTAAATGTGTGCATGTGAGAACAGATGCATAACAATGTATTATTGGGTCATTGTCTAGACAGTATTTGCTATATATAATTAGGAAGTGTACATATATTTTACAAAATATTGTTAGGTGTGTTTAACTTTTGTGTACTTAACTTAAAATGTATTCAAATTTATGAATCGTGTACATACATGTTATTACACTGTAATTACATTAATATAATGTGTAATTACATATGTAATTACACTATTTCACATACTATCTAAAATGTGCATCTTAATTTGTACCCCAATGTAGATAGTATCATATCCTATTATATTAATAAAATAGTAACATAGAGAGACAGAAAACATGAAAACGATGTTGTGTGGTTGGCTGAATGGTAACTCGTCTTCTTTGAAAAGTCTTTACACAGGATGTTTATACACTGTGTTTATTCACACCTATAAGATTACCCCTTACCTTATTATTATTATTATTATTATTATTATTTAGCTGCAAATGTAAATCTTGTGATACTGTAGTTTTACAGAATGGCATGTATATACACAAGAAATATAGGTAACACTTTAGTTTAGGGACCAATTCTCACTGTTAACTAGTTGCTTATTAGCATGCATATTACTAGCATATTGGCAGTTTATTAGTGTTTATAAAGCACATATTAATGTCTTATTCTGGATGACCATATTTTAGTTTTCTTAATCTGACTTAACTACTAATTTACTTATTATTAATAAGCAGCAAATTAGGAGTTTACTGAGGGAAAACTCATACTTAATAGTTAGCTAACAGTGAGGGTTGGTCCCCAAACTACAGTGTGACCATTATGTCTCACTCTATTTTAAAGATAAAGGTTCCAAAAGGGTTTTCGGAGCAATGCAATGAAGAACTATTTTGTGCTCCCCAAAGAACATTTCAGTGAACAGTTCTTAAAAGAACCATTTGAACAGCATTTTAATCTGAAGAATCTTTTTTTCTACTAAAGAACTTTTTTTTTGTGCAATGGAAAGCTTTCATGCATGTTACAGGTTTTTCTAATGAGACCCTAAAATTGCATCTTACTTCAGGTGACAAATATCAAAATTAGAAATAGATTCTAGTACACTATTGTAATCTGCTATGTAATCTATGAAGAAAAAAAAAAACCTTACCTCACATTTTAGCCTTAGATATTTGCACAATGTCCATTATAATACACTGGCTCTCTTTGGTTTCTAGCAAATGAGACATTAGTTTTTTTATTTTTTTATTTTTTATTTTTTTTTTAATTTGATCTTCTAACCCCTGCTGTATAAGATTGGATCTGCTGTTTAAGAAGTCTCTAAGAAAGCTCTTCATGTTTAATAATTGAGCATGATAAATCTAAAATCAGCCACACGATGGCTCCCTTCATACAGTAGGTTTATCATCCAAAATGTTTAACAGATGCTTTTATTCAGAGTGGTTTACAAATGAGGAATACAATACAAAAGATTGATACTAAAGGGGCAGTAACATAAGAATGGCTTAGAAAATACCAGCTAGAACTAAATTGTTTGGGAGTGTGATAACAGCTTGTTGAGAAGAGCTTCTGTCTGTTGATACCAGAACCAGTTACACATTTCTCTGCAAGTATCTTTAATTTGAATGTGATGTGATAGCTGCTAGCATGTCCATTCGGGCTCTCCACACCAGCACAGTAAACTTAGAGTAACAGTAAGAGAAACTGAGAAATTCTAATAATTTTAAAAAAAATCATGCATCACAGCACTGATTCAATTAATAATGCAGGTGCAAACCAGTCACATACTTGTAATGTCTCAGTATTGTGTAAGTCCTTAGCCATGCACACCTGCCTAATACACATTAGTTATTTCTAGAGGACATTAGGATGACACCACTTTAATAATTCTAGGAAATCATTAACAGTGTGACAGGATTTATAACAGCCGCCTCAAATTAAATTAGCATATGAAACCTTTAATAATTCTTTGGCATTTCTCCATCATGGTGTCTGTACAGTCAGAGGACACACAGTGATGGTGTTCCTCTTATCTCAGAGACATTAGCGGGCCCTTCTGTTAAATGGAGGTCTTTTCCATTACAAAAATGTGATATTTCATTAGGATTTTAACATTCTGTGACACATAATGTCTTAGTGCTAATATGTTTCTTTGTGCCAGTTCACATTAAATGTATTAAATATTAAAACACCATGTTGTAACAGGACTGACAGCATGATTTTATAGATTATGGAGGCAAAGGGGGTTTATTAGAAGGAAACATTAATATTGCTATTTTTGCACATCAAATTGTCAATCATTGTTTACTGTACAAAATCATGGTAACAAGGCTGATATTTTTTTAAAAAAAAATTTAATGATAGAACATTATTATTATTATTATTACTTTATTATTATTATCAAAATGGGTATATTTGTAAAAAAAAAGTTACTCAAATTTTGTTTAGAAAATATAAGAATATCGGTAACACTTTAGTAGTGGCTTATTAGCATGCCTATTATTAACATATTGGCTGTTTATTAGCACCTATAAAGAACATATTCTGCATGACCATATTCTACATCCCTAATTCTACCCAATACCTAAATTTAACAATTGCCTTAATAAACAGCAAATTAGGAGTTTATAAGGAGTTTATGTTAATAGCAAGAATTGGACCTTAAAATAAAGTGTGACCAGAATACCTATAATAGAAAAAGTGTCAGTTGTTAATTGTTAAAGTCATTTTCTACACATCCAGTATGTTAATAAGGGATGCAGTTGGTACCCATTTTGTAAAATGAGCATTGCACATTCAGAATATTGTGGTGTAGTCTGTCACAACTGACCACAGCGGACAGCTATAGTTAGCAGATAGGGGAAAAAAAAAAAAAGAGAGAGTGCATTAGAGCCCTAGATGGTGCCTGAGGGTTTTTACACCAAAACAACAGGATGGAGTAGAGTGTTATAGTAGAAAGCAAGTGAGAGTGCAGTATAAAGCAAGAGTGTGTGAAAGATGTTGGAGGTGTAATTGTGGGGTTTGAAGGAGGGTGATAGCCCCTCATTATCACTGTGAACCGGTGAAACATGAAGAGTCTCACTGAACTCCACTGGATATGAACGCCACAAACAGAGCAACATCATGCTTCACTTTAAGACTCCATACAGTTAATAGTGCTATACTTCATGCTTCCAGTTAACAGACCTTCTCAAACTTCTGAGGCTTGTCATTTTCTTGGCCAGATGAAAAGGCTATAAGAAAGTGTGTACATTGATTTTGAGATAGATATGTGTAAAGAACACAATGCAAGTAGACTTTACATGATTTGGAAGATGGCCTGTGTGTCAACCATGAGTCGGGTTTACTTAGCATTCTGCACCCTACAGGGGTGTTCACACTGACAGCGATTTGGAGTGATCGGTCGCATACATTTTTATTGAGTTGGCCATTAAGGTGACATAAACTTCAGCAACCATAGACAATGCAACAAAACAGAGCAGAGTTTAACTGTAGGGCACCTTCACACTAGAGAAAGAAAACAGTCAGGTCAATCTGAAATCAAGCATGTAAAAACAGTCAGTTGCATTTTGTGAAATCTCCTGCTGTTCTAAAAAAATTAAGTTTGGTCACACTTTAGTTTGGGGACCAATTCTCACTATTAACTAACTATTAACTTCCTTTTACCTCAGTAAACTGCTAATTGGCTGCTTATTAATAGTTAGTAAGGTAGTTGTTAAGTTTAGGTATGGGGTAGGATTTAGGAATCTAAAATATGGTCATGCAGAAGAAGGCATTAATATGTGCTTCATAAGTACTAATAAACAGCCAATATGCTCGTAATATGCATGCTGAGAATTGGTCCCTAAAACTAAAGTGTTACCATAAGTTCATACAAAAATATGTTTCATCAAATGTTACATCCCTGTGCCACACCATCAAAACTAAAAGCGGAAAGCCTAGTGAACTGGCTGTATGGTGCGATATAGTGAAATTGTGTGACTCACACGCCGCTTGATCCAGTTGGACACGGCAGCAATGCCACTGCAACTGACTGTGACTGGGTGACCTTCAGCAACTGAATCACAGTTAGTGTGAATGGACTTAAGGATGAGCCTGGAAGTTGTGTTCTTGTTCAGTTGGCCTGAAGATCTCCACAGCATCTTTACATCTCTTTCCAGCAGCTGTGGACGTCTCTCAAGCCCAGCACACATTTTTCTGCATGTCCTGTCATTTTCACACAGGCCTGACCATGTTACAGCACGTTTCTAAGAAGTGCCATATTGTGTAGTTGAGCACGGAACAGATTTTTAATTGCCAGACATGTGTTTGAGTGCTTTGGAGGCTCATGTGTGTATTTGGGCATGTATTGGTTATTGATCACTCTCCATCACTCTTGTAGAAAGCCAAGCTCGGTCCTGGGAAGAAAGTCATCACTCCCACTGATCACAGACGCTTCAGTTTACCATCCGGAAACATGAACAGAGTTCAACTCAATGACTTCCATTTTCTGGCTCTTCTGGGCAAAGGCAGTTTTGGGAAGGTCAGTCACATACTCACTGCTCCTGTCATGCCTCAAACAAATGCTTGAATGTCTTTTGAAGATAAATCTCACAAAAATTCAGCTACTAGATCTTCCTCAGAACAACTTTGTTTCTCATTGGAGTGAATAAGCCATGCTTGGCTATCTAAAATTGTGTAAAGCCAAAAAGACTGAAGACTAATAGGCTACTATAGGTTCTGTGGATAAAGGTGCAGTCAAATTAGTGAAATTTCATCAACATTTCACTGGCAAAAAAAGGGTCCATTGTCTCATCAATAGCTTAGCAGTAGCTTTGTGTGAAGCACAGCTTACACAGAAGTCAAGCAGCTTTCTGTTAGATTTGAGTACTTAAAAATAAGAGAAATCTGCATGGAGAACTTTTTCTCCCTCACGCGAAATTTCTGATTGCACTGATTCCTATTGGAGTGATTCAATTATACCTGCGAAATTACACAAAGCAACAGTAAATGTAACCGCACCTTAAGAAGGCATATGCCAAATGACTTACTAACCCACACCATGAGTTTCCACTCAGTGTGTGTTTGTTTTCAACATAGGTAATGTTGGCAGAGATGAAGTCCACTGAGGAGCTGTACGCCATTAAAATCCTGAAGAAGGATGTGGTGATCCAGGATGATGATGTGGAGTGCACAATGGTGGAGAAGAGAGTGCTGGCCCAGAGAGATAAACCACCTTTCCTCACCCAGCTGCACTCCTGCTTCCAAACTGTGGTGAGAAATGCATCTCTTTATATCTATTGTCTTAAAAATAAAGGTGCTTAAAAAGTTCTTCACAGCGATGTCATAGAAGAACCATTTTTGGTTTCACAAAAAAACATTCAGTCGAAGGTTCTTTAAAGAACCATCTCTTTCTTACCTTTTTATAATCTGAAGAACCTTCTTTCGCCACAAAGAACCTTTTGTGAAAGGTTCTTCAGATGTTAAAGGATCTTTATGGAACCATTTAGACAAAAAAAGGTTCTTCTGTGGCATCGGGAAGCACCTTTATTTTTAATAGTGTGGGGGCGTTTCTGTTGCCAGTAGCTGTCACAATATCAGTAGTCAGTAGACACAGAGAAGTATTTTTCTCGCCCTCATTCCAAACTGTATGATGTTTCCTTTTCTATGGAATTTGGTTAAATCTTTGTCTTTTTCATGCAGTTACAGTTCAATGACCACATATGTCGAAATCCAAAAAGACAGCTCCATAAAAAACATAAAAGTATCATAAAAGTAGTCTTCTGAAGCCATACAATATAGCTACTCAGGCTCATTGGAAATATCCTCTACCTACATTTCTGCAAAACTTAAAAAACGTACATATACGTACGAATCGCTGCCGTTTCCAGAAATGAACACTAGAGCCGGTAAAACTTTACACATTTCATTTTCACAAAATTCCTTGCACAATATTGTGATATGACTTCAAAACAATTTTAATATGCTGCAAGATTTGAAAACTGATAATTTTAAACATTAGCTTCACATGTACAGCTTCATATGTCTGGGTTTTCTGACACAGTATATTTGCCCGTTAGCTCACTCGATACGGCGTTTCACTTGTGAGGTGAAGTGCTCCGGGACAAATCTGTTACAAATCTATTTGATTTCAGAGCTGTTTGCAGTGAATGATTATAATTTCAGTTTGTTCCTCACGCAAAGTAATCATATATAACCCTGGACCACAAAACCATAAGTCATAAGGGTAAATTTTTTGAAATTGAGATTCATACAACTGAATAAATAAGCTTTCCATTGATGTAGGGTTTGTCAGGATAGGACAATATTTGGCTAAGATACAACTATTTGAAAATCTGGAATCTGAGGGTGAAAAAATATCTAAATACTGATAAAATTGCATTTAAAGTTGTCCAAATGAAGTTCTTAGCAATGCATATTACTAATCAAAAATTAAGTTTTGCTATATTTATGGTAGGAAATTTGCAAAATATCTTAATGGAACATGATCTTCATAAAAGAAAAATCGATCATTTTGAGCCACGCAATGTATTGTTGGCTATTGCTACAAATATACCTGTGCTACTTATGACTGGTTTTGATTTTAGTATTTTGAGTATAGCACGCAGGTCATACTGACTAGTTCTATAATAATTTTATTCTGCTTTTAATATTGTTTTTGTCCTCTTTGGAGTTTGACAGTCACTTTCATTGTGGAAAAGAGCTGCATGAAGAAGAAATTCTCATTCTCTGTCATAGAAAAATGTAGACAAACAACTGATGTACGTAATAGTTCAGGGGTTTTGTAAGTGTGAGACCGGGGAAGCTCCTCCAGGAGTCACAGCAGGCCGCTCTCAGTATGGGCATCCTGCTGATGAATAATGCAACAGATCCCAGCATGCCCTCTCTAAATATTCATGAGCTGCACGCAGACAGCAAACCAGCCATCATGTCCACTCGCATTTCACTCCAAACACCGTAACTCCCCCTGGGTTGGTCACAATGCTTCTTCAACATAACTGGTGTCAGAGTAAGCTGACACAGCCCTGTTGAAAAGGTCTGCAGAGCTGTTCACCAGCGTATGTTGTGTTTTGGGGATGTGGTGGAGTCCTCACCAGACTTCATAAATAGCATAGCCAGCATGACTTCCTTATTCAATCAGCCAGACTATGGCAAAACCAGAGATAATATAAAAACAGAAGATTATGGGTAACCTATAGATAATATTATCTTGGTGACAAATAAGCAGAATTTGCACCAGAAATATAGAATACATCTCAGAAAACCAATTTGTGAGCCTGCAGATTAATAAATCCTTTAGTCAATATGTAATATGTGTTTGGTTGTGAAAGTAATCGACTTACCAATCTGAGAAAAAAAAAGGGAAGGTCACAGCTGTCACGCCCCTGGACTGTTTTGTTGTAGTTTTTGCTCCCCATGTGTTCCTTGTGACCCAGTTTCTCCCCTGTCTGATTGTATTAATTTGCTCCAGGTGTGTCTCCTTAGTTCTTTGATTGTCCCGTCTTTAAAAGCCCCAGTCCTTTCAGTTAGTGTTTGTCGGTCTTTGAATGTCGTCTTGTGCTCTATGTTCCCTAGATGAATGTCTTCATGTGTTCTATGTTCCCTATATGGATTAAAGACTCCCAGTTTGTGAATTCTCCGTGTCTCCTCGTTCCTGGCTCCAGCGTTCGTGACAGAAAGACCGACCAAAACAGTTACCTCCGTGTCCACCCTCCGTTTTGTTTTCCGTTTTCTATCAGTGTTTTTGTTTCCGTTGTGTTGCCCCATGGATCCCTACGTCCGGCCCGAATTCCTCCTCCTCCTGCTGGAGCAAGAGGACCGATCTCTCGAGGACCATACACGACTTTTCCTGATGTTAGCTAACGCCACCAGCTACCCGGACGGCGCGCTCTGCACATTCTATAACGCAAGCTTGAACACCGCGTGCAGAGCGCTGTCGTCCGAGGATGGTCCTCGAGAGGATTTTGCCGCCTTCGTGGAGTGGACACTGGCGAGGCACGGATCCCCGTTCACCGTCTGTGCCGAGGGGGATCTCGCCAGTGCCACTCCTGACCCAGAGCCCAGCCCACCAACTCCCCGCAGTGCGGAGCACCAGCCCGAGCCCACCGATGACGGAGAGCCATTTCCCGCTACGATCCACGAGCCAGCGCCAAGCCGAGCGACTGAGCGGAAGATCGTCCCGGAAGTTGAGCCCAACACGTCAGATCAGGTGCGAGAGCTGATCACGTGGGAGCCAGCCGTGGACGGTGTGAGCGCGGAGTGGAGCTCCGCCCCCTGCACCGCGGCTGAGGGTGAGCTGATGATACATCTGGGGCTGCTAAACTTTGAAGGGGATCTGTTAGACTGGGAACATGATCTGGAGGTCGACGCTTCCCCTATCCTCTCTCCGTCTCCGCTGGTTCCAGCCAGCTCCGCTCCTCCCGAGCACCCCCCTGTGCCCGCTTCCCGAAAGCGTCCTCCAGAGCGCCCCACAGTGTCAGCTCCCATTCCTGAGTTAACCCCTGGAAGCCCGGAGGATCTCAAATGCCCACCCTCCCACCCGCTCCTGCCTCCTCCACCGCTGTCGTCTGGCAGCCCCTCTGCTCGCCCTCAGCCCTCCATCAATGCGGTGCGAGCTCCGCGGGTCTGCCATCCTCCATCGCCGTGGCTGGAGAATCCCTCACCTCCACCTCCAGCCTCCGAGGCCCAGACTCCACCTCGGCCCGTAGACCCAGCGGCTCCACCTCGGCTCCTAGCTCCCTCGCCTCCACCGTCATCCATCGATCCACCAGCTCCACCAGGCTCCCTCGTCCCTCCGGCTCCGCCTTGGTCGGGCGTCGACCCGCCATCGCCTCGGGACTCCTCTCCTCTGGCTGCGCCTCGTCACTCCATCCCACCGGCTCCGTTGGGCTCCTTCCTCCCTCCAGCTCCACCTTGGTCCTCAGTCGCTCTGGCTCCGCCGTGGATCTCCGGAGCTCCGCCTCTGCCTCGGTCGCCAGAGCTCTCGGCTCCACCCTGGCCCCCCGGATCCTCGGTGTCACCCTGGCTCGTCGGCTCTCCGTCTCCACCTCGGGCTCCGCCTCCGTTGGTCGGCCCCCTGGAGTCGGCGGCCATTCCTCCTCCATGGCTCCTCCCTCCGTCGGCTCCACCATGGGCCATCATCATGGCTGTGGCCTGGGTCCTGCCAGGCTCCTCCTGCTCCGAGTCCCTCCTGTCTCCTCCCTGGCTCCTCCCTCCTTCGTCACCTCCCTGGTCTCTGTCTGCCGGCCCCCTCCCGGTTGTCCGTCCTCCTCCTGAGCCGCCGCCATTGTTCCCACCCGTTCCCCCCCCTCTGTTGTTCCACGGTGCGAGGACGCACCTTCCGGGAGGGGGGAGTAATGTCACGCCCCTGGACTGTTTTGTTGTAGTTTTTGCTCCCCATGTGTTCCTTGTGACCCAGTTTCTCCCCTGTCTGATTGTATTAATTTGCTCCAGGTGTGTCTCCTTAATTCTTTGATTGTCCCGTCTTTAAAAGCCCCAGTCCTTTCAGTTAGTGTTTGTCGGTCTTTGAATGTCGTCTTGTGCTCTATGTTCCCTAGATGAATGTCTTCATGTGTTCTATGTTCCCTATATGGATTAAAGACTCCCAGTTTGTGAATTCTCCGTGTCTCCTCGTTCCTGGCTCCAGCGTACGTGACAACAGCAGATTTTCCTGACACCAGTGTGTCTGTCATATAGTATATCAAAATGTCAATGTCATCCTGTCTGATCTGAGGTCAGTACATGGATTGATTCAGTACTGCATACAGGGGCCTACTTGTTTATTTTCTGCAGCTGTACTATTTATCTCATTTGTCTTTTGTCAGGATCGTCTGTACTTTGTAATGGAGTACATTAACGGTGGAGACCTGATGTATCACATCCAGCAAGTGGGCAAGTTTAAGGAGCCACAAGCCGTGTAAGACATGACTCACTTCTTACTGTCAATCAAAAACACACGAGTACAGACTAATGATGAACACATTAGTCAGGCAAGACACAGCTTTAGATGTGACTGAACATGCTGGTTTATCTACACAGTGTGTTTGTGTGGCTATGTTCGCACTGGAACACCAGCTTAATGCATGCTATACTGTGAAAAGTGCATGGTAACCGATCCACATTTCTTTCCAACACCAACACATTCCAACTTAAAATGCTGCCAAATGTACTCTAATCCTTAATGAATATTCTTGGATTCTTCAAATCAGAATAAATTTAAAAGCAGTACAAATACTACCATGTTTATTAAACAGTTTAAATTGTTATCATTTTAAATTGTCATTTTTTAAAGTTTTTGAATTACTGTACACTAATGAGAATTTGTGCAGAAATGTGCTTAAATAATGCAAAAACAAACAGTATAAAAATGGCACAGACGAAAAGCTGTAAAAATTTGCTCCATCAACACCCAGTCTTCACTCATGAATAAAACTGCAAACATGTAACCAGGAAACATATGAGGAGTGTTCATGAAGAGCTGCTCCTGAAATAGAGTTGTTCATGTTGCTATTCTAATATATGTATGTGTGAGCAGCAAATGTCTGAGCTCACAACTCCACACCATTTTTTCACCTTGTCAACAGAGGCTAGAAAATTTCTGCTGGAACAATCAATGCAAGTTTATTTCCTTTGCTTCTAGTAAGGGCTGGGATGCCAGTCTGAGAAATACAAAACAAATGTGTCCTTTACATGTTAATGAATGTGTGATGTTGACTAATCGTCACTGTGTTGTATTGACAGATTCTATGCAGCAGAGATTGCTGTCGGACTCTTCTTTCTTCATAGGAAGGGAATTATTTACAGGTGAGTGGATTACAGTATCTTTAGTATTACAGTACATAGTAATTGCTCTACACAGAATTGAGGAGCACAGTAGATCTTATAGGTGCAGTCACATGCTGTCAGTGTGTCACCTTCAGTGGAAAACACACATTAATTGGAGCAGATGTGACTCTCCACATGATCAAATTAAATTAGCTGAGAACAGAGCCAGTAACAGCTGAGATGGCGTCAAGACAAACCTATTAAAATTCCATTTTCTTTATTACTGTTATGGCAGTACAGAGAAAGACCCTTAGTTTATATGCCACATAATTGGAGTATATTCAGGACAATCGTGCACTGTACTGTTTAGCTTTTACTGAGTATCTAAAGAGTTGAAAAAAAAACAGCATATGAAGAGTTCATGTGCAAAAACAGATAACTCCGTTTTTAACAATTCTCAGAAATCATGTTTTTTCATTGTGCATTCCAATTAATCTCAATCAAATTGCAATTGGGTTATTTTGACTAGGTTAAAAATAACTAAAAAAAAACAAAAAACATCTAACTAACACAATAAAACACAATAAAAACACGATTACATAATAAAAAACATGATTTTTGAAAATTAAAAAAAAAAAAAATTAGTTATCTGTTTTTGCAAATAAACACTTCATATGATGGTTAGGTATGTTTTGAAGCATGGCTGCTGGTTTGAGCTGGTGATGAGCTGGTTTAAGCTGGTTCTTAGCTGGCCATGTGGGTCATGTGCTGGTCCTAAGCTGGTCCTAAACAACTAGCTCCTTCTCAGGACCAGCTTAGGACCAGCACATAACCAGCTTAAACCAGCTCAAACCAGCAGCCATGCTTCAAAACATACCTAACCAGCATATGCTGGATTTTTCAACAGGGACAGTGAAATCACAGTTGGATTTTTGTGACTTTTAGTCCATGTCTGTCAGTGTGCTTCTAAAAGTTGATATATAAAGTATTAACTGGGACGATGGACTGAAAATATTGATGACTTGCAATCATGACAAATGTTCTCTTCAATAATGCCTGCAACAAGCAATATAATGAACCATAATGCTGTAATGATCTGTAATACCTTTAATGGAAGTCTATATCAAGCCATTTGGAGGGTTAAAAGCAATATATTTTTCATATATTTGCTGATATGTGACCCTGGACCACAAAACCAGTCATAAGGGTAATTTTTTTAGATTAATTGAGATTTATACATCATCTGAAAGTTCAATAAATAAACTTTCCATTGATGTAAGGTTTGTTGGGATAGGACAATATTAACGGATATACAACTATTTGAAAATTTGGAATCTGCAAAAAAAAAAAAAAAAAAAAAAATCTGAATACTGAGAAAATCACCTTTAAAGTTGTCCAAAAGAAGTTCTTAGCAATGCATATTACTTATCAAAAATTAAGTTTTGATATATTTATGGTAGAAAATTTATGATTAAAATATCTTGAACACGATCTTTACTTAATATCCTAATGATTTTTGGCATAAAATAAAAATGTATAATTTTGACCCATACAATGTATTGTTGGCTATTGCTACAAATATACCTGTGCTACTTGCCACTTTCTGACATCTGTGTGAATATTGAACGAAAGTTGCTGGGTTTACCAACTTCATCATGATGGGAGATATTCAGAAGTAGTGGATATACATAAAAACACAATTTCTGTATCTGTATTTATAAACTTCTTCTGTCAAACAGAATGTCACAGATGATGTACATAGAACACATTTGTGTCGGAAAAAATAAAGAAAAATCATTACTCCGGTTTTAGCAGGTCTGAAATGCCTGTGACATGCATTGTAAATATATTTTGTCCAATTTTATCTAAAATTGCTCAATCAATTGTTCTCTTGATTAACAGTAGCAATTAGTAATATAAAATAATGAACCGTAATGCATTAATGAATTGTAATTCACTAAAATAGTCTGTCTTAGACTTTCGGAGTGCTTAAAAGCAAATGTTTTCTAAAGTTTGATTTTACTTTGTTAAAGCTTTTACATAAAATCTGCAGCAAAATGTTGTACATAGAGCTTAAGCTGTTTAAATCTGTTATTTGCAACAGCTAACATATCCATATTCTAGAGGAATGCTACCTGAACAAGATGAAAATGATTGACATCAGATGTGTGGAGAACACAGTGTTGTTGAAAACACATATTGCTTGTTGTAAACAACATTACTCAGGGTTTAGCAGGTCCGAAACACCCATGAAATGCAGTATAAATATTCCTGTCCAGAGAATGAGTCACTCTCTGAGGAGAAGGGGGGCTGTAAGAAAGGCTGTTTATCTGCAGCGCTGTCTGCATTCAGCTCCACACTCGCCGTTCCCGTCTCTGCAGGGCTGCAGCGTTCAGCTCGCATTAATCATGCTCTTTGATGATGAAGGCTGAGCGTGGCTGAGGTCGCCCTGACCTCGCTTTTACTGCCCACTCGCAAGCGGCCGTACGTTCCCACAGCTAAAGACCACACTATTAACTGTGAACTGTCTGCCGGGTGAAACGAGGGAAGGCAGATACACAGTGTCTGCCATGAACATTAGTTATCTGCAGTGAATTTCATACACCTGGTTTGTGCATTTTGTCCTCAGAGATCTGAAGTTGGATAACGTGATGTTGGACTCCGAGGGCCACATCAAGATTGCAGACTTCGGCATGTGTAAGGAACACATGTATGAGGGCATGACGACACGCACCTTCTGTGGAACACCGGATTACATCGCCCCGGAGGTGAGGGACGACTGAGACTGCATAAAAAAAAAACATTTATTCACCCATAATGCTACCCCAAACCTGTTTGACTTTATTTCTTCTGTGGAACACAAAAGGAGATTTATCTTGGCCATTCATCAATATAATGAAAGTAGTGAGGAGAGAGGCTGTCAAACTCCAGGTTAAGAGAGAGTGATAACCAATTTTAACTGAAATCGAATGGCCCAGACTGCCTCTGTCATATTCACTGCTTGCAGGACACAATCTCAGGCCTTAAAGTCCTCACCCTTGCTGACCTCTCAACCAGACTCACAAAACTTTATAAACACACAACTCATATAACATTAGACAACCCAGGCTCTTTGTAAAAACGTGCCTGTGGCGATATCGCTGCAAAATGATATTTTATTGCTTCTTTTCACATTACTTTCAAAATGAAATGTCCAGGGAGTTACACTAAAAGTGCATTTAGTTTTATCTGAAACAGATTAACGTGAATCTGGCAACGTTTTATTACGTTTATGATGGCAGTTCAGGAATGAAATGACCAGTAAGTAGCGTGTAAAGGTTAACGTACTGTACCACCTACACTAAACCCTACAGTAAATCTACCGATAGTGTCAATAAAAGAAAGTCCTAAACATGCATTTGCTGAAGTAATCATGTAATTTTAGCTTGTTTCTTCAAATCTTTGAGCTCTTTTATCATGGCTCATGTTTCATGGGACTCGTACCCGAGTGCAAGTGCATTGTGTACCAGGTGAGCTACTGAGCAAGTTTACTACATCAGAAAAGCCATACATATGGAGCTGGTTATGGGATGCAAACATCAAAATCTATTAGTCTACAAATCATGCACAATGATAAAAGTGTTTCAAAGTCATTACATAGTATTGTGCAAGGAACCGCATGGAAATACAGTGGCCTCCACTAATATTGGCACCCTTGGTAAATATGAGCAAAGATGGCTGTGAAAATAAATCGTCTCCAGGTTACGCATGTAAGCATGGTTCCTCAAGGGAACGAGACACTGTGCCTTCAGCGTGACCACGCTCTGAATCACATGTGTAATCAGTCCAATGGATGGGTGAGACGTCACGGGCGGGGTGACGTAGCGACCAGGAAGCATAAAAGCACGTGTGGTGAAACCGGCATCAGCTTCTAGGAATGAAGCAAGCACTGGCAGGGATCCCAGAAGTCTGGCTTCGAGACGCAGCGTCTTGTTCCCTCGAGGAACCATGGTTACATGCGTAACCTGGAGACATTCCTCTTCAGGAACTCGAGCTGCGTCGAAGCGCTTTGGGAACGAGTATGCCCACGCCTCCAGACTGACAAATCTCTGCCTAGTGTGTGAAGGAGCACAGCTAGGGCGAGAGAAAGAAGAGCCCGAAGTGGCTCGCGTATCTGACGTAGGTGAGGGCGAGGACCGACCCGCAGCATAGCAGAGCGAGCCTTGACCCCCAAGGAGGGGAGATCAGAGGACTCAACAAAGAGAGGCATCCAGGGCAGCTCTGTGGGCGTATTGCTCGCACAAGCTCCTCCGGTCAGGCTCCCTGAAGGGAGGAGAACTGAAGGCCTGGGGTACGACAGCCAGAAAATCATACCGGGGCCTCAGCCTTAGCACACCGCGGAGGAAACGTGTAACTAGGGGGTGTCTTCCCACTGAATGGCCACCAAGAGGGGCGTGGTAGACCGCAATGGCTGCCACAAAGACCTCTAAGGTGGAGTGGGTCAACCCTGCAGAAAAACAGGCCTGCGGCAATTCCAGAACTGTACCAAACGGGCAGTTAGCTGGGTTGAGCTGGCAGTCTCCGCACCAAGAAGTACAGTTTCCTCAATGAGGGAGCTTTGGATTGGAGGATGGTCTCAACAACCTCGGTTGAGAGACCGGAAGCTATGATTTGTGCCTCCTCGGAGGCCACACCCACTGTGAGAGGAGATCTCTTCCTATGGGAATCTTCCATGGAGCGCCGTTGAGGAGAGAAATCAGGTCCGAGAACCATACTCGGCCCGGACAGAACGGGGCTACTGGCAATAGACTGACCTCGTTCCGGCGCACTCTCACCAGAACTCCCAGGAGCAGAACAATCGGTGAAAAGTGTACAGACGAAGCCTTGGCCACGTCTGTACCATTGCGTCCAGCCCCAGTGGAGCTGGATGAGTCAGAAAGAGAACCAGAGAAGACTGTGCGATATCATCTGAGTCGCAAACAAGTCCACCTGTGCCTGGCCAAAGACTCTCTAAGCCTCCTTCACCCCTCGGGGTGAGGCATCTATTCCCCGGGCCTCAGCCCCTGCCTCGACAGGATGTCTGCCCCCACATATATAAGAGACCACTGCTGTGTTGTCGGTGCGCACCAAAACATAGCGATCTCTTAGGCCTGGGAGGAAGTGTTTCAAGTCTAGAAACACGGCCAGCATATCCAGCCAACTCAAGCACCACGTGAGATGGCGGCCGCTCCACAGACCGCGGGCCAAGTGGCCACTCATGACCACTCCCAACCGGTGAGAGATGCATCCGTCGCTAGCATACGCGGTGACCAGGAGCTCCTAGCAAAGGGCCCTGAGATAAGAACCAAGGTTTCTTTCACATGTCTAAGGCACGTAGGCACCGCCGCGTGACCTTGAGCATGCGAAGCGGGTTTCCTCTCTGGGAGGACCCCTTGGTCTTAAGCCACCACTGTAAGGGTCTCATGTACAGCAAGCCAAAAGTAACCACGTTGGACGCAGCTGCCATCAAACCCAGCAGTCTGGAACTGCTTGACAGTGAGTGACCGGCCTTCTCTCACTCTTGCGACTGCAGTGAGGATCGACTTGATCTGAGCAGGAGACATATGTGCCTGCATCGTGGTCGAAACCCACACCACGCCCAGATAAGTGGTTCTCTGTAATGGAGAAAGGACACTTTTCTTGGCGTTAAGTCTTAACTCCAGCTGTTTCATGTGAGCGAGAACGACATCTTGATGTCGAACCGCCATCCGCTCTGATTGAGCTAATATCAACCAATCGTCGATGTGGTTGTGCCGTGAAAGTGTGGGGTGAGAATGCAAGGCCAAAGGAAGAACCGGTATTGGTAAGCTTTTGCCCCCAAAAGCAAACCTCAGGAACTTCCTATGATGAGGAAGGATGGAGATATATGCATGTTTTAGATCGATCGTGACAAACCAGTCCTCGGACTTATCTGAGACACAACCTGTTTGAGTGCGAGTATACTGAACTTCAGTCGTCTGACTGAGCGGTTCAAAGACGCAGATCTAAAAAGGATGCAACCCTTCATTGGAACGTTGAAGTACCGGCTGTAAGACCTGGACTCTGCTATGCGAGGAGGGACCACCTCGATGGCCTCTGTCCTCAGAGAGTGTGTACTTCTGTTCCATTACCAGAGCCTGCTCAGGGCCCACCAGGGTGGGAAAGACCCCGTTGAATTTAGGCGGAAGAGAACTGAACTGGAATCTGTGGCCTCTTACTACAGTGTGCAGGACCCACTGAGACACGTCTGGCAGTAGTTATCACGCTGCCAAATAATCTACTAAGGGAATCAGTCTCTCGAGACTGACCCAGCGGCGCACTGGCAGGGGACGGCCGAACTAGCTGCTCTAGAGACCTCCGTGGAGGTGACTAGCCTCTTATTACCGCTACGTTTCCGGGCGGTAACTGATAGAAGCGCTCGTGGGAGACTGCTGCACCCTGGAACACTGGCAGGGTTAGCAGACCGATCTCCTGAGGGCACTGAGCAAAGACGGACACCGTGTAATGTGGTGTACACCGCTCTTCCCCAGAGGGGCCTGCCCCCTGAAGTCCTAAGCCATAAGCATCCAGACTCTCTTGCTGAAGTCTTCTATTGAAACGACGGTCCTCAGACCCCGCGTCATCTCCCAGGAAGACTAAACTGGTAGAACCAGAGCCTGCTAGGCAGGACCCAACGAGACACGATTGGCAGGGGCTCCCACACCGCCAGATGACTCCTAAGGGAACCAGTCTCTCGAGACTGGCCTCTGGTGTGCTTAGAGCTGCTAGCTCGGTGCCCTGAAGTGGAGGACCGGCAGGCGATGGCCGCTCTAGTTGCTCTAGAGACCCCCGAAGGGGTGGCGAGCCTCTCAGTTCCACTACGTTTCCAGATGGAAGAGACTGAGAGAAGCGCTCGCTGGAGAACGCTGCGCCCTGAAGGGTTGGCAGACCGATATCCTGAGGGCACTGAGGAGAGACGGGCACCGTGTGATGCGGTGTACACCGCTCTTCCCAAGAGGGGGCTGGTCCTCAGACATCCTGTGTCATAGGCGTCAGGACATTCTGGCTGAAGTCTATCCAGCGAGAATGACAGTCCGTAGACCCGCCTTCTGCTAGAAGCCTTTGGCCCGGGCGCGCCACTCTGACTCCAACATTATGGGAAGTACGAGAACTGACGCTCCCTGAATGAGGAGCTGGAACAAGATTAGGGCTGATAATATATATCTCCTGTCATCGCAGATGGTATACACCATTGAATTCCTCTGAATTACATGCAGCCAAACAACCAGACAAGTAAACACGGTCTGGTTGTGAAAAGATTCAATATAAAGCATCGTTTTGAGTGCCATAATGCACGCGTCACCTCGGCAACGCACGCTGATTTTACACACAAGCCTTTTCTTCCCTCGAGAAGAAATGTATCATAGCAATATCAATCTCCTTGGAGAAAGATAGCTGCAGCAGAGAGCTCTCGCTCAAATGGGGAAGAACCGCAAGGTGGGCTTCCGAAACCCGAGAGAGAGCGTTAGATCTAAGAAATGCAGGTGGAGAGAGGACGAGCCATCTCCAACCCGTCCACCAGATCCATGTGCGATCCCCATGATCTCAATCGCCACCGTGCCTCAACAGCAGCGGGACCAGAACGGCGAAATGGCAGGTGTAACCCAGGTTACTAGTAGATAGCAGACGCAGAGATGACATCAAATTAAATAACAGATTATATGTATTAAAAACACTAGAAACTTAAGATGACTCTGGAAAAAAATGAAGTGATAATGTGAAAATATTTAAAGATATTAAATATAAAAGTTTATAAAGGTGACCAATAGCGTAATCTCTTACTTGGTAAATTCGCCAATGAGATCGCGGTTAAATGACGTCACGTGACGTCCGCCATCGCGGCATTTTTAGAGAGCAGAGAGTTCGAGATCTTTCTTTTCGTCGTGAGCTTCTGATGTGAGCGGACGCTAGATACTGCTTCGGGAGATTCAGTGCACCAAAATAAGAGAGAGATGAAGGTCAGAGAAGCTGAATGCAATTGAGTGACGTCTGAAGCGAGTTTCATCTGCAACTGACCGGGTTCATTTGATGTACATGTATATGAGTTCCTTGGCCAGGTTTTTTTGTTTTGTTTTGTTTTTCTGGTCCTGTTCCATGTGAGTTCCCTTGCTGGATTTTCCCCGGATGAGTCGACTGAGGTGTGGGTTGTTCCCGAGCCGTCTCAACTCTTCCTTTGCCTGGGGTGGTGGGGTTGGACTGGCGAGGCACCGTTGAACGAATCCTTTGAAACCCTTTGCGTGAATTTTCCTGTTTGGAGAGACAGAAACTGAACTTGCTCACCTTTAACTGGTAGGAGTGTAATTGCATTGCTCGTTTGTCCTGATCTGGAGTGGAGCCTAAAGACTGAGATTTACATCAATTAATTGACCTTTGGGACTAAATTTATAAACTGATCTTTGATTCCTCAGAGTTATTTCTTGTCAGTTCATTGAGGAAATTGAGGACTTTGGGAAAATTGGGTATTTCATTTATAGAAATTGTCATTTTGTTTTATTTGTTGATTACCCTTTTTTTTTTTTTTTTTGTCTGTGTTGATTACATGGTTTAAAGGTTGACTAAAATAAGATCTCATTCAAAACAAACCTAAGAACAGGTCACTTTAGAAAAATAGAAGTGTTAATTAGACATTTCGGTACCAAATGCTTTAAGCAGTTTACACATTAGCTTGAATTATCAACTAAAAGATAAAAGGAAGGAGAAATATTAACTTACCAATGAAGTGAAACAGTTATAAACCTTGTAAGGAAGAAAGAGGGGTATAAGTATCCATACTGAGTACGAACATTTCTGAGTCTTTGAATTGAATTTCTGTGAATGTAAATTTATTTTCTCTAGTCACTGTTAAAATACAAATCAAATTTATTTCCTACCTCAAACCTTGTCTGAGTCTGTTCGCTGCTGCTGCATCGTCTCTCTCCTCGGGCGAGCCGAGTCTTCTGGGCTCACTGGTCCATTATAAGAGTTGACCCAAAATTGGTATTTCTGTGTAACGGGTTACACAGGCACGGACACACTCCTCGGAGCGTGCCTGATGGGAGCGGAGTGTTTACAGCAGGGAGGAGCGCAATCAGCCCCCTCGAGAGCTGACTGCGTGAGCTCCGTTCCCCAGAAATGCTGCTCATAATGAATTCATACATAATATGCTTGTGCTAACAATATGCATATGCTTATCGAAAGCTCATCGTCATACTCCACGTCAACCTCCTCGGAGGAAAACAGGCGGAGCGTCGAGCCCTCTCTCCGGGGGAAAGAAACCGTTTCAGACGGGCTTCCGAACCCAGAGAGCGGGCGTTGGATCTGGTGGGAAAGGAAGAAGACAGGGGATCGCCAGTCTCCATTCCCTCCACCAATCCATCAGCGATTCCCACAAGCGCAGCCGCCGCTCCGCCTCGGCGAAAGCGGGGCCGACACCGTGAGGAACGCTGGCGAAGACTCCCTCCTCAAAGAGAGCCCTACGAGAATAAGCATACGCAGATAACAAACGCTCGCAATGCGGGCAGTTAGCTCCCTCGAGAGCTGACTCTGCGTGCTCGGCTCTCAAGCAGACAGCACACAAACTGTGTGTATTCCCACCCATAAAGTAGCTTTCTTTTTTTTCTCGCAGGCAAGGAAGAACACACAGCCTGAGATGCTGCCCGCTCTCACCGTATGTTTGTCTACACTCGTAAGGTTTAAAATAAAGAGTGATAATGGACAGACAACACCAAATAAGACTGACACACACAGAGCACTTGCTGAATGCCGGTTTCACCGCATGTGCTTTTATGCTTCCTGGTCACTACGTCACTCCGCCCTTGACATCTCGCCCATCCATTGGACTGATTACACATGTGATTCAGAGCGTGGTCACGCTGAAGGCGTTCCCAAAGCGTTTCGACGCAGCTCGAATTCCTGAAGAGGAACTCCATTGTTTATCCTAAAATTCTCAAAAATCAAACCTATCATTGAAGTAAAACAATTGAAAGTGGAGGGAAAATCTCATTGTGAAATAAATGCTTTCTCTAGTTCATGTTGTCCACAATTATTGGCATCTGATTATTGCAATGTCCTTTTCCCAAGATAACAGCTCTGAGTTTTATTCTATAATTCCTGAAGAGTTTGTAGAACACCTGATAAGAGATCAGAGACCGTTTTCTTCATACAGAATCTCTCCAGATCCTTCAGATTCACAGCTCCATGTTGGTGCTTCTTCTCTTCAGTTCACCCCACTCATTTTCTGTAGGGTTCAGGTCAGAGGACTGGAATGGCCATAGCAGAAGCTTGGTTTTGTGCCCAGTGACCCATTTTTGTGTTGATTTTGATGTTTGTTTTGGATCAATGTCCTGATGGAAAATCCAAACACGGCCCATTATAGGATTTATAACAGAGGCAGTCAGGTTTAGTTTTATCTGTTGGTATTTGATAGAATCCATGATGCCATGCATCTGAACAAGATGTCCAGGACTTCCGGCAGAAAAACAGGCCCACAACATTAAAGATCCAGCAGAATATTTAACCGTGGGCATGGGGTACTTTTTCCCGTTTGTACTTAACCCGTCTGGTGGGTTTGTTGCCAAAAAGCTTTTTTTAGTTTCATCTGACCATGGAAGCCAGTTCTGTTTGAAGTTCCTGTTGAAGAACTTAATATGCTTGTTTTTGGATGAGCGAGGAGGATTTTTCTTGAAATCCTCCCAAACTACATGTGGTGATGTAGGGGCTGTTTGATTTTTTTTAGGCTTTCTGACCCCAAGACTCAACTAATCTCTGCAATTCTCCAGCTGTGATCCTTGGAGAGTCTTTGGCCACTCAAACTCTCCTCCTCACCGTGCATTAGACACATCCTCTTCCAGGCAGATTTGTAACATCTTTAGTTGATTGGAACCTCTTAATTATTGCCCTGATGGTGGAAATGGGGATTTTCAATGCTTTAGCTATTTTCTTACAGCCACTTTCTATTTTGTGAAGCTCAACAATCTTTTGTTATTTGAACTATATTTTTTGGATTTACTCCTTGTGATGGATGATTAAGGGAATTGGCCTTTGTATTTCTCATAATCCTGTGGAATAGGAAGTCATGGCTGGACAATTTCATGCTTCTAGTCACCCTGGTGTGCTAAAAAATTTAAATATGAATGGGAATATACTTAAGAGATATTTTACTCATAATAATTTCTAGCGGTGCCAATAATTGTCACCAACATGCATTGGAGAAAAACATTTATTTCATCATGAGATTTTCTTCCCATTTGTTTGACTTCAATGATAGGTTAGAATTTTCAGATTTTTTGAATGAAAGATCAAAAGGATAAACAATGCAGATTTATTTTCACAGCCGCCTTTGCTCATATTTACCAAGGGGGCCAATATTAGTGGAGGGCACTGTAAGTCTTTATTAAACAATAATTTGGAACTGTAATTGTACATACAATACAGCTCATTTTTCTACATATGCCTATGAATTTTGTAATTCCAGCCTATTTTGTCAGATTCAAAATACTGCCCTTTTTTTTTTTTAATAAGTGTGGTTTAATAAATATTTCAAATAATTAAACGTTTATATAAACATGGAATATATTGTAGATTTTAATTGTTTATTAAAAATAAAAATAATAAAACTAATTTCATTAGTTATTTTTTATATAATTGCCTTTAATTCATTATATAATTCTTTACTATTCCCTAACTGCCTTTCCGCTGAGTTGTCAAATTGAGTAGTTTGTCATGTTAGACCCAGTCTGAATTTTAATTAGTATCTAATTACTTTGAAATCTGTAATAAATAATGAATAAAGAGTTAATTTATTTATTTTTCATATGTATTTAAACATAAATGTTTTAGTTTTTGCCATTTTGTTACATACATGGCCACACCATTCACTAATAGCCACATTTTAATTTGTTCTCTTTGCAAAGCCCACTGTGATATTGACCTGTAGATTAGCGCTGTGACATTTCCACTGAAGCATGTGGCATCTTTATATCTTGTGTATGTGTGTGAGCGAGTGTGTGAGCGTGTGTGTGAGGGGGGATCAAGCTGCAGAGCGGTGTGGGTTGCAGGAACATCATGCTCTCCTCCAGCATTATGACACAAAAGGAGATGCACTGTGTGAAAAGCATATTGTAGGTGGGAAGAGAGAAAGCAAACATAAACATGATGTATTCCTGGCAGGATCCTCATATCTCAAAGATAGCTTTACAGAATGTGTGTGTGTGTGTGTGTGTGTGTAAAGGTTTATATATCCTGGTGGGGACTTAAACCTGAATACACACAGACTCATGGGGATTCGTGTCATGGTGGGGACCTTAATTGAGGTCCCCATGGGTACAAAAGCTTATAAATCATACAGAATGAGTTTTTTTGAGAAAGTAAAAATGCAGAAAGTTTCCTGTAAGGGGTAGGTTACGGTGTAGGGTTGTTGTAGGGCGATAGAAAATACGGTTTGTACAGTATAAAAACCATTACGCCTATGGAGAGTCCCTACAAGGGTAGCTGACCAGACCAGTGTGTGTGTGTCTGTAAAGGATTTGAGGAAACTTTAATCACTTTATATTGCACATAGCTTGCAGATTGCTTATGACTCTTTGAGTCCTTTCAAGTGTCGTCTTGAAGTCTTCAGCTCATGTGTCATGACAGCTCCCTGCTTCATCTAATTCCTCACTTATTGATCTCCTCAGGTCTGATCAGTGACCCTTATAATCATTTAAATAGAAGAGTCTAGAAAACATTCAGTGCCAGCCATGATTTATATAAAACCAGCAATTACATGCATTTATTTACTGAGCTCAGTTTGAATTATTGAGGTGTTAACGTGAAGCTTCTCTGTCCAAGTAAGCTATCAATCTGATTATAATGTAAATGTATCTACTGTTATGTGAACTACACCCTTTAACTTGCACATTGAGGAAAGCTCTAAATACAATCATAGAAATGTATAATAATTATAAGGGTTGCAGACAACACACACACACTGCTAAAAATGCTGCCCTCCCACCAAGTGTGTCTTCAGACCCTTGAGTGTATTCTGAATCTAAAGAAGGTCAGCGTGACTTCATCATCTCAGCTTCTCCATTAGAATCTCCAGCACGTCCGTGTCCTGACACAATCATTTATTCATCCATAAGCAGCCCTTCCACCTCTTCATCTGTCCTGACTTTATTCAAACCCTCCAGTCCCCGGCCAATCACACACCAGCCCCCGTCTGCCGTCTTAATATTACTGCAGATGGGATGTTATTTTTAGAAACACAATGAAATTTGTATTTTTATACATACAGTTCTCTAGATGACTGGTCTGAGCAGCAGATGTTTGGTTCTTCAGACTTCAAACTTAGCTGTTACATTTTGGGGAAAAAATTCTCCCATAGTGCAGTGATGATGACATATGGTCAATGAATATCAAAAATGTTCCATGGTGTTTATGGGATACTTCAAGGAGTCCAAAATCCATTGTGTTGGCTTCCAGATTCACACTGTTATAGGAAATGAGGCAATCGTTAATGTTCATCCTCTCTTTAGACAAATGCTAATGAAGACATGATCAGATATATTGACCTTCTTGGTTCTAAAAGCAATTGTAACCCCATGAATAGATCTGTAGTTTAAATTTGCTCTGGAAAACAGGTGCTGGAAGAAGACTTAATCAACAGCTATGCTCAGCTGCACGCTTTCTACCATTTTATTGACAGTGGAAAGTCGAGAGATGACATGAAAATGATGTGGAAAATAAGGGGAATTGACACGAGACAGATTTAAACTTGCTTGCATGAGAATCGCAGCTCAGTATGTTGGAACAAGTGACATTTTGTCATAGCAGTGTTGCATAACAATAACAAAGCAATGACAGTTTTTAGAATAAATTGACTTACATTTACATTTACATTTACATTTAGTTATTTAGCAGGAGCTTTTATCCAAAGCGACTTACAAAAGAGAACAATAGAAGCAATCAAAACCAACAAAAGAGCAACAACATGCAAGCGATATGACAAGTCTCGGTTAGCCTAACGCAGTACACATAGCAAGTTTTTTTTTTTTTTTTTTTTTAAAGAAATAAAAAGTAGATAGAATAGAAAAAAGAAACCCAGTGGATTTTTTTTTGTGTTTTTTTTTAAGAAAAAAAATAGAATAGAAAAAAAGAAAGCTAGTGTTAGTTTTTAAAGAAAAAGTAGCGGTTAGAGAAAAAATATGCAGCTGATAGAGGGTCAAGTGTGTGTGTGTGTGTGTGTGTGTGTGTGTTTTAAATAAAAAGAAGACAGATAGATAAAATAGAATTAGAATAGAGAGTGATAGAGTTATAGAGGGTCAAATAAAGATGGAAGAGATGTGTTTTTAGCCGTTTCTTGAAGATGGCTAAGGATTCAGCTGCTCGGATTGAGTTGGGCAGGCCATTCCACCAGATGGGAACAGGATTTCTACATAAATTGGACAGGACAGATTACATCCTGGTCTTATGCGCACAAAACTAAGCAAACTAAACAGAAAAAGACAACCCGAATTCCCGAAATGTTGGAACGTTTTTTAAATTAAAGACTTTCAAATCACATGAGCCAATATTTTATTCACAATAGAACACAGAGAACATAACAAATCTTTAAACGATATTTCAAATTTGATGCCTGCTACAGGTCTCAAAAAAGTTGGCAAGGGGGTAACAAAGGGCTGAAAAAGCAAGAAATTTTGAAAAGATTCAGCTGGGAAAATATCTAGCAACTAATTAAGTTAATTGACATCAGGTCTGTAACATGATTAGCTATAAAAGGGATGTCTTAGAGAGGCAGAGTCTCTCAGAAATAAAGATGGGCAGAGGCTCTCCAATCTGTGAAAGAGTGCGTAAAAAGATTTTGGAATACATTAAAAACAACTTTCCTCAACGTCAAATTGCAAAGGCTTTGCAAATCTCATCATCTACAGTGCATAACATCATCAAAAGATTCAGAGAAACTGAAGAAATCTCTGTGTATAAGGGACAAGGCCGAAGACATTTGTTGGATGCCCGTGGTCTTCGGGCCCTCAGACAACACTACATCACTCATCGGCATGATTCTGTCATTGACGTTACTAAATGGGCCCAGGAATACTTCCAGAAACCACTGTCGGTAAACACAATCCGCCGCGCCATCTGCAGATGCCAACTAAAGCTCTATCATGCAAAAAGGAAGCCATGTGTGAACATTGTCCAGAAGCGCCGTCGTGTCCTTTGGACCAAGGCTCATTTAAAATGGACTGTTTCAAAGTGGAAAAGTGTTCTATGGTCAGACAAGTCCAAATTTGACTTTCTTGTTGGAAATCACAGACGCCATGTCCTCCGGGCTAAAGAGGAGGGAGACCTTCCAGCGTGTCAGCATTCCAGCATTCAGTTCAAAAGCCAGCATCTCTGATGGTATGGGGGTGCATAAGTGCATATAGTAAGGACAGCTTGCATGTTTTGGAAGGCACTATGAATGCTGAAAGATATATAAAAGTTTTAGAGCAACATATGCTCCCCTCCAGACAACATCTATTTCAGGGAGGCCTTGTGTATTTCAGCAGGACAATGCAAAACCACATACTGCAGCCATTACAACAGCATGGCTTCGTAGTAGAAGAGTCCGGGTGCTGAATTGGTCTGTCTGTAGTCCAGATCTTTCACCTATAGAGAACATTTGGCACATCATTAAACGAAAAATACATCAAAGTCGACCATGAACTCTTCAGCAGCTGGAAACCTATATCAGGCAAGAATGGGACCAAATTCCAACACCAAAACTCCAGAAACTCATAACATCGATGCCCAGATGTCTTCAAACTGTTTTGAAAAGAAGAGGAGATGCTACACCATGGTAAACATGCCCCAGTCCCAACTATTTTGAGACCTGTAGCAGGCATCAAATTTGAAATGAGCTCATTTTGTGCATAAAATTGTAAAAATTTCTCAGTTTAAACATTTGTTATAGTATCTATGTTCTGTTGTGAATAAAATATTGGCTCATGTGATCTGAAATTCTTTTAGTTTTCATTTTATTCAAATTTTAAAAATGTCCAAAAATTTGGGTTGTACCTGCCCACATAAAGGGCTCTTATACTGTAGTCACAGTCATGAAGCGAGATCCACTACTTTCTCTAATTGGAGTGATATATTGACTCACTTAACATGTTTTTTAGCGAGATTTTCTTTTTTGTCGAGTATTTAGACAGACCCCAGGAAGAATTATGCTAGGCCATTTTATTTTATTTTCATTTCATTATTATTATTATATTATAAGAGTTTTGTTACAGAACCTAAATTAAACAAGCATCATAAGCAATGTGAAAAACGACAACGTTTCGCAGAAGTCATTAGTTTTGTTAGTAGGAATGTATCATGTGTTCATCTGTTTATTTGTGTGTGTTGTGTGTCAGGACGTTTGAGGTCAGGCTGTTGATGTGAATGCTGGCAGACAGTCTGCTCTGTTTCTGTGAGCAGACGGCCAGTAGACACATAAAACATGCTTACCGTGACCTTACCCTGTGTGTAGTGTATCAGATACCTAAGAGCTTCATGTTCTTCTCTAAAACAGCCAGTGTCACTCAAATGCTCATCCAAAGCATGCTCTGATTAGGCAACCAGGAGTCTATGATAATATTTTCAAACTAAATCTAACCTGCAAACTTGTAGTAGCATTTAGCCTTTGTAAAATGTTGTTTGTCTCATGCGTTTTAATAAAATACATATTAGTTTATACTAGTATATTAGTATATTGGTAACAGGGTTGAACTGATGTACTTGACACATGCGCTACATAATATAATAAGAATATTTTCTTGTGTTCCCATTAAAGATCCAGGTGATTTCACTTCTATTCACTTCTGTGTCTCTATTTTATAAAATGTTTCTTTTTTTAATCAAGGGAAATCATGCAGTAACAGGTTTGCAAACAATATGTAGAAAACATAAATATCAGTCATATTATGTTTGGTAAGTTGTGGTAATTAAAATAAGTTAAGCAGTAGACTAAAAAAATACTTTATATAAGTATTTATTTTGTCAAAATCATTGTTTTAGGATTTCAGTTGTTAGATATAGTCAAATCAAAATTAGATCAAAATTGTATAGATATTTGGTGTCTTTAAAGTTAGCTACTTTTCACGCTATACTAATTTTACAGTAGGTAACATATCTAATATTTCTCTCTTGAAAGAATGTGGCATGTGTGACTTCATTGCTTTTAAGAAAGAAACGGGGCACCAATTTGTGCCCTATTTGTGGAAAGTGGCACAACTGTGCAGTCATTTCTAAAGGACACATGAAGAGGAAGAAAGTTCAAAATGTGACATGAAACATACACTCTCTATGCTTAACAAAGCTCTCATTAACTACCCCTGTGATTATACACACTCATGGGTGTGTATGTGTGTGTGTGTGTGCTGAATATGTGGGTGTAAATGGACTAGCGAGGGGAAAAAAGCAATTATTACCTCAAATGGTTAAAAATAGCAGAGCGCCAACCACCCCCTTGAGCAGTAATGAAATGTGCATTGTGCTCTTGACAAATGAATGGAGATTGAATAGAGTTTCCCATGAGAGTTGAATGAATGACTGGACAGAAAATGATGCACATGTTGATTTCCTCTTCCACCAGATAATCGCGTATCAGCCGTACGGGAAATCGGTGGACTGGTGGGCGTACGGTGTGCTCCTCTACGAGATGCTGGCTGGGCAGGTAGGTGGATGTGCACAGAAAGTTCTTGTGAATCATTTAGTATTCTCTATAGTACTCAAATGAGTCAGACGCCAGGGCTTTTCAGAGCCGCTTTGAATAACTGTGATTGCAGCCCTGCTGTGATGAGTGAAAGCCACAGAAAATGACTTGCAGCAAAACATGCTGTCTCCGAGCAACAGTGCACAGAGAGAATTGAGATTTTGGTTTGGACAAGGTGCCTCTGACGGAACAAGATTTTTTATACATTTTTATGTTGCAATTATGTATTTTTTAATTTCCTGGGTTCAATACAATTTGATTTCTGTGAGCAGTATTTGTGACACACTGTCAGAAAAAAATGTGCAAAAATTGTACCTTTAGGGGTACAGCAGCTTGTCAGTGGGGCAGTACCCTCAAAGGGGGACCTCTGTACCATCTTAACCCCTAAAGGGTTCATAATACTACCAGTACATATTGCTACCTTAAGGGCACGTTACTACTCTAAGGTGCCAATATGCACCCTCAGGGGTAAAGAAGGTACGAAGGTGTCCCTTTGAGAGTACTGCCCCAGTGACAAGCTGTTGTACCCCTAAAGGTACAATTTTTGCAATTTTTTTTTTCTGACAGTGGATGATGTTGATTTCAGTTTTTTTTTGTTTGTTTGTTTTTTTTTTTTTCAAATAACCTTCAAATATCTCTGTTAGAAAAAGTGCATTTACAGCAATGCACTTGCAGTGAAAGTCTATGGGACAAAAACATTGCATAAATAAAAAGTTTTGAAAGTACACACTGTTTTGAAAGTATAACATCTTGACATGAGACTGGTGGGATAAAAGCACTGATATCAATACATCTTTTATTTTTAGAATGTTGCATTGATATTTTAGATCAGAGATGCCTAAACCAGGGCCCGCAGGCCACAGCTGGACTGTGATGACCTTTATTTTGGCCTGCCATGCTATATCACAAATAGAAAAGGGAAACAAAATGGGGGGGGGGGACAGAAAACCCATCCCATCTTCATTTATATAATTATTATTCATTCATTTAATTAATTAATGTAATTGAATTTTATTACTATATATATTGTAATCAAATTCAATATGTAATACATTGTAATATAATATAGTTGGATGCAATACAACGTTTGAATTTTGGCCCTTAATATTAAAAGTTTGGGCAACTCTGCTTTAGATCTATGTTTTGGTAAATTTTGTTACAGTTCCAATTCTGAGAAAGAATCTGGACGCTTCTGTTTGATGGAGATTATTATTGTTATTAAACAAAATTATTTATTTTAATATATAGGTAACACTTTATTTTAAGGGCCAATTCTCACTATTAACTAGTTGTTTATTAGCTGGCATATTACTAGCATATTGGCTTTTTATTAGCACTTACAATGCACTTATTAATGTCTTATTCTGCAGGACCATATTTTAGATCCCTTAATCGTCCCCATACCTAAACTAACAGCTACCTTAATAACTATTAATTAATAAGCAGCAAAGTAGGCATTTACTGAGGCAAATGTCATAGTTAGTAGTTAGTTAATAGTGAGAATTGGTCCCCAAACTAAAGTGTGATCAATATATTTTGTATAATATCTTATATTTTATTATTATCTTATTTCACTTTTAGAATGTAGCAGTGGTTCTCAAAAACATTTTGTACTTGCATCACTGGTTTTATACACAGATACTCACAGACATTTAATTCACATGCGTTGACATAATAAACTGCTTTATTTGTGCATTTCAGAATATTCTCTGTTGAGTTCAGTGAGGTTCATTTATATAGAGTGCAGCCCAGGCTTCAGTGTGAAACACACTTCCTGTGTCGTCGATACTTTCTGACAGAATGGTTACCAAGGTTACGTCATTTACATCTCAGCTTTCTCCCGCTGACTCCCGGGTCCAATTACCCAACAGAAGAATCTTGTTATACACTTCATGTGTTTCCCTTTGGATGATTTTGTCTTGGACACCCCCATCCTGGAATGATTCTTGCTTATGTAATATATCATCCCACTGCTCTGAGGATACAGTGTTTTAAAAAAAAATGTGAAAGTGTAAAATGACTCTGGAATCATGACAGAAATGTGTATAGCTCCTTTTTAGAAACTCTGAAGTATTGAGTATACAGTGGGTGTCTGCTAATAACCCGCCTCTGAGGGGGTGGAAGCTGTCAGTACTTTTGGAGAACTTAAGACGGATTGAGATTTAAGGTCCTAAAGCTGTGAAAAAAGGAAAGAAAGAGACTTTGAGCATGCCTTTGTTTTACCCTTTACCTCAAGTTTATAAAAACATGGGTCTGTTGAATCTGCTCAGCGACTTTATAGTATAATCATGACAATATTAGACTCTGGTCATGTGTTAGAAGAAAGAGCACATGTATTTAAACAGGTACAGTATTAATGCAGTTATTATCTCTCAAGATAATGGATTACCACATTTAGAATGGGGGCTGAAAACTTTCAAGACAGTTTGTACTTGTTTATTAGGTGGTTGACATGTCTTTACCCTACAAATTTTTATTTATTGCTGTGATGCATCAGCCATTGCTACAGTCTTCAGTGTCACATGATACTTCAGAAATCATTCTAATTTTAATTAATTATTTTTTTTATTTTTTTATTTTTTTTTTTTTTACTTTGCATTCTTGATTGCTGGAATTTTTGTTTTATGATTCCTGTGGCTCTTTGTTTTCTGTTAACTTTTCTATCCATTAGGTACCCCATTTTAAAGAGACCACGGGGGGGTGAGTTGAATTGATATGTGATATCATGTCATTACTCCGGTTTGTATATTGTTGTTAAAAAAAAATAAAAAATAAATAAATCATTCTAATATGCTGTTTTTTTATAAATTTCGGAAACAGTTGTGCTGCTTAATAGATTTTTGGTAACTTGTAACTTGTGTTAATTTTGAATCTTTGATGAATAAAAAGTTAAAAAGAACAGCATTTATTCAAAATAGAAGTTTTTTTGTAACAATATACACTACTGTTCAAAAGTTTGGGGTCAGTAATTTTTTTCTTTCTCTTTTTTTAATACTTTTATTCAGCAAGGATGTGTTAAATTGATGAAAAGTAATAGAAATCTTTTCTAACAAAGTCTATTTACTATTTTAATTAAATGCTGTTCTTTTGAACTTTTTATTCCTCAAAGAATCCGAAATTACAGGTCTGAAAAAAAACATTTAAGCAGCAAAACTGCTTTCAGCATTGATAATAAATCTGGATGGTTGCTAATGGATCATGTGACACCGAAGACTGGAGTTATGATGCTGAAAATTCAGCTTTGATCATAGGAATAAATTATATTTTAAAGTATATTAAAATGGAAAACCATTATGTTAAATTGTAAAAATATTTCACAATATTACTGTTTTATTCTGTATTTTTGGTCAAATAAATGCAACCTTGATAAGCATAAGAGACGTATAATCCCACATACTGATCCCAAAGTTTTGAACGGCATTGTACATAATTATATTCTATGTATGTTTAATATAAACCAGCATCTGCTCTGTTTCTGACAGCCTCCATTTGATGGCGAGGATGAGGATGAGCTGTTTCAGTCCATAATGGAGCACAACGTGTCCTACCCCAAATCCCTGTCTAAAGAGGCGGTGTCCATCTGTAAAGGGGTGAGTCCCGAGATATCAGCTGGAGCTCATTTATTCCTCTTAATGTCTGTATGCCGTCGCTCGCTGAATGAGAAACGAATAATGCAGAGGCTGTATTGGAATTAATTTTTCAGCTTGGATTAATAACTGGCGTACTTTAATATTGCTGTCAGCTCAAGTCATGGAAATATTACCCGCTATAATTGTTGAGTGGAAGATAATAAAATTTAATTTGTCTTTCCACCATTCTGTTTGATTATGTTCCTCGGCGAAACAGAAAAAATGAATATGATTCATGGTGGTGATATAAATGTCAGTAAAGGCAGTGATGACACTTTATAATAACAGCCCTCCATGATTACTAATTATTTAGAATAATTTTAAATGTCATTAAACTTTAAATAATATGTATGTATATTAGATGTTTTGGACACTGTGTAATTTTTCTTAATGATTATAAATGAATGTAAATGAGTGTTAATAAGACTCTACTGTTAGTTAATGGAAAATGTTTTGTTTCACTTAAGTGATTTCAGTTCAAATTTAGCACAGCCAAATTGAAAAAAAACTTTGCATTAGTGTATTTTAGTGGTTTCTGTAAAATTAAAATGAATTATTTATATACATATTTTATGCTTCAGATTTAGCCTACCTAGCCAGATGCTCCTTCATGATTAAATCTGAGGTAGATGGGCTGTGGTTTAATAATCTCTCTCTTCTCCTCCACACGCACAGCTGATGACGAAGCATCCATCCAAGCGTCTAGGTTGCGGTCCAGAGGGTGAGAGAGATATAAAGGAGCAAGCTTTCTTCCGCAGAATTGACTGGGAACGGTTGGCCAACAGAGAGATCCAGCCTCCTTTCAAACCCAAAGTGGTGAGTGTGAATATGATGTGTTTGTACGTCTGTGACCTTTTCCAGCGCTGTTGATGTTGATGACAGCTCGCTCTTTCAGGTCACAGTAGACCACACTGTATGTTGTTTAGTTACTTACATAACCCCTGTTCTTTGATAATAGTTTGATGTGTCATAGTCTCAGCCTCGAATGACCGATCCCTGCTCATCTAATGCATGTTACACTAAGATGGCTGAAGCTAGTGCATCCACCAATGGCTAGCTGCTGCTATGTTACTTCCTAGTGTGGAGCACTCTGGTTTTTTTAACAATCAGTGGTGCGTTTTTTTTCTAAAAGCGTCATAGTTCCATGATTCTGTTTCCCGAAACCATAGTTCCAGTGAACATTTGCAAACAGCTTTGCAATGTATTATAGCTGATACTACTCGACCTGCGATTAGTTAGAATGGCATTGACTTCGATAGATCATTCTCTTGAGCAAAATAAGCAAACTAACATCCAGAACAATCTTTATCTGTCTATCCAAATATGCACAAATTTAATTCTACACCTTTTAGTTTGTCATGAGAATGTAAACACAGTTTTTGAAGAGTGTGAGGGAAACCACAATTGAAACATTTGTAAATAAATCAAAACCACATTGAACAAAATAGCAAATTAGTCCTCCAAAATCATGTTTTTATTAAATGACATTAATTTGGCCTCATTAATGAAAGTTCTGTGACAATAGAAGTTACTACACAAACAGTCATGACCACTTTCTCCAGTGCATTGTACTATGGTAGTTATCTGCAAGTTATGTCACTGCACAGGAAATGCACCCCTGATGAGAAACACATTTTTGAGTAGAAGGTACAGAGACCATCAGACCATCTCTCAGATCACTGAGATGAGTAAATTATTCTCTTTCTTTCACTAGTTCAATGCTTGACAGGAAGGTATTGTGAACTTTGGTGAACTGTCTAATGAAATAAAGGGGCGTTGAGAGTCCATGCTGTTACAACTCAATGGACTGCTTATAGCCTTGAACAGCTAATGAGGACACTGACGCAAGATCAGTCTGTCTATAAAGTCAAAATTAACTGTGTTCACACACCGTTTTAGCTTACTCATGCATTTTGATTTACAGAATAACTTCATCTTATGATCAAGGAGGGTGAAAAATAGGTGGATGGAGGGAACAGTTTGAGAAATTAAAAATTTTCTGGTGATAAGTCAATAGGGAGCCAAGTCACTTCAGAGTATGTAGATTACAGAATATCAATACAAACATGAAACATGCACAATATGATCAGGAATGTGCATTAAAAAGTATTTGATTTCATGTTGACTTTAAGAGTTGTAACTCACGAGCAATCGTGAGATGATGAGCTCTTCCTCAGAAGTTCCTCAGAAAAAGCTCACTAGTCCAGCCCAGAGAATTTATACAATACAATACAATACAATACAAATTTTATTTCTATAGCACATTTAAAAGAACTGCCATTGACCAAAGTGCTTTCCAGCATCATTACATGCAGTCACACAAACAAAATGAAACATTAAAAATTAAAACCTGATTACTCTAATTGATTCTAAAAGCTCTACTAAAAATGTACGATTTCAATCTAGATTTAAAAGCATCCACAGATGGGGAAGATTTAATATGCATTGGAAGAGGGTTCCATAATCGAGGAGCAGCCACCGAGAAAGCCCTATTAACCTTTGATTTTAATCTCATTTTAAGGACATGAAGAGTCATCGAAGATCTCATGTTCCTTGTATTTGAATCAAAAGGTCAGCAATATATTTTGGGGCAATGCAACGCTTTAAAAACCATCAACAAAACCTTAAATTCAATTATAAATTTTACAGGCAACCAGTGTAAAGAAACCAAGACTGGGGTAATTCTCTCTCTTCTTTGTGTGAGTCAAAAGTCTGGCAGCAGCATTTTGTACTAATTGAAGATGAGATAATTGACCCAGTGAAATACCTATATATACAGAATTACAGTAATCAATGCGTGATGATACAAAAGCATGAATAACAGTCTCCATGTCCTTAAAAGAGAGAATTGATTTCAGTATAGAAATAATTCTGAGTTGATAAAACAGCCTTCACAACACTAGTAACCTGTTTATCTAAAACTAAAGCTGAACCCATTATAACACCCAAATTCTTGACATGATCTGAAACACTTATCTTCATAGTGGCCAACCTACTTATAATTTCCTTGAAAGCAGAAGAGGTTCCAAAGACAACACACTCAAGTCTTATTAGTATTAAGATGAAGAAAACTGCCTGCCAACCAGGCTCTAATCTCACCTAAACACTGAGCAAGTCCATCAAACAGAAACAGAGAGCTGTGCAGACCTTTTTCATGCATCTGAAAAAGATCTTTTTAGTGTACTGGAGAAGCCAGGAGTGATCATACTGAAAAATGAAGTATCTCTGTAACCCGTTCATCCAGTTTAATCAATCAGATTTTGTGATTAAGTCCTGCTCTCACACTCTTGGGGTGTTTTTATACCTGGCTCGATTGAAGCGTTTGTTTCGGGACCTGGAGCATTTTCTCCCTTTGTTCAGTTCGTAAAGGCATATATGAACATGGCACCTTTTGGTATGCTTTGAAAGCGAAATAAAGCAAGTAAGGGGCTTTCACACTGAAGGGACGATTTCATAGTTCCTATAACTATTGGCAGAAGTACCCGCTCTTTGGCGTGTTCACACTGCAGGAATTGGGACTGATTTTAGTTATAGGAATGCTTTTTGGGGGGAATAACTTCACACTAGGATCTAAATCAGGACAATAGGAACTACCAGTGACGTAAGTGTATGTTGATTGGCCAAATGCATACCATACAAACAACACACAGTTTACATATACTTATTCCATGAACATGGAAAACAGCGGTAGATGGACCGACACTGGCACTTGTCTGTCCTCCATCCTCCAGTTGCTGACATTGTTGAGTGCCATACCTAAATGACGTCACTGTAGGCCAGCTTATGTCACTTCAGAGTTCCTACTGATGCTGCGAATGCAACCAGGAAAATGGCCCTAGGTGAAAATGTAGTTCTCATGGGACTGCCCTGGTGGCTAGTTCTTGTAACAAAGTTCCTATAACTACCCGGTGTGAAAGCCCTTATCATAACAATTTAAGTTTCCTATCAGTCAGTCACGTTCGACATTATGTCAGAGTGACTGACGCAATTGGGATCTCGTCCGAGAGCCCAATCACCTTCGAGTGTTAACAAAACAAGCCAATGACAGTTGGCGTGCGTGCTTTGCATCGTGCACCCCGCAGGTATAAAAGGAGAGCGCATGCAGACGCACATCAGCTTTTTGCTTCGGAGCGGAGCCTTTCAGCGCGAATCTCCGAGAGTGTCTGCAAGACAGCAAACGACAGTGTTGGTGTTACAGCGCGTCAGCGAGGGTTGCTGTCCAGTGCTGCTGCTTCTGACGGCGTGCTGCAGCTCTTCATTCTGCGGTCGCACCGCGACCTCCCCTAGGCGCTTCAGCACTTTTTCTAAAAGAGCAATCTAAAAGAACTCCACGAGGCATTCTGCTCGTGTGTTTCTGGATGTGGTCGCTTCCTGGCTCCGTCTGACGGTCACGAACGTTGTGTCTCGCACTTGGGCTATCAGCACGCTGAAGCAGCGCTCGTGGATGAGTCATGTTCTCATTGCAGGAATATGACCATCGCAATGTTGTGTTCCAGATACCTCCTCATCAAACAAGGGGGTGTCCCCCTTGCCATGCCCCGTTCTTGTTCCTCTGTCTCTCAGCAGCGGAGGACTACTTCGGCTTGTGGTCAGGGTGATCTGAGGATAACGGTGAGAGCTTCCCCGTCGAGTGCGTCTCTGCAGGCCTCTCACTCCTCTAGCACTTTGCGCCCTCTGGTGTTCTCGGATGAGGTGGCCGGATCCCCGGACAGGGCGGGGCCCAGCATCTCGTTCGGAGCGCCAGCAGACGACAGGATGTCGATTGCTGCATCGGGGGACAAGCTAGGCTCTGGAGATGATGATTCGGCTGCGCTGCCTCCGTCAGGAAAAGCTGACCGCTATGCTTTCCCGGGCCGCCGAAAGCATCGGGCTGCACTGGAGACCTCCTCCTTCTCCCGAACACTCAAGGCTGGATGATTGGTTCCTGGGGGCGCAGGCCAATCCCCAGCAGCCACCTCCAGTTCCATTCTTCCTGGAGGTGCATGAGGAGGTGTCTAGGTCTTGGAGGGCACCTTTTTCTGCCCAAAACAGAGCTAGCGCCTCCTCCGTCCTCACCACCCTCGATGGCGGGGCGGCCCAAGGATATGTGGAGATCCCCCCAGTCGAGTGCGCTATTGCGATGCAGCTCTGCCCGCAAAGCGCTGCCACCTGGCGGGGTAATCCACGCCTTCCGTCCAGGGCCTGTAAGTTCTCGTCTGCTTTAACGGCCAAGGCTTACAGAGCTGCTGGGCAGGCCGTTTCCGCTCTGCACGCCATGGCCCTCCTGTGTTGCAGGAGCTGCACACAGCGACAGACCTCGCACTGAGGGCGACGAAAGTCACTGCGTGGTCCCTGGGTCAGACGATGTCCACTTTAGTGGTCCAGGAGCGCCACTTATAGCTGACCCTGGCGGATATGAGAGAGGCCGACAAGCATCGCTTCTTGGACTCCCCTATCTCCCAGGCCGGCCTATTCGGCGAAGCGGTGGAGAGCTTTGTCCAACAGTTCTCCGCCCCACAGAAGCAGATAGAGGCGTTTCGACACATCCTTCCCCGGCGGTCTGCTGCTGTCTCCACCCCGCCGCCGGCCGCTGTCCCTCCGCCTGCTCATCGCCGAGGGCGCCCTCCTGCTGCCTCCATCTCCGCTCCAGCTCGGCCTCAGCAGCAACCTTCACACTGGCCGCAGCGTGGAGCTGGCGGCAGGAAAGCTCCTCCGCCCCTGCCAAGCCCGTAAAGCGCCAGGGCAAGCGGCGTTCCTGAGACGGGCAACCCAGAGCTTCTGGATTCTGCTCTTCAGGAGATGGTGACCGCACCACTCCTTCCCCCGGAGGAGGGCTGGGTGGAGAATCTTTTGTTTCCTTTTTGTTCTGTTCCAAGCCAGCGGTACCCAAAACCTCAAAAAAAGAGCAGTTTCCTCTTTCTCCAGATCTCAAGAGGGCGAGGATGGCGGTGCAGGAGGCACAGCCACAACACCCCCATCCCCCTCTCCCTTCACCAGCAGGAAGCAGGGCCAGGCTCGTGGACGCTATGCCTCCTCACGCACCCCCTGCCCAACCGTGGTGCCAGATAAGTGTCGCACCGCACGCTCAGACCCCACTCCGGGACGCGCTGCCTTCCGGGTTGGGTCCCTGTGCTCCACCTCGCTGCCCCACTGCGGGTACATCGGTGGGTCCCCTAGTCCCGCTTGTTCGGTCTCTGGGGGGCTGGTTAGCACTCCCCAGATGGTCTCGCTGGCTCATGAGAACCATCAGACTAGGCTATGTGATTCAGTTCGCCCAGCGCCCTCCCGAGTTCAGGGGCATTCGGTTCACCTCTGTGCTGAGCAAAGATGCTCCTGTCTTGCATGCAGAAATCGCGGTCCTGCTGATGAAGGATGCGATAGAGCCGATCCCTCCAGCTGAGATGAAATTGGGGTTTTACAGCCCTTACTTCATTGTACCCAAGAAAGGCGGGGGGTTACGACCAATCTTGGACCTGCGTGTTCTGAACCGGGCCTTTCAAAAGTTCCCCTTCAGGATGTTGACGCAGAGATGCATTTTTCAATGCATCCGTCCTCTCGATTGGTTTGCAGTAATCAACCTGAAGGACGTGTACTTTCATGTCTCGATCCTCCCTCGATACAGGCTGTTTCTCCACTTTGCGTTCGAAGGGCGAGCATATCAGTACAAGGTCCTCCCCTTCGGGCTGTCCCTGTCTCCCAGACTCCCAGACCTTGGTGAAGACTCCCAGTTTGGAGGCAGCCCTTGTGCCATTGAGGGAAAGAGATCTTCACATTCTCAACTACATCGATGACTGGCTCATACTGGCCCAGTCTCGAGGGCAGTTATGCGAACACAGGGACACAGTGCTCAGTCACCTCAGCCAATTGGGGCTTCGGGTCAACTGGGAAAAGAACAAACTCTCCCCTGTGCAGAGGATATCTTTTCTTATTCGGTCAACCTCACAGCACGTCTCTCAATAGAACGTGCTCAGTCGATGCTGAATTGCCTGGAGTCTTTCCAGTGCAAGAGGGCGGTTCCACTGAAACTATTTCAGAGGCTCCAGGGGCATATGGCATCCGCAGCCGCTGTTACGCCGATCGGGTTGCTTCATATGAGACCGCTTCAGCGTTGGTTTCATGACCGGGTACCAAGATGGGCATGGCAACGCGGCACTTACTGGGTCCCTGTCAACCCGTCTTGCCTCCAGACCTTCAGCCCATGGTCAGACCTTGCCTTTCTTCGGGCAGGAGTTCTCCTAGTGCAAGTGTCCAGGCATGTTGTTGTATCAACAGATGCCTCTGCCATGGGCTGGGGAGCCATGCGCAATGGGCATGCAGCATCGGGGCTCTGGACAGGGCCCCGACTGCAGTGGCATATCAACTGCCTCGAGTTGCTAGCAGTATGGTTTGCTCTGCGCCGCTTCAAATCGCTGCTACACGACAAGCATGTACTGGTCTGTACAGACAATTCAATTCAATTCAATTCAAGTTTATTTGTATAGCGCTTTTCACAATACAAATCGTTGCAAAGCAGCTTTACAGGAAATTAAGTTTCTACAATATATTTATATATTGTAGAAACTTAATATATTTAACTTATGACGAAATTTGGTAGATCTGTATGTTGTCTGAGGGTATGCTTCATCTGAGGTCCTCTGAGGGGTTGGCATCATCTCTTCTCAGGTGTTCTGGATCCAGACTGAAGCTTGTGTAAATCCTAGTTACCACGGGATGTTCAGACAACACTGCAACTGTTGCGTACATCAACCACCAAGGCGGTCTATGCTCCCGTCGCATGTCGCAACTCGCCCACCATCTCCTCCTATGGAGTCAGAAGCATCTGAGGTCGCTTTGCGCCGTACATGTCCCAGGCGAGCTCAATCGTGCAGTCGATGAGCTCTCACATCAGCCCGCCCTTCCGGGAGAATGACGACTCCACCCTGAGACATTCCAGCTGATTTGGATACGCTTCGGGGACGCTCAGGTAGACCTGTTTGCCTCCCTGGACACATCCCACTGCCAGCTGTTTTACTCCCTGTCCGAGGGGACCCTCGGCATGGACGCGCTGGCACATAGCTGGCCTCAGGGCCTACTCAAATATGCGTTTCCCCTAGTGAGCCTTCTCGCACAGACTATGCGCCATACTGGCCCAATCAGAATTGGTTCCCAGAACTGATGCTCCTCGTGACAGCCCTTCCTTGGCAAATTCCTCTGAGGAGGGATTTCCTTTCTCAGAGAGGGGGCACTGTGGAGATTCTCACAGACCTGTGGAATCTCCACGTATGGTCCCTGGACGGGACACGGAGGTTCTAGGTAGGCTACCTCCAGCGGTAGTGAACACCATCACTTCAGCCAGGGCTACATCTACAAGACACGCTTACAGGCTGAAGTGGAACATGTTCATCGATTGGTGTTCTTCCCGACGGGAAGACCCCCATAGATGCCCGATCGCGGTCGTACTCTCTTTTCTGCAAGAAGGGTTGGAGCGAAGACTGTCTCCCTCCACTCTCAAAGTGTATGTTGCCGCTATTGCTGCACATCATGATGCAGTAGACGGTAAGTCTGTCGGGAAGCACGACTTGGTCATCAGGTTCCTCAGGGGGGTGAGGAGGTTAAATCTTCCGCGCCCTCACCTGGTACCCTCTTGGGATCTCCCCTTAGTCCTGACGGCCTTGAAGGAGGAGCCCTTCGAGCCGCTGCAGTCAGTAGAGCTAAAGTTTCTGTCGTTGAAGACAGTACTCCTCACTGCTTTGGCCTCGGTCAAGAGGGTAGGGGACCTGCAGGCATTTTCGGTCGACGATTCATGCCTAGAATTTGGACCGGCCGACTCTCACATTGTCATGAGACCCCGGCCCGGATATGTGCCCAAAGTTCCCAGCACGCCTTTCAGGGTTTAGGTGGTGAACTTACAAGTGCTGCCCCGGGAGAAGGCAGACCCAGCCATTGCTCTGCTCTGTCCCGTCCGTGCTTTACGCATTTATGCGGACCGCACGCAGAGCTTCAGGATCTCAGACCTGTTCTTTGTCTGCTTTGGAGGACAGCAGAAGGGAAAGGCTGTCTCTAAACTCTCTCTAAGACTTGCCCACTGGATAGCGGAGGCTATAGTCCTAGCTTATCAGCCCCAATGATTGCCGTGCCCCCTCGGAGTAAGGGCACACTGTACGAGAGGCATTGCTTCTTCTTCGGCATTGGAACAGGGTGCCTCGATAGCAGACATTTGTAGAGCTGCCGGCTGGGTGACACCTAACACTATAATTCTATAATCTCCGTGTAGAGCCCGTGTCCTCCCGTGTACTTGCCTCAGGTGGCCAGTAACACCAGACTCGTTCGGTGTCAATCACGCTTGCTGCGCCATTCCCCTCTACGGACCGGATACGTGCACCTTATTGCTTCTCAGTTCAGTTCCCCTTGGTGAACTCTGTTGAAGTTCCTCCCGCACCATCGGCGGCCAGGTGTGGCGGAACGCCAGGTGCCAGGTCCAGCACTCGTGTGTCTGCCCAAGGTCAGCCCACTGATTCTTCCACTGTACGGTTCCTCTCACGGTGAGCCCGTATCTTTCCCTGGCAGAGACCTTCTGCCATCTCTGCTGTGTATTGATCTCACCCCAGGCTGGCTGAGTCTATCGCAGGGACTTCCATATGTAGTCCTGCTGATGGCCAGTCCATATGTGTAATTTCCACATGATACCTCCTACGTGCAGGATGTGGCTTCCATCCCAACTGGCGTGGGGGGACTTGCCGGCTTCCGCAGGGCACTGGACGGGATCAGCAATAGTGGCGTTTTCATAGGGATCCCAATTGCGTCAGTCACTCTGACGTAGCGTCGAACGTGACTGACTGATAGGGGACATCTCAGTTTAATATGTAACCCTGTCATTGGCTTGTTTTGTTAACACTCAGAGGTGATTGGGCTCTTGGGCGAGATCCCATTTGCGTCAGTCACTCTGACCTAACATCTCTGTTCCCTCCTTCAGGGAATGAGGGTAACAAACGTAACTGAGACATTCCTGTTTCGGTATCTTATCAGATTTTCCTGTGCTGTGGGTTGGGTTAAGAGTGATTGAATATGCTCGGAAGAATGTTGGGGCCTCACTGATCTCAAATCATTAATATCTAACATGTTGAATATTTATATTGTCAGAAATACTATTATGTAAGGGGATAAACATGCATGCACTCTGTAGATTGTCATGTGGAACGAAACAATTCCCAATCATAAAGTTAGCTGACTGAAGACAGAAGTATTACTCACCTCTAGCTCGTGCTGTAACATGTAAAGTCCACGTTCACGCCGTCTTCATTACTTCATCCAAACCTATTTCGGTTTTCCATGAATTTTCGGTAAAAAATTAATCCAAATACCATTATCGTAATTTCTTCTTGCCCATCATCCGTTTGAGTCACGCTTTAAGGCTGTAACCATGTCTTGAATATTGGGGAGACCATTATTTATATATATAAAATGCAGATGTGCATTAAAACCGTTTAATGAAACGAAGCGAAAATGAAGCGGAGTGCCTATAACACCCTTAAGCCTCATGCACACCGGGATGATTATCGCACGCTTATCGCCAGCGTTTTTTGAGACGTTTTTCGACGCGTCTTTGTGTTCATACCCAAGTGATTTTCACTGGTGATGAGCCGAGTGAACATGCAAATTCACTCCCTGACATTAGATGGCGCTTAATGAAAAGCAGCTCTACATTCATCTTGCCTCGATGCATCTTCTTCGTCTTCTTACTTCCTCTTCATCATTAGGTATCAATGTGTGCTCGGCAAAACTGTTTTGTGCTTAAGCGCCACCAAGTCGTGTTTTACTGTAACTTCAGCAGCTCCAGGCACGTGAACAAAAGCGCCAATCTCATTGGTCGGCCAGTTTTTAACGCGGCGCATCAAACCAAAAAAACTAGCCTGAGGCATTTTTTAAAAAGTGCTTTCACAGCTTTTACGGCTGGCGTTTTGAGCTTCGGTGTGCACACTCACATTGGTGCCCTTTGTTTAGTCGTGAGGTGTTAAACGTCGGCGATAATCGCACGCGATAATCGTCCCGGTGTGCACAAGCCTTTAGCTGTTAAAAATTCACTGTAAACCATGGCTTCACGGGGCTTATTGCTTTTATAAAACGGTTATTCCATATATGTAGCAAGGTTTCACAACATAAAATAAAGCAAATAAAATGTAATGATATTAATAAAAACATTATTCTTCCGCCAAACAATGTAGTTCCTGAGAAACGGTTGTGGTTGCAACAAAGTGGTTGCGAGCAATGCACAGACGTAAACAAAGGTGTATGTTTGTAGAGTAATATACAACAGCTTCGAACACGGCTCAACCAATCAGAATCAAGGATCAGAACTATCCGTGTTATAATTGCTGTTTTTAAGTAACCAAACTCAGCTTCATTGTTTGTGGAGAGATACGCACAGACGCAGATCATTCATATGCAACTTTAATCTCTCAAAACGTCACTGCATCACTGGATATAGTCTGGTCTGTTATTTAACATTTCTATCATAAAACAGTTGAATAATATTAAATGATTTGCAACTTGCATCTTACCTCACTTTCTTTCAGCGTTAAACTGACGCTTCACGCTGGAATTCGCGCTCTGATTCTATGAACAGTAAACCCTGCCTACTTTGAGCTGATTGGCCATCTCAGTCATTTTGACATTGACGAACACTGTTAGACCGCTGAGGCAGACTAGGCTAAGAATGTAACTTTTAAACCTTTTTGTCATCCTAAAAATAGAGTGCTGCATAATGGAGTGCGGGGGGGATTGGCCATTTCTAATTATTGGGGGGGGACTTGTTCAGAGTCGTGACTCTGGTTACTTGTGAATATCATCTGTTAGGGTGTGGAATAAAACGTATAGGAACAAACCTGTTCAATCTATGATTTTTCATGGTTATGTTTGTGGTCTCTCACATGTTGAAAATAAGGTTAATAAGGTTTTAAAAATCTTTTAGTGTGGGTCAGCATTTAGTCAACTTGGCCTACTAAGGGAATCCACATGATAAAGGCCTGGACTATTTTAAGAGTCTTTTCATGTGTTTGCATCAAAACCACCCACCCTCTGCACTGGTCTTCCCTCACTCTGTGTATATACAGTGGGTACGGAAAGTATTCAGACCCCCTTAAATTTTTTACTCTTTGTTATATTGCAGCCATTTGCTAAAATCATTTAAGTTCATTTTTTTCCTCATTAATGTACACACAGCACCCCATATTGACAGAAAAACACAGAATTGTTGACATTTTTGCAGATTTAACTCAGGTGCTGTCCATTTCTTCTGATCATCCTTAAGATGGTTCTACACCTTCATTTGAGTCCAGCTGTGTTTGATTATACTGATTGGACTTGATTAGGAAAGCCACACACCTGTCTATATAAGACCTTACAGCTCACAGTGCATGTCAGAGCAAATGAGAATCATGAATGTCAAAGGAACTGCCTGAAGAGCTCAGAGACAGAATTGTGGCAAGGCACAGATCTGGTCAAGGTTACAAAAAAATTTCTGCTGCACTTAAGGTTCCTAAGAGCACAGTGGCCTCCATAATCCTTAAATGGAAGACGTTTGGGATGACCAGAACCCTTCCTAGAGCTGGCCGTCCGGCCAAACTGAGCTATCGGGGGAGAAGAGCCTTGGTGAGAGAGGTAAAGAAGAACCCAAAGATCACTGTGGCTGAGCTCCAGAGATGCAGTCGGGAGATGGGAGAAAGTTGTAGAAAGTCAACAATCACTGCAGCCCTCCACCAGTCGGGGCTTTATGGCAGAGTGGCCCGATGGAAGTCTCTCCTCAGTGCAAGACACATGAAAGCCCGCATGAAGGACTCCAAGATGGTGAGAAATAAGATTCTCTGGTCTGATGAGACCAAGATAGAACTTTTTGGCCTTAATTCTAAGCGGTATGTGTGGAGAAAACCAGGCACTGCTCATCACCTGTCCAATACAGTCCCAACAGTGAAGCATGGTGGTGGCAGCATCATGCTGTGGGGGTGTTTTTCAGCTGCAGGGACAGGACGACTGGTTGCAATCGAGGGAAAGATGAATGCGGCCAAGTACAGGGATATCCTGGACGAAAACCTTCTCCAGAGTGCTCAGGACCTCAGACTGGGCCGAAGGTTTACCTTCCAACAAGACAATGACCCTAAGCACACAGCTAAAATAATGGAGTGGCTTCACAACAACTCCGTGACTGTTCTTGAATGGCCCAGCCAGAGCCCTGACTTAAACCCAATTGAGCATCTCTGGAGAGACTTAAAAATGGCTGTCCACCAACGTTTACCATCCAACCTGACAGAACTGGAGAGGATCTGCAAGGAGGAATGGCAGAGGATCCCCAAATCCAGGTGTGAAAAACTTGTTGCATCTTTCCCAAAAAGACTCATGGCTGTATTAGATCAAAAGGGTGCTTCTACTAAATACTGAGCAAAGGGTCTGAATACTTAGAACCATGTGATATTTCAGTTTTTCTTTTTTAATAAATCTGCAAAAATGTCAACAATTCTGTGTTTTTCTATCAATATGGGGTGCTGTGTGTACATTAATTAGGAAAAAAAATGAACTCAAATGATTTTAGCAAATGGCCACAATATAACAAAGAGTGAAAAATTTAAGGGGGTCTGAATACTTTCCGTACCCACTGTATATACAGTATATGTGTGTTTTATGGGCATAACCTGATTCATCTCAACCTGTGCCCACCCATGTTTGTTTGCACAGCCCCCTCAAAGGACCCCACAGGTTGCAGTCATTTCGACCTTTAACACAGCCCTGAATATTCCCCTTCCAATCATCTTTCTAAAAATCATCCATTTACTGGACATATGAGCGTACGTGACATCCGTAACGGAAGTCCTACTTGAATGAATTTTCTCTCAGGCACACTGCCAGCTTTTCAATTGAATCTAAAAATAACCCGCCGTCTTTATTCTCCCCTTCCTTTCACAGTGTGGCAAAGCGGCGGAGAACTTTGATAAATTCTTCACCCGCACGCAGCCCATGCTGACCCCTCCAGACCAGCTGGTCATGGCCAACATCGATCAGAGCGAATTCGCTGGATTCTCTTACATAAACCCAGAGTTCATCCACCCATCGTCGCTTCACAGTGTGGTATGAGACAGCCCGATGAAGAAGAGGACCGCCTGTCCAGCTCAAACTAACAACCACATCCATGTTATTTATGAACTCACCAAATCTTTGTAGACAGTTGAATACCCTTTATCTGAACATATCTGAACCGAGGAGGGCTGGAGAAGGGGGTTGATGGCTGAAGGGAAATATATCATGAGTATTTTAAGGCAGCACAGACTCGTACCTGACAAATTATTCTTTTATGAGGTTCCATCTCGGTTAGGATGCTGCTTGGGTAGGCAGTAGACAGAGAGGCAGCTCTCTAGGCTTTTTGAAACAGCTTTTTTGAAAATGTCCTCACAGTAATGACAGTTCATCTAATGCTTGCATGCAGATAGATGTTATGTGCAGGCCCAGTATATTTTACAAAACAGATATTTTTTTGAAGGTGGAGATAATGAACGATCCCTTTTTCCAGTCCTCAGATTGTTTGTATGTGAAGCATGCTGACATGAAACAGGTTTTTGTGTCCTATTCCTTATATCCTCTACTGCCATTTCTAATGTTCCTGAATTATATATTTGTAAATCTAAAAAAATATCTTGTTATAGGAGTGCCAAAATATAACTGCATCAAAAGGTTTTTTATATCCAGCTCTATATATGCATATTGATTTCCTACTAGATCTCTTGGTGGTGTCCCTTATCTTGGGCTGAAACTTGAACCCTTATCGCTCCCCGAGTTTTAGCATGACAACTTCCAATCCCGTCACTGCCTGCTCACCTGGTTCCTACATATTCAACATATACACAACCCTTTCTCTTGCTCTAAATGTATGAATTGTGATTCCTCGTTGGTAAAGCGCAGGCCTTTTTCCACAGAATTAGATCAGCTGTCCTACTCATCCGCTTGCAAGTTTGTTTTTATGAAATACTTCAGATCATCGAATGATACTGTTTATTTAACATATTTTACCATGTTTAAATCCATCCTGTAGATTTTCTGTCATGATCAGCACAAAAAATGTCTGCTGATTCTGCCTGGGCCTGATAAAGAGTAAACATTTCAAACCAAACTGAGTCTTTTCTGAAAGAAATAGATGTGGTATTTGATTTAACACCTGCATATTATGCTAAAGAAAACTACCACTGCTACAATATAAAGAACATGTAACGAGATGAAAACCCTGTCAAAACCATGTCCAGGACACATTTCACCCCATAAATTCTTTGCTTAAAGAAAAAGAAATCATGTTTTAAAATCATTAAGCTTTTTATTTTATTTTATTTTATTTTATTTTTTGCATTGTGACATTTTCATGACTGTTATGCACCTTTACTCTAAAAGCTAAATTAATTAATTAATTTAAAAATTAGACTTTAATGTGGAAAATTGTGAAATGAAGATGTACTATTCAGTGTACATTAGGTATTTATAAACCATGGTAGTCTTTGGATTACGCTGCTTATTATTGTAATTATTTGACATACTGAAAATCACCATTGAGAACAAAGAATTGCAGAAAAAGTAAAACATTAATGTTAATTAAAATGTGCATGACTGTCATAAAAATTATGCCACAATGCAAAAACTCCTAATGGTCTTCAAATACACTTTCTTGTCATATAAATCATCACAGTTTATGACTCCCTAATGCCCAACATGATTTTTTGTCAAATGTTGGAGGGGGGTGGGAGGTCATTTATGTATAACTTCTAATATAACCCTGTCTCTGGTAGTGTTTCTGTCCTTTGGTGGTCAGTACTCTTCGTGTTAAACTACATGTTCTTATCAAAGGGAGCTTCCCAATATATATCGGATATTTTTATCTTTTTAGGTCTTAGTTTACGATCATCTTGCATTTCTGCTCTGTGAGTACTTTTACGTAGAGCGCTATATTTACTGTTACACTAAAGGTACACTATATATATACCAAGATTTTTGTAAATTCAGAGAAGGCGTACATTATCCTGCAGATTTTATACTAAGAACTGAATGTGCTTTTACTAACTTAGATGGTTTCTATGTTTAGACGATCCAAAAAGACTAGTTTGGCTAATTTGAGATAGCTTTGGTATCTGCAAACCTTTGTTACATGTAATTCTTGTATTTCTCTGCTCTGATTTGTATGCTGATAGTATATAAGTGTATGTAGACTGACTGGGCTCTGTGCTCCTACATACTGTATGAGTGTTTGTACTGCAGCTGCTGTGTGCATGTGGGGCAAATCGGCGCATGCAAAACGTGTCGCATGATTCCAGGAATCCGGAGTCCTCTAGCATGGAATGATTGTCACACCGAGTACCATATCTATCCCACCTCAGCTCTCTTCCTTTGTGTTGTTGCTTTTGTTCCTGTTTAGTTTCAGTCTGTGGATGAAGATTTAGACTCTGTAATGCGTAGATTCCGACCTCTGCTGAGCAACTCTGTCTGAATGATCTCTTTATGACAACTGGGTAAAGATAGGGAATTCAGTTTTACCACACTTCAGACATCATTTTATGTATTCTAGTAAAAACAAGTAGCTCAGAAATGCTGTATTTACACATTAGATTGATCGGTGTGGGCTCTAGTCTTGTGCCAAGCCCTCGGTGGAAATACTGTAGTTATCAGGTGCACCATTGTTGAATTTCACCACTGATTCATCAGTATGAGAAAATTTTTTGATCTGTCATTTTTCAGTATGTATTTTAGAAATTTAATAGACCTGATGTTTGAAGCCCCTGTGTATGGAAGAAAAAACAAGTAGATATTTCAGATGTTTATTTCTTCATTCATTCAGAAGTAAATGGATGCATGATGAACAAGTGGAAATAGAGCCAGTCCTCTTATGAAGTGATTCAGAAAGCTTTTAAGTGGTTGTCTTGCAGGATGCAGGTTTACACAAGTGTCTCACATTGAGAGTGTTTGGGAATGTAATGCTCATGTGTTTGATTGTGGTTTTTCTGCATGTTGAGGTCGCATTCCAACATTCCCTGGACATTTGAAGAATATGAACATTCCACCCAGCCATTTCTTTTGAGAGATTCTATCAGGAATTATAAATATATATTTATTATTATTATTATGAAATTATGGATTCCAGGACAGTGTTAAAGTTAAATAACTCATCTTTGTTTTTTTCTTTACAAAATTTTGTCCCTCTGTTCTTTGTGAAGGATAATGTGTATAAATAAATGTATGACAAAAGTGATATTGTCCATGTTTTAGTTCTTCAAAATGAAGAAACCAAAGTCTAAAGTCTCCCTTTATCACACACTTCCCACAGTACTGAGACAAGCAAAGATGGTAATAAAGAATTAAACTCTGATTCATGGTTCTGATGCCTCCTAATGATTCCTGTTCCTTAAGGGTTCCATTAACAATACTTTAGTACTTTCAAGGAATACACATTGAAAAAATGAAACACGGGGCCGAATGATAAGATGAGGTGAATTAATACATTTAAAACAAAAGGTCATTTAACTGACTTTTTATTGACTTTTTAAAAATGTCTTTGTAAAGGTGGCATACAGTATATGGATTTCAATGATTGGTGATAAAGCGGCAATACTAAAAATTGTGGTAACTTATTTAATTCATTAATCTTGACAAAGTATTACCAACAAAATGCATGTGTATATTTAACCACACAGCAGAATTTGAAAGGGTTTTTTTTATTATTATTATTATTAAATAATGATGTTATTTTGAACATAGAGACAGTACAGGAGATGTACAGAACCGAGCCGACCAAATATAACACGACAACCTAAATAAATGAAGGAAAAAAATAAGAAGAAAACGACAGTTAACACTAAAACAGTTATCTTTGTAAGAGACCATCATTCTTTTCAGTAAAAAGTTTATCGATTTCTTGTTAGAAGTACAGCACAAGGGCTTTTTCAATCCCAAAAAGGGCTAAAATGGGGTTTTGAAACTTCAATTTCTGACCAAATAAGGACTTCAATGTTATAAATCAAAAGGTCAAAATGTAATCTCTCCCCAGAAGTACTTTAAAGCCAGTACAGGATACTGTGTGTAGTATTTCAGTACACCCTTAGAGAAAGAAGATGAAGATATCTCTTTTTAAAAAAAAAGATTTCTATTGGAGAACACTGCTGCACTTGAGTGAACCCATAACAAGTATGATTTTGTAATTTGAACAGGTACTTGCTGAGCTAATAGCTCAGCCATAAGATAATGTTTCCTCTTGTTGTGAGGCTCCAATTTTATGTGGCGTGAAAATAATGTTCACTTTTTCATAAAAGCATGAAACTTGGTACACTTGTGTAGTTTTCAGTACCTTTTGTGAAACAGAAAGGTTCTTCAGATATTAAAGGTTCTTTATAGAACCATTTAGACAAAAAGGTTCTTCTATGGCTTTGTGAAGCACCTTTATTTTTATTTTTATTTTTTTATTGTTGTTGTAGAGTTAATGGTGAAATCAGCAATGTGAGAAGAAAATCACAATATCTGAGTATCACGGCATTTACAATAGTCCATATTATGGCTATTAATTTTTTTCTTTCTTTGATAATTAACTAATATTTTATTTAATAATCCAAAAAAAAAGATTGTTTTCAAGAATACAATCATATATTTCAGACATACATAAAAAAATTATCTCAGGTAAGTCTACTTTTCCTTACCTCTCAGGCAGAGTCAGGTAGGCTCTCTCTCAACAAGGCTCTAACATCAAACACAGATGGCAAAGCTATCAGGTGAACAGTTATTGGTGAATTCAGTGACTTTATGAGAATTATTACAATGAAATTGTGGTATCTCAGAAGAGGCAGAATGAAATTTCAAACATATTTAATGTAAAAAATTTACAATCACTCTCTGGGGCCAGAGTTATCTGTTATGTTAGTGTCCTCATGGGGGAAGCCAAAGACCTGAACGCTGGTGGGCACATGCAGGTGAACCTCTAATATTTAACGAGTGGAATAATATTTAGGCCTTTGTGTCGGGTGCGGGCCGGACGGTGACAGGTAGCCTATCATGCTGCCAATGATTGACCGCTGTAGTGATTATATTAAAGTATCATTGTAATCCTTGACCATTAAAACATAGGGGTAGACATCACCCTTTGTTATCATGTTTGGTTCAGGAGATATGACATAAAACACATAATCTGGTTTTGGCAGAATGTAAAATGGTTGCCATGGCCACCACAAGGTGTTTTTGCCATGGCTCCATTTCTGAAAATGTTCAGTGCCTCAACCGAGTTCGAGTCCCAGCTCGTCAACCTTTCTCAATCCCGTCCCCCTGTCTCTCTCCCATTTTGCTTCCTGTCATCATACTGTCCTATTGTAATAAATGCTAAAATGCCAAAAATAAATCTTAAAAAAAAAAAAAAATCTGAAGAGTGGGTCTTTTTCAAGTTAGTGACTGTCATTTATGCCAATTAAGTTAATAAAGAGCCTATTTGCAGCATATTGTTCTATGTGATTTTTTTTTTAAAAAGACTGAATGCCTGCCATGTGGATAGCCAGTCAGTGATAAGTTTCAGCATTTTTACAACTAAACACGTTTTATTTTTGAAAACTGACAAAACTGAAAGTATAGTAGTAGGCCTAACTTTTCAATCAGAATGATTCAATCAGGCAACTCTTTGTGAGTCTTTGTTTGTGAATTACACTACACTAGATGCTCTCCCTGTATATTTTTTATTCTCCAAAAAGACTCAGCTCATAAGAGTCACAAGAGGACTACATTGATGGCGCAGTATATTTTTGATACAGTAAAAGGATAGACTACCATTAATCCCGTGAAAATTCAGAGAAACACCCTGAACAGGTGGCCAGTCCATCACAGGGTTAACAAAAAAAAAACAGGACTCGAACCGGAGATGTCTGAGAGCAAAAATAATGACATAATCATATAAATAAATAAAGTGTTTGCTTTTAAGTACAAGAATACGGCAAGAATACAATGGCAACGAAGTTCCTCAGCTGAACATTTTCTGAGTGTTTTTGTACTTTTGAGTGATGACTCGATTATGAATCACTGAACGGTGAATCATTTCATTTGAACAAACTGTTTGAACGAACAGACTCGTTAACCTGCACCAGCGACTCACGTACTCTCACATAACACACACACACACGCGCGCGCGCGCTCGCTGGCTTGTGTTCATTCTCGTGGTCACACTGCGCTGCGAGGAGCTGCTTCTCTCCACAGCTGGATTACACTCAGATTTACTCTCATCAACAACATCCTTCTGGTAAATTACCATCTTTTCAATGCAGATGAGGGAATATACAGTTGGTGTGATTGTTATTATTTTTTTTTTGTTGTTGTTGTTTGCATGTCAACACAGATGCATGCGTCTTAAATGCATGATTTTATATACTTAGTGCGATTTACACATTGCATATAATATATTAAAACGTGTTTAAAATTTGTGCTTTAAATATGGCTATATGGTTGATATAGTGTGCATGTGTTAAAAGTATTAAAATGTGTTTTAAATTACTTAATTGGTTGCATATGTTTATAATAACGAGAACGCAGCTGTGCGCGGAACATAACGTCCAGAACTCAGTCATTTTGCTACAACATGTGCAGAGAGACACGTTGTGTTTACAGTGATGAAACCAGTAAAAGCGGAGAAAATTTAAATAGATTTTAAAGATAAAAGCTGTGTCTCAAAACCTAAGAGCTGACTAGGCTGATGATCGCAGTGTGATGCTGCTGATTTGGAATTCTCCTGCTGTACGCACTTCATGCCCCAAAGTGCTGTGCGCCCTTGCAAAAATGCACAATGGTTACCATAGTTTCAGCTAAATGATCATGGTTACTATAGTTATTGTCATTTACAATAAATATTAATAGTTGCTGTTATCCATCACTATAAATATAAACAAAAATTACAGAAAGATATATCTGATATCTGTGAAGTTTTCTGATACTCTACACTACTAATTGTACTGCATAGAAATAATTCAGCACAATAATTTATTAACAATAATGGTAAATTGGCTCCTTTTTTTAAAACCTAAATAGTCTGCATTGCTATTGGTAATAAACAAACACACATATATAAAAAATGAAGCCAAACATTTCTAAGTTTTGAGACAAACCATTGTCCAAGTCAAGTCATATTTATTTCTATACAATACAGACTGCTTCAATGCAGCTGTATAGAAATGAACAGGAAAATAACAGTTCTAATGTTGCAAAATCAGTTATGAGTCTAATTTAATTTGAGCCATAAAGCAGCTCTACAGAACTCATTATTCAGCTAAATTTAATTCAATCTTGGTTAAGTTTATTTTAGTAACAGTTTCGATATTGCAAAATTCAACTGTGAAACACGCTCAATTCAACTATAAAGCAGCTCTACAGAAAACAAGCATTGTTATTCAGTTGTACACAGTTGTCATTCTTTTTAAACTTTTAAGTGGAGAGTTTACATGTGCCATATAAGACGGTAAACCCAAATGTGGATTTGTGTGGATCAGTTTTTATTATTCTGCATTGTTGTAGAACTGTTTTTGGCTAAACTGGTTGAACATGCACATAATCTCTGCACAGTAAATGTCCCACATCTGTCATTAAATGTAAAGAAGCTCATGAATGTGTCCCTCTATAAACAGGTGCATCATCACAGCAGCAATGGACGCTCTCACATTCTGAGTTACAGGTATACTGCACTTTATATGGGAGATTCATATATGACATGTCACATTAATATCAGTTTTGCAATGCCACACAGCAATCAGCGTGATTCAGTTTCATATTGGATTGTGCATCAGTCTCACACATATCACATGTTCCACAGCATGTTATCACAGCTCCAGCTGTGCTCAGATGACACATGTACAGATGTGAAAATGCATGAGTGTGTATGAGTATTTTTGTCTAGAAACAACTGAACGATTTTCTTTCTCCTTGTGTGGATTTTCATTGAATGTGCTGCTTGTCAGTCTCACATTGTGAGCTGTTGATGGCATTCCAGCTGCATCTGTGTGCTTCCGCAAACACTTGTTTCCATAAGGATGTTGATTCTCATCTCGTTTTCAAGGCGCGTCATGATTCATTATGTGTCAGATTTGCTGGAGATGGAAGTTGACGCCCGCCTGATTTACAGTCAGTAAGCAGCTCTTTGTTAAATTGACAGCACTGCATCTGCGTTTCCCTCAGATTATCTGTGTGTGTGGTGAGCACCCCCTGCTGAAGGCTGAGTGGCATGAGCGTGTGCGGGAGGAAGGCTCTGACCCTGCTCAGCAGTGTGTTTGCGGTATGCAGTCTGGGGCTGCTGGGTATCGCCGTCAGCACTGACTACTGGCTCTACCTGGAGGAGGGCGTCATCCTGCCTCTGAACCAGAGCGCTGACATACGCATGTCCATCCACTCCGGCCTCTGGAGAGTCTGTTTTCTGGCAGGTAAGTACATGGCTGATTCTCCTCTGGAGGACTTTACCTCAAGTTACATTTACAGTTATTCATTTAGCAGAATATGTGACTTGTCTACCGCATATATACATAACGTTACAGCTTGAAAAGTTTTTTTTTTTTTTTTTTTTTTTTTTTTTTTTTTTTTTAAGTAATACACAACTGGAAGCTTGTTTTGCTACTCAATAAAAATAAAAAAGTAATTGTAACTTTTAATCTCACAATTCTGACTTTTTTCCCTGAATTCTGATGTAAGCTTGCAATTCTGCCGTTTCCCCCCATAATTCTGTGATATAAACTCACAATTTTGACTTTTTTCCCTGAATTCTGTGAAATAAACTCACAATTCTGATTTTTTTTTCCCTGAATTCTCATATAAACTCACAATCCTAAGTTTTTTTCTCAGAAAAGTTAGAGATATACATTAAACTTTATAAAGTCAGAATTGTGTGATATAAAGTCACATTTGCGTGTTGTAAAGTTATAATTGCGAGATATAAACTCGCAATTGTAAGAAAATAGTCTTTTTTTCCTCAGAATTGGACTTTATAACTCTCTTTATTGTGAGTTTATATCTCACAAATCTGAGAAAAGACATCAGAATCGCAAGAAATAAGTCAGAATTGCGAGAAAAAAAATCTGTATTGCGTGTGTCCATACATCTCACTTACTGCTACAAAGAATATTCAGTGTACTGATTTTAGAAGCTGAACAAAAATGTCCTGCACTTTCCACAGGTACAAAATAAGGCTTAAAATCTTTTATTTTATTTATTTATTTATTTATTTATTTTAAAAGATTAGAAGAAAAATATTAGTATTAAAAATACCAAATCAGGGGGTCAAATTAAATAATGTGCGTTCTGTTTTTTAAAATATGATTTACTTGTATAAGCCTGGTGTATAAAACAGGTTTGTTTATTTATTTATTTTAATTAATTAATTTATTAATTATTTTGTGATTTTTTTTTTTTTTTTTTTTCTTGAGAGTCTAGATATTTCCATTCACTGCAGATGTTTGTTTTTTTGGTTGAGGTTCCCTGGTGTTCACACGCCTTGTCACGACACCATCCGCTGTGAATGTTTCCTCCCTGATGGTGTGAATTGAGATCACTGTGTGAATAAAACTCCCAGAAATAAAGCTACATCACAATAATACAAAACGAGATATTATAGTGCATATGTTAACAAACACCCAGTGATTTTGCTACAGCATGATGAAAAGAGCATTTTATCCTCCTGAGTTGGAAAAAATATTTTTCATTTTTTTTTAAAAAGAAAAAATCTTTTTAAGAGTTTTACTTCTTATTTTGTACAGTGTTTGATAAGTTCTTACTCTGAGTATTGTAAATTGTTCTTCTGTAAATAGCCAGTCATTTCAGTTCGTTTCAATACACTTCACACATTCAAAGGGGTTTATTGGTTTACGCCATTATTTTTGGCTGGTCAGGCATTCGCTGATTACAAAGGTCTCAGCTCTATGCTTGTGCTCTCCCTTGACATCTCCATGGCAATTTTCTGGATGTGTTGAATGATGGAATATCTTCTACTGTATTGAGGAGGTCTATCCACACGAGGCAGGATGTTTCGTTATCATTTAGATGACATGTTGAGCTCACACGCCTCTGAATTGGCAAACAACGACCTGCTGTGGCACAAACACACACATTAGTCTCAGTGAAAGAATGTGCTCTGTGTGTGAAGATGTGGGCGCATGATTGGACTGAGTTTGGTCCAAACCCACGCTGTTTACAGCCGGTTAAATTGAGCGTGACTGTGAACAGATGTGAGCAGTCATTTGAGCTCTACAGGGACGGGCTGCTGGGATCACCACCGGCCTTCTGCTTTAAAACACCCGAAACTTTCAGAAGTCCAGAAGTCTCACATTATTTCTGTGCTTTGATGTGAGAGGGTTGCACTGCTGCGGGTGTTATAGTGTTGGATGTGTAAATGTGATATGAGACTGACTGAGAGATGATGATCCTGTAGGTCGCACCACATGAGGAAAGTGTCAGTGGCTCCGATCTTTGACTCACAGATGACAGTCCTTAAAGTGATAGTTCACCAAAAAATGAAAATTATGTCATCATTACTTGGACAAAAAAAGAACACTGAGACAATTGACCGTTCGCAAAGACCCGCCCTCCTTAGTTACTCTTGTTATCCCCGACAAACAGTGCCACTCTCACAGGACACATCATGTTCTCACGCAGTGAAAAATACATCGCAGAGCAAAGAGGAAACTGACAACACACCGACAGACAATACAGAGCAGGTTACTTCTGATATGAAACAAGGGTCTCAGGACTCTCAGCTATTAATTTTTTGTCATTTTTAAAGAAATTCAAACAATAAATATGGTTTTGTGGCTCTTTAATGTGTCGTGACAGATCACTGTATTGCCTGTATCACGTGAACTGATCATCTTTCATATTTACGTAAAGCACGAAATGATCATGATTAAACATCAGAAAGTATTTTATTTCAACTACGGAACACACTATTTTTCAAGTTTAAGTCCGCTGAAGTTAATCTACTCTCTTGTCTGATTTGTGGCTAGAAGGGATACAGCTGCGGCTACTGGGCATGTGCATTTACATATTTTCCGAGCCAACAATATAACATGAAACCTAAGAAAATGGTTTTAAAAAGCACATGGCACCATTATTTCATCACTTTAGAGCGTCGCAGTGACCGTCTTTTTGCAGTAAAGGACTTGTCATAGTTTAATGAGTGGAAAGATGACATGAAGTGAGGTTAGCTGCATTGAAAACAGATGAACGCACATGCATATACAGTTCCCAATTGGGGCGAAGGTCACAGGATTTTGTCCTCAGAATGATAAGAGCACACGTTTTAACATATTATTTTATTATTTCACACTCAGTATTTTAACTTCAGCGCTGCAAGCCATGCAGACAGATTTTCTGGTACGCAAAACAAGTACTTTAAAAGGAATGCCTTAGCTTATTGCCGTTACCATGGCAGCCAACAACAGCACAACTTAAACCTACGCACATTTTTATACTTAGTTATATTGAAAAAGTTTCAATTAAGTCAGTCTTTTTTTACCTCGTTTTAAAATTTATTTGTATGGAGACAGGCCGTAGCTGTCGGGCAAGATGGCGGATAGCAGCGGCGGCACATAATATCCGTGTTCTGATTGGTCAGTTCGCCTGTCAATCAAGCTCTTTGCAAACGGTCAATTCTTTAAATATCTTTTGTGTGTGTGTGTGTGTGTGTGTGTGTGTGTGTTCCACAGAAGAAAGAAAGCCATATAGGTTTGGAAAGACATGATAAATAATGACATAATTTTAATTTTTGGGTGAACTTTCCCTTTAAAAGTGTTACAAGAATTAAAATAAAACTTATCACAACCGAAGCTACAAATGTATGATGTGTGACATACTGTGAGTTTTCATAAAGTAACTTTGACTTGCTGCTCAATTTGTGAAAACAAATTGTGTGTACAGTATTGTTACAGTTAAGTCTATAGGGCAAGATAAACATTAGCCTAGCATTAGACTAGTATGAGATATATATTTTCCCATAATTCTTAATCAAATTAGGTCTTATTAGTTTAACTCAATCTTTCAGTGAAAGGACAATCTCTCTGGTGACATATGCTAGATATTTCTCCAATAATTTCTCCAATTTCCCCTTATATTCAACTGCGAACTGCCAGCTTAGAATCAACTGCCTCCATCCAAACAACAACTGATGGATAGAACTGAGTCCCTGCCATACACAATTTTAAAAATGTCATTAGAAATTATCTGTCAATAGAATAGAACTTTAAATTAGAAAAACTTGTGATGTTAATTGCGATTGTTTTTTTTATTGATAACCACTGTTTGAAAAGCCCTGTTCTGTACTATGAAATGAAACACAAACGCAACGTTGTTATGTGTCCTAAACTATGAAAGCACAACCTCAGAGTAATAATAACGTCTCTGTGATCTCTGTCTCAGGTGAGGAGAGAGGGCGTTGCTTCACCATCGAGTATGTGATGCCCATGAGCGTTCAGCTGACCAGTGAGTCTACTGTCAGTGTCCTGAGTAAGTGATTATACTGTGCCTTCATGACAAACACATTAGTCAAATCATTGAACACTCAAGCACTTCTGCAAAAACCTGTAACAGTGATTCTCAACTGGTTTTACTTCAGGACACAGAATTGACTGGAATTTTGTTTCTAAATGAGTAAATTCAGTGATTTCTTTGGGCCTGTTTACATCTGGTCACTTAAGTGCGTTTTTTTAAACCGAAAGGAAGTTGCAGATGCTCAACACACAGTCATCTTCGTTAAAAGGTAGTGAGACTGAATTATCTTACCAGTGCGGATGCCGCTCTCTTTCCAAATGCGGTCTTTGATGTTGAATATAATACAGTGCATATCTGTTGCATATCTAAATTTGCCTATAGCGTGGGAATTGAAGATTGCATTTATATCCATTTTGTGGAAAGACATTTATGTGGCCAAGTGTAAATGGAAACATTTTAACAAATCCGATAGCTATCTGATCAGTAAAAACACATGAAGTTAACGTGTGAAAAGGCCCAATAAGTCATTGCACAAAACCCTTCAATTTCCACAAACCATGTTTTTGATAGCAATAGAGGCTGTTTAAACTAAGTGTATTATAAAAGTATTATAAAAATTGTATTTAGATGGTATTTGCTAAGTGTAAATAGTACAGTAAAGCAGCCTGTGGTGAAGGTGATGTCATTTTTTTTATTTTTATTTTTTGGCCCAAGCAGACAATGGTTATGGTTATGGTTATGGTTATTTGGACTTAAGGCGATAGTTCACCCAAAAATTTAAATTCTGTCATCATTTACTCACCCTCAAGTTGTCCCAAACCTGTATGAGTTTCTTTCTTCTGCTGAACACAAAATACGATATTTTGAACAATGTGGGTAACCAAACAGTTGCTGGTACCCATTGACTTCCATATGGAAGAAAATACAATGGAAATCAATGGAGACCAGACACTGTTTGGTTACAAAATATCCTATTTTGTGTTTATCAGAAGAAAGAAATTCATACAGGTTTGGAACAACTTGAGGGTGAGTAAATGATGATGAATTTTCATTTTGGGGGGGTAATTTATACCTTTAATGTAAATAGTCGCAGTCATTTCTTTAACCTTATATAGTTTTGCTCATGGTTTTTGAGGAAGAGGGCATGTCATACAACCAGTCCACAAAGTCATTCTAAATATCCTAACCACTCTGCACAATTATTATGGTTAATTTGCAGTTAGCATTGCTTTTCCACCACTGTCAGAACAGAACAACCCCCATAATTTAAAATCCATATAATATATTCAAATCCAGTTGCATAAACTGCTTATACAATCCAAACTGTATAACTAACGCAGGATGGGTGGTTATTAGCTGTCAGTTCTGAAAGGTGAGTTTATTTCGGTGCGCTGTCCTGTCAATGTGCTGGTAATTACCCTGCTGAGGGTCTGAGCTGATGGACAGCAAGATAGCGCTGAGAGATCCTTCACTGAGCTGCTATATAGGCAACATCATCACTGTCAGCAGCTTCATTAACAGTCACTCACATGCTTCACAGAAATAGCGCTCCTCTCATGACTCAACTGACATTCACAGCTGATTCCAGAAGATAGCATGCTAAGCTATTGTGCAAAAGCATTTGAATTCAATGAAACCGCTATTTTTTTGGCTGCATGCAAAAATGAACAGCACGACCAATATTGGCACGACCAGCACGACCAGACTGATGAACGAATGACTTTTAAGATTAATAACTATAAAAGTAACTAAAATTATTAAATGTTATATATGCACACACACCAGCAGATGAAAATGTTCTTTATTCTAAGAATATGCTTCAGTTTTGTGTGAACATAATCACAGCGTGCGCTAAAAGGAAAGATTTTAATTGGTAGCCAGTGTTTTTATCAGTCATTGGCTGAAAGAAATTTCAGCCAATGACTTTCCTGTTGTCTTAGAGCTAGAACAGTTTTGAAAACTTTATGGTTATAGTCACTATAAAAGAGTGATTAATTTACTTCAGTTGAAATATAGTAAGGAAATCCATTGCCTTAAAAAAAGTAAATAAACTTCATGCCTAAAAAAGTAAGTTATGTTTACCTGAAATTACACTGACACAACAAAGACAGCAAAAATGTTTTGTAATATTCAGTTTTACTATCAAAATTATTTTTATTGTTATTGTTGTGCTTTGTGTTCAAAATGTTTATGTCTGTGTGACATTATTAAAGGCACTTGATACTGTCACAGTTAAAGGGGGAATAAATCAACCACATTATTAGTCTTATTTATTATAAAAGTCATTCTATTGTGATGTGTTAATAGTGCAAATTTTATTAATCATAACTTTACATTGCCACATCAAATTAGTCAGTGTTCTAGTTTTAAATTATTCTTTTTTAATACCGTTGCACTGATAGGAAGAGGATTGCAAAATACAAAATAATGGTGGCTTCAAACGAAACCATTTTAGAGAAACAACATAAATACATGTTGTCAACTTATGTAATGTTCTCACAAAATGTTTAGTTGACAATTTAACAACATTCAAGATGACTTTAGAAAATAAGGGAATGCAACTAAAGAGGGGGACATTTCTATTTAGATCGCCTTAACCGCAGTTTTTCTTGACATAATGGTACTCATAGAAAACAATTTATCTTAACGCAGGTTTTCTGAGTAACAGAGGCATAGTGTGTAAATTACTAGATTTTTACTATTAAGTTGGACAGTAAAGTTGACTAAACCACATTAGTTAGAATATTTGTTAGGTTTTACAGTGTAGTTATTGTTCTTGTTGTGAACAGGCATTTATACTCACTCAAATGCTGTTTCTTATATCTTTTCAGAGATGATTCGTTCGGCCACACCGTTCCCCCTGGTCAGTTTGTTCTTTATGTTCATTGGTTTTGTGCTCAACAATATCGGACACATCCGGCCCCATCACACCATACTGGCGTTTGTCTCTGGAATCTTCTTCATCCTGTCAGGTATGCTTCCTCTTCCACTTCCTCCTTTGTCAGTCTGACATGTCTCATTTGTCAGACTCATGTTTGTCTGTCTCTCAGGTCTGTCTCTGGTGGTTGGTTTGGTGCTCTACATCTCCAGCATAAATGACGAGATGTTCAACAGGACCAAGAGTAATGAGGCGTATTTCACCTATAAGTACGGCTGGTCGTTTGCATTCGCTGCCATTTCCTTCCTGCTCACTGAGGTAAAAAGCTCTTTCATTCAGGCACTACCATTTACTATAATTCTTCTCTCACTTTTCTCCATTATTAGTGCATTCGCACTGAATTGAACTTCTCTGCAGTTAATTCAGCCTGAATGTTTAATGTACTGATTCCATTCAAACGTTGTTTTGTGCATAATTTAAGTCTGACTTTAAAGTAATGTAAGATGAAAGGAATGTCAAAGAGTTCATGTACAATTTGACCTCTATTTGTGAAATGCTAAAGATTACCACATGCTATAATTTAATCTTCCCAAGTTTGACATAAAATCTGCAGTGACTGTGTTCAGTACTACTCTATCTGTTGCTGTGGTACTGTATATACAGTATGCATTGCGCATAACATACCCAGATGAGTGCATTTGTCAAAATGAGCAGTATGCAACAGTGCAAACTTACTTGAATACTGAACACTGAACCTGCATTTTCAGTTTGAAGAATTGAAGTAGTTCACACACAGTCACAATTTTAAACATCTTTGATAGGCTTATAAGGCTTTTATATATATATAATAACTTAATAACCTTAATACATTTAATGAAAAATATATTTAAATACTTGACATATAAGTTTCAATAGAAATTATATTAAATTTTAGTGCACCATAAATGCTTGCCAGTACGTTTGGCATTATGTGGTCGAATTGTAAAACTTTTTTAGGGGGGATGGTGTGGCCAATTTCTTTTTTTCTTTTTTTTTTCCTGTAGCTAATACACTGTAAAAAAAAAAAAAAAAAAAAAAAAGTAATTTTACCGAAAATAATTCAGGTTGTTTTTCAGGTTGTTTTCTTTTATTTTGAATTGCAGTCAAAACTCTGTAAAATTATCTCTGAATTAACTACTTAATTTTAAGGATTATGACATTAATGACAAATTACAGTAATTCACATTTTTAATACAGAAAAACTACTGTATTTTTATACAGTACATTTTCTGTTTTCTTAAATTACAAACAAATGTATGTAAAATTACAAAAATAATCTGTAATTAATACAATAACAAAACCGTTAGATGATAAAATAATCAAATGACTGCCAAACAAAAACCACACAATTAAAGTAAAATCTCCTTATTTAAATAAGCTGACAAACACTGTAAAATGAACTAATTAACTAATTAATTAATTAATTAAACATCACATGACTGGCAGCAACAGAACATGAAACACTAACAGATCTCTCTATCTCAGCATCTTCACTTATTACAAACCAGTCTGGCTTTATTTCTTTCATACAAAACTTCTTATTGAGAATTAACAGAGGTTTAGATGTCAATGTTTTATTGAAAATAATAAAGTTTGAAGTCACCATTGTGGAGATAAGTGTTTGCTTTAATTGGGCTTCTGACTCTTCACTTTATAGTATCAGCTTTTCTCTGGCTGCTGTAACTTTGTTTTTCTAAAGCACATTTGTTACAGCAAAAATTGCTAGCGAAAAATCTGATCAGATAAACCTGGTTACTTACTGATGATGAGTTAATCATCATATAGTAGCCTGATCACGTCATGAGTATTGTTTCTGGATATGTTAGCTTTTAATGTTTTTTTTTTTTTGTTTTTTTTTTAAATAGCAGTCTTGTGATATTATGATAGTCAGAGACAATTTTTTTATCATTATATAGAAAAGTGTCTTGAATAGAGGCTTTTTGATTCACACAAACATCAAGAATCAGCACATGAATCTCAACAATGGTGGCAATCAACAAAAAGCTTGTTTTGTGATGATCAGAGCTGATCTGAATATTTTGTCTATTGTCACCATTGTTGAGGTTCATATGCAGATTCTTGATGTCTGTGACTCTACATGCTTTTGTCTAAATAATTTCTTCAAAACGACTTACAAACCTTCAAAATATCAAAGCAGGGCCACATTTCAAGCAGTAAAATTGTAAGACTACAACAAAAAGAAATGAATAAATTTAACATGTTCGGACATTAGACATTTCTGATGAGATTAGTGAATCAGGCCCCTATACGAAGATCATCATCGGTATGTAAACCACTTCATCTGATCAGAATTTTTCTCGCAGGTCTTGCTATAACAAATGTGTTTTAGAAATGCACAGGTACACCAGCCAGAGAAAAAATATTGTTTAAAAAGTAAAGGGTCAGAAGCCCAACTAAAACAAACGATTATCTCCACAATGGTGACTTCAAACTTGATTAATTTTAATAAAACATCAACATCTAAACCTCTGTTAATTCTCAATAAGAAGTTTTGTATGAAAGAAATAAAGTCAGACTGGTTTGTAATAAGTGAAGATGCTGAGATCTAGAGAAATCTGTTAGTGTTCAGTGTTCTTTTGGGATTTAAAGGGTTTCTGTTGTCTGTGTTTTGTGGGTCACCATTGTGCTGAAGAGCAGAGTGTGTGCTTCAGTCCAGGAGAAGACCAAGAAACACTGATGTTATGCTGCATGTCGCTTTATTTAAAGGCAGTAGCTGTGGAGTTGCTGATGTGGTGGTGGCTATTAGTTTTTGCATGTGTGCTGTTAGATGATGGTTAATTGCAAAAAAAAAATTTAAGCTTCACAGAGAATGTTTCACAATGATAATCCAGACAATACCTGTAAAGTAACAGTTAAAAAAAAAAATATTTAAGAAAAAGTAGAATGTTGTACCTTAATTTTACAGTTTTTGTTTGACAGCTGTTTCTGCCAGTCATTGACCATTTTTTTTTTAAAAAAAAGAAAGTTCTTTAACTATTATTTCCATTAATGGTAAACATTTGGCACCCTGTGCTGCCAAGCATTTCAATGATTTTTTTTTACGTTTATTTTTTTTTACAGTGTAGGCTAATACATAATGATTACAGAATTTGTCTACTTTTTAAAAAGGTTTTTATTTAATGAACCATTAGCCTTATTAAATGAACTATTATTTATAAGTTTTTTTCCCCCTTTTGGGGCCTGAAATGGAGGAATTTTGGTCAACACTGATAATTAAACAATATTTTGCTGAATGTGTTTTTGTGCCGACACCTTGGCTGTCATGGATAAATAATGATGACAATAATACCGCCAGTAGGTGGCAGCAAGTCCCTGTTTTAATAAATTATTTATTGAATCATTCAAATCAAATGATTCGTTAAAAACCGCTGATTCAATTAGAAACTAAACAAGTGAGTCCATCTGAATGAACCGTTGAATCACTGGCTCACTCAATCTGTTCAAAAACTTATGCATTCAAGGAACAAAACACCGTTGCTATGCACTGTAACTGTTGTAAAAAAAAAATAGCACATTTGTGCTTGCGCACATGTACTGATGTTAAGAAAATTACATTGCTTGTGCAATGAATTCATTTACATTTACATTTAGTCATTTTGCAGACGCTTACGTCTGCAAAATGAAAGCGACGTACAATTGGGGAATACATAAAGCGATTCATCTTGAAGAGGCAATCAGACAGAGGAAGTGCTCGTAACAAGAAGTCTCAGGCATTGTTCAAATAAGTACAAGCTAGCAAGGGAAGGAATAAATAAAGAGAAAGAAAGTTTATTTATTTATTTATTTATTTTCTTTTTTTAATAAAGTTTAGGATGAAGTCAAGTAGTGCTGAAAGAGATGAGTTTTCAGTTGTTGCTTGAAGATTGATAGGGATCCAGCGTTCCGGATAGGGGTGGGAAGATCATTCCACCAGCCAGGAATGGTGAATGAGAATGTTCTGGAGCGTGATTTTGAGCCTCTCTGTGACGGTACCACGAGGCATCGCTCACTAGCAGACCTCAGACTTCTGGAGGGGGTGTAGATTCGTAATAGTGAGTGGAAGTAGGCGGGTGCTGAGCCTGTGGTTGTTCTATATGCAAGCATCAGTGTCTTGAACTTGATGCGAGCTGCAACTGGTAGCCAGTGCAAGGAGATAAAGAGAGGTGTAACATGGGCTCTTTTGGGCTCGTTGAAGACCAGACGTGCCGCTGCATTCTGAATCATTTGTAGAGGTTTGATTGTGTTTGATGGAAGTCCAGCCAGAAGAGCATTGCAGTAGTCCAGCCTAGAAATGAGAAGGGCCTGGACAAGAAGTTGTGCAGCATGCTCTGTCAGAAACATAAAAAACTCGTACATGTGTATTTTTTCTTTCATTGCTTAAATTATAAGGGCATTCTAACTACATTGTAATAGGCTTCTTCGAGCAGTGAATGAATAAAAATGAAAAAAAAAAAATAAAAATCAACTATACTTGGTTTCTTTTCATTTATTTTGAAAAGACAGTAGTACAAATTATTATTTTTTCCACCTAGATGTGAAAATACTGAATATTATTACATTGTTATATATAAAATCTGCATACATACATACAAGAAAAAAAAACAGTGCGACACGTAACAGCCTATATATGCTGAGTTTCAGTTCATTTTTGTGACGCTTAATTTGTTCACAGAAAGGAAACACAAATGGCAGAAAGCGACATCCTATTTGTTTTCATTGTGAGTGTACATAAATAAAAGCAGACCTTTATAGAGTGATGAATTATTAATAAGTCAATAAGTGTTTAAAGTTGATTCTGCTGTTATAAGGAAACAGTTGAAGTGATCGCGCCGGCGCACACACACACACACAAAACACATCAGTTCCAGCATTGCTAACTTGACAGCACAGTTGGTACTTTATCAAAATAAAATACAGTGAACCAAACATCAGTGCGCCCGCCTCAGTGTCACCGTTAGAACGCGACTGAAGTACAAAGCCTATCATTTACATAATAAATAATAGTTTAGCATTCAGATACGTTACATCGCAAATATAGAAATATTATGGAATATTTGTATTTGTGCCGAATGAGAGAGGTAGGATACACGAGCACAAAGCTCCATTTCGCAAACAGTTGAGTGCGCAAGCCTTTAAAGTATACTCCCTTGTCAGTGAGAGACGCATTCAGAATCAGCACATAGTCACTGTCTAGGGGGCTTTGTTTTCAAGTGCGCAACTCATGACATCTGTTCTTCAGCTGGCGGTTATCAAACAGCGTTGCATTGCTGCGGGCAATCCCTTCTGGATTGGGGGTGAATTGCATGTATTCGTTGTAAGGCCTCATGCACCGAACCGAGATGTCCGTACCGTGACGGTTACAAATACATGTATCGTGCCACCCCTAGCTAATACACATCATTAATCTAAAGGGGATGGTAAGGGGGATGGTGGTTTTACCGAGGGGATACTTTTTGTCATTTTTTTCAACCAGGGGATGCCCCCCCCCCCCCCCCCCCCCCCCGCATCCCCCCTCAATTCGAGCCCTGAGTATAACCATATTTAAAACGCAATAAAGTAATTATGAAACTACTTAAACATCAAGCACTCAGCTAAGTTCAACTAACTGTATTTAATATAAACGTAAACTATAATACATTTTCATTTATGTGCAAATAATATTCCATTCAGAATCTGAAAACATTACATTTTGTACAGTACAGTATATTCTTTTAAATTCTAGCCGTAATAAGTAATCTTTTTTATTTTTTGTTCAATTATACTTTTTTCTCAAGGGTAAATTAAACTACTGTTTGATTTAATTCAAATTATACCACTGTTTGAAACATTTATTGTGGAATAATACCTAGTTTCACTTTACTGTTTTATCATACTGTAAGTTCTGAATCTTGGTTGATAAAGTATTGCACATGCAACATTCCTATAAAGTTTGAAAATCTCCCTCTGACCTAAACATTTAAGGCTTTTTACTTGACGTATACGTCAGCATTGCTCAGTGCATTGCGCTCTTTGGAGTGAAGCGACAACCTACAGTACTCTTGTTAGCGCTTTTGTTTCCTTTCACCGTTGTATTTTCACTGTTTTCCTTTTAAACCTTTAAAATCACTGTTCTGTGAGCCTATCTGCATTGATTTTCATGTCAAGGTCAAATGGCACTTAGCATCCCATGGTGAACTACTTGCCATTTATTTTTTATTTACCACTTTTATTGCATATAGATATTAGTCTCTCTCTCCTTCAATCTATATTTTGGTGTACAATGTTTCTAGATACAGTGGTGGCCAAAATGATTAGAACACTAGTATTTTCACCAGCTAAAAAAATAAGTTTTGCTGTAGTGAGTTAAATATAACTGATAGGTTGGTCACTTGAAGCATCTTGGAGACGTTGGCACAGTTCTTCTGGATTTATTCTGTCTCAGTTTGTTCTGTTTCTTCATGTCATTCCAGACAGACTGGATGATGATCAGATCAGATCTCTGTGTGGAGCACAAAAATCTCCCTGGGTTATTACAATTAATGGCAAAATGAGTGTTTGAAAATGTGAACTGATATTTCCTACTGACACACTACAGCAAAAGATGGAAATAACTGACTTAAAACCATTTTTTAGCTGGTGAAAATACTAGTGTTCTAATAATTTTTGCCACCACTGTATATTTTTACCTTTTTATATAAATCAGCAGTCATCATTTGTCATAATCAAAACCATTTTCTCTTAATCTTGTTTTCTTGCCTGGTTCTCTAAATCTTTTCTGTTGTTGCCTGGTCTTTCCTTCAGTAAATGTTTTCTTCTCTCCGTTCAGAGTGCAGGTGTGATGTCCGTCTACCTGTTCATGAAGCGTTACACAGCGGAGGAAATCTACCAGCCTCACCCCAGCTTCTACCGGCCGCGCCTGAGCAACTGCTCCGATTATTCGGGTCAGTTCCTTCATCCCGACGCCTGGACGCGAGGACGCAGTCCGTCAGACATCTCCAGCGACACTTCGCTCCAGATGAACGCCAGCTACCCTGCCCTGCTCAAGTGCCCTGACTACGACCAGGTGTCCTCCTCTCCCTGCTGAAGTTCAGTGTCCGTCAGAACTGGGTTTGAAACATATATGTGTATCTTTGCTTTATGAAAGGGAACTGACTGATAGAATGTATGACTGTCATTTTCCTGTTCTGTAGTGAGCTAATGACTTTGTTCCAGCAGGTGGCAGTATAGTATTCTTCTTAGCAGTGTGATTCACACAATGCTAAGATGTATAATCTTTCAAGTTTTATGTACAGCTGGGTGTTGATCAATGTAAATATGTATGGTGCTTATACAAACATAAATTGTAGCCATTATGGAACACTAGCCTTCAACTAAATATATAGTCCAAAATTAATGTGTATTATACTATGTATTCAATGCAATATAATATCTATTCATATCAAATTGTATAGAGGTTGTTCTGACAAAACTATTAGTAAATAAGTGCAGAATTGTTTTTATATCTTTAGAAAGAAATTAACTCATCAACATATACAAAGTATATATATATATACTAGAAAAAATACAAATTAACAAATGTATTATTGCACATCTGAAATTCAACAAATCAAAGTAGAGCATAACCTGCCAAATCATTTAAATATTTGTGATGGAATAGTATATTATATTGTTGTCCACAGCTTACTTAAAATTCATTTTTTTTCTGCTATGAATATAAAACCAAACTAATGAAACAGTTCTTTGTAAACATTCAACACTTCTTTGGCTTATCCATGTTTGATAAAACATGACATAACACAGTATAGTATACATATATTACAAATGTTGCTTTTCTCTCTTTTTTGTAGCTGAAAATGTATCTGAAATGTTGTTTTGTGTCTTTTTGCCATAGATAATGTATGATGATGCTTTCTACATTAATATTTTGTAAGTGTCAGAAAGATTGCATTTACAGTGCAATGGATATAATCTAAACATACTGCAAAACTTTCTTTGTTTTTCTTAATCCGTGTTTCTTAATTCTTCATTAGCCATCCTTTGCCTAGTGTTGATTCCAGCTCCACTTACTCTCGGCTTCTCAAAACCAACGTTTCACTGTTCATGTCACCTAAATACACTGAAGCTTCAATTTAATACTTAGAATGTGATTTAGAGCCATTTCAAAAAAGTAAAGGTAAAGGTATGATCAAAGTTGGATCAAATAGCTGTGATGTGTGAGGAAAAAAATCACTCATGAAAGTTTTAGCTTTATGAATGTTTTATGTATTCATATTTCATGTACATTTCGACCAATAGCTTATACAGACATATAAAAATTTATGTGGAGCCCTAAAGGGCATTGGAAATAGTATTCTGCCCTTGGACAGGGCTGTTATTTTACAACCACATATAAATTGCTACTGGATTCAAAAAAAAAAAAAAAAAAAAAAAAAATCCAGAATTACAAGGTGTTTTTCCCTGACAGAAGTACATTAGTTTAAGGCTGCTGAGCAAAGAGCCCTAACATTAAAAAGCCAGTAGATTTATATGCTACAGAGATTGTACTTACACAAAAAAAGAAGACAAATGTTTACAGTATTTACACATAACTTAGATCTATAGTTTACCAATTATGAGTAGAATAAAATAATTTCACGAAGAAAATAAATATAAAAAGATATTTAACTATACTTGTCATAAGAACACAAAAGCAAGCAAATTCATTCCTATTACATCAACACGTCATACATAACAGTAGATAGTGTCATCTTAGACCAGAACGGAAAGGTTAATGGACCGGTACCCGGAAACTAAATCTATATACAGTGCCATTCAAAAGTTTGGAATCAATAAGATTTTAAGGGTTTTTTTTAATGGAGACTCTTATGCTCATCAAGGCTGCATCAATTTATTTGATCAAAAATACAGAAAAAAAACAGTAATATTGTAAAATATTATTACAATTTCTAATATTGGTTTCCTATTTTAATATATTTTAAAATATAATTTATTTCAGAATTTTCATCAGCCATTACTCCAGTCTACAGTGTCACATGATCTTTCAGAAATATGCTGATTTATCATCAATGCTGAAAGCAGTTTTGCTGCTTAATATTGTAAGTCGCTTTGGATAAAAGCGTCTGCAAAATGACTAAATGTAGTATTTTTTGGAAACTGTGATATTTATTCAGGATTCGTTGAGGAACAAAAAGTTAAAAAAAAGAACAGCATTTATTCAAAATAGAAATCTTTTCTAACAATTTAAGTCTTTACTATCACTTTTTATCCATTTAACACATCCTCGCTGAATAAAAGTATTAATTTCTTTAAAAAAAGAAATAAAAACAATTACTGACCCCCATACTTTTGAATAGTAGTGTATATTGTAACACAAAATTTCTATTTCGAATAAACACTGTTCTTTTTAACTTTTTATTTATCAAAGAATCCTGAAAAAAGTATCACAGGTCCTAAAAAATATTAAGCAGCAAAACTTCTTTCAATATTGATAATAAATCAGCATATTAGATTTCTAAAGGATTATATGACACTGAAGACTGGAGTAATGATGCTGAAAAATCAACTTTGCTTCACAGGAATAAATTACATTTTAAAGTATATTAAAATAGAAAACTTATTTTAAATTCCAATAATATTTCACAAAATTACAGCTTTTTTTCTGTATTTTTGATCAAACAAATGCAGCCTTGATCAGCATAAGAAACTTTAGAAAAAAAAAAAACATTCAAAATTTTGAAAGGCAGTGTATGTGTTACATACAATATTTGCTGTTTCTTACTCTAACAACATGAAATCAGTCCAGCTGACTCCAGACCCTCACCTAGTGTTAGCATTGGATCATTAACGTCGATTTGAGCTACTAGTGCGGTCACATGCACGCAGGAAGTCTTCTAGCACCATAAGAGATAACGGCCACGAAGGCTTATTGTCTCAGAGCCCTGTGCGATCACATCGGCAGGTCGTTGGGCGTCGAAATAGGTCTAGTCTCTTGAAATAAATGGCTTTTCTATCTGACATCTGTAGGGAGAGATCACAAACAACTTCCTCTGGACTCTCGAGTGAGCCACCCAGGTATACATCCATGCAAATACAAACAGATCAGGACAGCTGTGTTTTTATACGCATAGAAACACAAGAAAGGAACTATAAACATGAATTCTTCAGCTGCTGGGCCCGTCAAACACACACTCACACAAAGGCCGTCCCAGAAAGCAGTGTGTGTTGCTTTTGGGGAAGCGGTTTGGATGCAGGCTTCACTTCTTGTTGGCGATTCGTCTCTTTCTGGTGGCCAGCATGTCGTAGAAGGGGTCCCGGCTGATGCTCGCTCTGAAGGAACCAATTAAAGCAGATGTGAGGAGAGGCAGAGAGACTTCGGCATCTTTGATATGGAAATGTAGCACGTATATACAGTACACATATCATTGAAAAGAGTTTGTTCAGTGACCTAGTTTGGTTTCCATGGTTTCTGAGGACAGACTACGCCCCCGTTTAACCCTGCCTCTCGTTTTTGAGTCTTGTCCAGTGCAAGGCCAGACCTGCTAAGATTAAAGGCTGGTTTAAATCGATCAGCGACCGATATCTAATGTTCGTGTGCTCTACAAAGCGCTCTATGAAGAGTCGTGAATGCTCTGATGATGTTGCCACAGTTTTCACGGCTAGAAATCTTGTTAGGACTGCGCATATGTGAAACTCATCCTCCACCGCAGGAAGTGCCTCTTTCATTGCGAGGAGAATACAGCTCTGTTCCAAAACCTAATTAGCTGCCTATGTAGACGGCATATTAAGGCATCACGTTTGTGCTCCAGCCAGATAGGCAGCAACACTACGCTGCCTTTATAAGATACCTTGTTTTGGCCAAAATCTGAAGCAACATCATATGTGTAATTCATTTATTAGGTAATCCCTCAATGCACTGATAAACACAGTGAAAAATGTACTGTATTTAGTTTAATACTATTCATTTTTCATGTTTATTACAATGTGCTGTTAGCTTAGCAACAATTGACAAACACTTGTGTGGCATGTGGAGTTGATTCATGTGAAAATGACTATACATTAGTATACTTTTTAAAAAGTATTTAACTTACTGTAGAAATAATATACTTGAAAAGAATATGTACAATATATGTACAATATATACAAAAGCAATACATGAATATGGTTAAAGTGTACTGCCAAAAGTAAAACAAAATTTAGTCTCATGTCTACTGAAACTTGTGTCATATATTTAAATACATTTTAAATTTGTTACATTTAAAATATACTTAATTTAAATGTAATATTGGATAACAATTTTATATATATATATATATATATATATATATATATATATATACAGTATATATCGTCGCTGCCGGGCGGAAACCTCCTATGTCCAAATTTTGTCAATTTCATATTTTTTCACAAATCGATGCTGTTGGTCAGTCCCCACGTGGGTCTGTTATTTTTACAAATTATTAACCAATCTAAAGTGCTGAAAACAGCTTGAGAGAAAATCTCTTAACTCCATTGGACACTTCAACTGTCTGACATTTAAAATAGAGTTTAGGAAGATGTATGTAACCACAATCATTAGCTTTGATTAGCTCTTAAAGCCTTGTCTCTTGTCAAAAGGCTCAACGCGACCGCAGACTTTGATGAACACTGCTGGCAGCAGCGACGTCTGTGTCCGTACCATTCTTATCAATGACAGCGTAATCTCGTATCTGCCTGCTCCCAAGTCATAAATCTCGTATCTCCGATTAAACATGATTTTGGGGAAATGTTGTGTTAATGTTGGTACACAACAGTAAATCATAGCAATATAAGGTATAATACCAACTTTAACAATACAATGTTTAATAACTCAAAAAATATGCAGTTTTTTTAATTTCCTGAAAAATAATGGTTTTGGAGATGCGAGGATTCTGCCCGACAGTGACGAGACAATAATATATATATATTATTGTCACACGCTCATTGGACTCATTACTTACCCTTACAATTATTATATTAAAATTTTAATATCATTTTAATTAAGTTAAAATGATAAAGTAATTTACTTGTGTGTTAGTATTTTAGTCAACACATCAAAACAAATGTACTTCTTTAAAATAAGATTACTACAACATACTGATTTAACTGTAAAACTTTGACTTTAACGTTATTACTTTTTAAATAATGGAATTAGGAAAGGTGTACTACACTTAAGCTGACTTTTATTCATTTATATTATTTTATCAAGTACAGTTCATATTTTGCAAGTACAGTTCTTTATATATATATAAATATATATTACTGAATGATTTGTATTGAATGTTCACTTATAGTGCACATAAAACTTCTTTTTCACAAGGCTGACGTCAAGTATTTTGAAATGGTCACTTGTGAGGTTCTGTCTGAGATTCATCTGTCTTTGTAGATGTCTATGTAGATGGTAAACAGCTATCCAGCTCAATAGGTTTTGGAACAGAGGCTGCTGGGAAACATGTTTAATTTGCACACTATGTTCGGAATAGCATAGTATTTCTTTAGTATGTAATATCTGAATGTAAGTTTTTTTTATTGAATTTTTTCAAAATTAAAAAATGCAACAAATTTAATTTTTCCAAAAAACAGGATGTCACTCACATACAATATGATGATGTCATGCAACAGCAAGGTATTACTTTATTATTTTCTTACTATTTTTTAATTGCTGGTAGTATTTGGCTTTATCAAGTAATGATCGATTTTGAACATATTCTTAATCTTTTCACAATTTCTACACTGATTCTGGGGGAAAAATCTTAAGAAATCTGCTGAATGGATTTAAAATGTGTTCCAATGAAGTTCTACATTCTGAGTTCTGTGGGCTCAGATTCTGCACAGATATACCCATCAGATACACTGCCATAACTTATTTCTGCTGAATGGCTTAAAACCCATGGGAAGCCCTTGTTTTTGTTCCTGGGACTGTTTCCAAAGCGTGACTGAATGGTCCTCTATCCTGAGCGTATAAAGCATGATTACAGATAAGCAGATAAGGATAGTGGGTCATAACTGTGCCGACTAGGCAAAATGTGATGTGATAAACCCTCTCATCCTACAGCATGTCTCTGAGAGATGAGACAGGCTAGTGCTAGGCTTGGATTAGCGGAGAGAACAGGTCTGCAACAGGTCTGTTGGTCCCGCTGGAGTTGATGGCTCGTGGGGGCTTAAGCTCTGACTAATCTCCACTGACGCCCCAGAAAACGGGTTATGTGATGAGATTGCTGTTTCTATTCAAAACACCATCGTGACTAGTGCTGTTCAAATCCATTGCTGTCCCAATATGAACAAAACCACAGCTGATAGTTCTGTTTCAAAAACTAGTGAGGTGAAACTCAATAACACGTTTGAGTCTAAGACCATTAAGATTTTTTGCACTGTGACATTTTCATGCCATTTAAGTAATCCTCCAAATTCTAATTACTGGAATGAATGAATGAATGAATGAAATAAATAAATAGATAGACAGACAGACAGATAGACAGATAGATAGATAGATAGAAAGATAGATAGATTGATTGATTGATTGACACACTTGGACACATTTTCGGTCATGAGAATTCAAAAGGAAATATATTTAATTATGGTGAAAATAATCTCACTAAGCAATTTAATAACACTTTGCAACTAGATTGAAAAGTTTGTAGACAAACTTTAAGTTGGCTTGAAAAAGCCTTGTCTGCTAACATGTTGCTAGTATGTTTTTAACGTGATTTAACATTTCTAACATGAATGAAAAAAGTGAATGTATTAATAATAGTCGTAACACTTTATTTTAAGGTCTCTTAACTAGTTGCTTATTAGCATGCATATTAATAGAATATCAGCCATTTATTAGTAGTAATTAAGCCCATATTAATGCCTTATTCTACATGACCTTATTCTACATCCCTAATCCTACCCAATACTTAAACTTAACAACTACCTTACTAACTATTAATAAGCAGCAAATTAGGAATTTATTGAGGGAAAAGTCGTAGTTAATAGTGAATAAGCGTTCCCTATTGTAAAGTGTTACCAATTTATTAGTTAATTCTTAATTTTTTAGTAAATAAAAATACAACTTTCCATTGTTCGTTCATGTTAGCTCAGGTCCATTAAATAATATTAACAGATACAATTTTTGATTTGAATAATGCACTAATAAATGTAAATGTTGAAATTAAAATGAACTAAGATTAATAAATACTTTAGAAGTATTAGCAAATGGAACCTAATTGTAAAGTGTTACCAAAAATCTTAATGCTCCTAAAAATTGGCTTTATTTTATTTATACATAAACATACAGTAGTTTCGTATTTTTATTTTAATTTTTGATTACGTTTAGGGTGAGAGGAACATTGTGTAAACGCGTGTTAACGTCATCACTGTATTTCTTCAGAAACCGGGTGAAACCCAGTGATGAGATCACTGAACAAGACTATTTAATGATTAGAATATGTTCAACAGGAAGGAAATCCTACTTAATGGATTTGATCCATTCTTCCTTCTCCTCTGGTGTGGGCGCTGATATCCTGTAGACGACGTGATTTCCCTCCACCACCCTCCCATCTGCCTCTGTCTTACACGCTTTGATCACCTGACCTTTATGGTTGGGATTGTACAACTCGAAGCAGTTCTACATAAGGAAACAAAACATAAAATGTAAGGCATGATGTTTTCAAGATCTTGTACAGCTCTAACTCATAAGTTTGTTTGGACACTCACAGGTTTCCGGGGTTCCTCCACCTCTCTGATGCTGAGGTTCTCCAGAGGAATGATTCCACGTGGTTCCTTGTCCTGTAGGCAGGAGAAACCCATCAAAATGCATATAGGACGACAATAACCCCTCAAACTCTCAGACAGGACATGGTGCCCAATCCTATTCCTGGAGATCCACCTTCCAGCAAAGTTCAGCTCCAACCCTGATCAAACACAACTGAACCAGCTAATTAAGATCTTCAGGAGCAGCTGATGATTATAGACTGGTGTGTTGGATCAGGGTTGGAACTGAACTTTTTAGGTACATAGATCTCCAGGAACAGGATTAGCAGCCCTGGTGTACAGTACAACCCAGAAACGATGTACTTAACAACCCAATAATAACAAAAACTACTTACTGTTGTGTACTCAAAATAGTACAAGCAGTTGTCAGTCAGAATAAACCATCTCCTCTTCCAAGTTTTTACTCGCCCACCTGCAAAGAAAATTAAACAGAACTTATGAACCATCAAACAAAAACTAAATCAAGGCCAGTGACCCAATTTCTGTGCAGTAAATGTCTAGCGCCAATGCAACAATAACATACAGCGCCTGTTTCTCATTTCTGGAATATCATCAACAATATCTTCTGGTGAACACTCGTTTATTTGCAAATGATCTTGCCAAGTTTAGATCTGCATAATCACAGTATAAGATATTTATCTTTTTCTATGTTAATATATTCTCCTGTCCCATTTTAATGCACAGAAGCAACTGTAAACCATGAATTAGTCTATAAACCATGAATTGGTTGAATTTCTGAAGAGTTCAAGACTGTCCTAAATACCAGCCTCAGCCCTTGTGTTCTTTATTTGAGTGACATAACGCAACATAGACAATTCATCTCCAGTGCAAGCTCTGCAAAAGAACACATTGAAGCCATGACGAGGCACTCTGGATCACCCTTCTGATTCATAACAAATAGGATACTGTGGTTTGGTGGACTTCATGGACACATTAATTGAAGGACACAAGACCACAAGTCTACATTGAGTACAGCATTTAAGACAGATGTGGCCTGTGGCACGTCTATTGGAGTGGTTGGATATGTCAGTGGTGTAAGTTTGGGCAGGACTACATGTTTCTTAGAACAATGGAAGATGGCAAGACAATATGGAAACTTGTTTGGAAACAGTAAGCCTTGTTCAGACTGTCAGTCCAAATCGGATTATTTGTGTATACAATTGGAATCTGATTTAAATGACTGTCCACACTGTGTATCGCAACTGCTCAGATCCGATTTGTGTATCCCATCGTGCTCTTTCATTTTACTGAACATCTGTATTGGCAATACAGTTTGCAATGTTGCTGTCACGCTTTATTATTTACATCTAATGAGGAAGCGGCATAAACGTAGAAAGCTGGAATGCTCGGATTTATTCCATGCTGCTGTCTCTACCGTTTTCAAAACTCAAAGAGACCAGCAGTATATTGTCAATTGTCATTTTCTGCTTGAATTGCACTTCGCAACAACACAACCTTGTTTCTGTGATGTTTTCTACAAACAACATGTGCTGTGTTGGCGCTGCTAGCCTTGTGGGCAGCATGCCGACATACAGTGCCGTTGCGCTACAGGCGTCCTGAGTTCGAATCCCAACTCAAGGACCTTTCCCATATATCTCTCACACTTTGCTTCCCATCAGCTCTGATCTGTCCTATCATAATAAAGGGTAAAATGATAAAAAATAAATCTTTGGAAAAAAAAAATAAAACCTGCATCTGACGTACTAACATTTTGCGTCACGCGACAATGTGAAAAAGCTACACAAAATCCGATCTGAGCGGTCAGACTGAAATGAATTTCCAAAAATGCGATTTGAATAGAATTCCAAACCACATATGAATGTAGCTTGAAACAGATTTGGAAAAATCTGATTTGATGTGATTTTTTTTGCCGTTCACACTTGCTAAATATGATCAGATTCCATTCGGATATGCACAAAAAAAGTATTTGGACTGACAGTCTGAACAAGGCTTTATTATTTTTGCAATTCTATTTGGATCGATTGTGGTGCCTTTAACAATATCTTCAAGAACCGAAGTGGAGATTCCACATGGAGATTCTTCTGAACCTTTCAGAAAACAATAAACAGCTCAAATCTGTGACTGCTCTGCATTTGTGCCGAGCACAGAGGCCAGTGCAGAACTCGATTTCAACTCCTGACCACAGCAAGCGAAAACAGAAATGTCTGGGAGCAATGCTACGACGATGAGAGAAGTTATTTGAGACAGATGTCAAAGAGAGCTTGGATCACAGTGCTACCCTTATTTGGTTTTTTCTTCAGAAACAGTCACGCAACAGTCTTTTACAAAACAATACAGACCTTACAAGAGTGTTCTAGATTGCATTTTACGATTGAATTAACACCGTGTCTCATGGCAAATGTAGAAACGCCACTATCATGCTGTGGAAAAGGATACATAGACATAGACATGCAAAGCATTTCTCTCTTACACCCCCGCTCACTGCACGTTCTCATATACATTAAAGCCTCTGACTCATTTTTTCTAGAGCAAGCGGCACTCTTCTGTTCTGTTTTTGGCTGCAATAACATGGTGTATCCAGCACAAAGCTGCCTCGGGCTTATCTACCCCCTCTCCTGACTCCAACATCTCCAACCCGCAGATGCTGAATGCACATCCGCATGGGAACATACTGCATAGAGAGAGATTAGAGTCATGCTATCTGCAGTTCCCTACTTGCAATTCTATTCCCACGTAGTACTTTCACTGTCTCTGATGTTCATCTGTATTATGCTGCCTCAGTTACAAAAGATGGCAGCTTGAGAGACATTCAAAGCACCAGTGCAGCTCATGGCAATGAAGGCCACTCACAGATGGGAAATGAGGGTCGTCTCTAGGGTGAGAGATCACAAGTGAAGTTTCATGGCATGTGGCTCTCAGTGAAGGAGCTGAATGGTTGAGGGACGATGACACAATCCCAATGACTCTACTAACACATACAGGCTTCTGTTAGTTCCTGACCTACAGGGCAAAGATCAGGGTACCTTCATTTGGGCAATGCTTTAGACAATACATATCCAACAATAATTATTGTTTATTTATGGGGATTTATATACATACATACATACATCCATCCAGAACTCCATCCATCTGGGCCATCCATTGTATTCATCAGTGAATAAAACTATTTAAAAATTAGTCGTCATGTATTTCTACAACCACTGTAAATGTTTCTCTCTCTGAGTTTGGGTTAGGGCTGGCCGAAATGCAGCTTTATACACAACTGTCAGCCTGCATGGAGAGGTGCTTGGGACTCCAGAGACACCAGCAGCTTCAAATACCTGTTTGCCACTCAATAGTGGCTTCTTTATAGCTGTCTTTTTAAAACAAATAATTTGTTTTACAGAAACTTTCCTTAATAAGCTTTTATCTGATCGAGTTGTTCTGTTATCTGAATCACACAAATCCATTGACAGTTCGATAATCTCTACTCAGTTTTCACAAAATATTAGTTGTTTTCATGCTTTTTGCAAGATGTTGCACTGCTCAATGCTTTACATCTTCAGAAAGATCTTTCTTTCTCCCCATATTGTATGAGAACTGTAACTTGCTTATTAATGTAGAACAACCTCTTTAAGTTTTCTATTTAGCCTACCTAAGAAGACCTGGCAAACTATTTAACAAACCTGTCTGAGATTGCTGCCAGTTATCTAAAAAGATATGAGAAATGCAACAAACACTTTCTATGAAAAGTTGAACCTGAATTTTTATTTTACTGAAATCCTACTATGTTCATCTGCATAATAATTTGGAACACAGTATATAAGATACAGTTTGCTTAATACACATCACTCTTTGTGACAACATGCCCCAATAGCATGTTGTCACATTATATGGGGTAAATTATGGAACAATGGGGTAAACAAATGGAACGTGTCATCAAATAGCCTTTTGTAGCCTTTTCAAATGTTATGAAAGTTATGAATTAAAAAAAAAAAAACATCAAACATCAAAAAACATATAAAAAATAAAACCTTATTAAAATTCCTCTTTACTACTCCTCCTATACACTCCTATTTATTATAGAAATTATTGTATTAAAAAATCTCTGCATTTCATCTCTGCTCTCGCTTGGTCCATTACAAATTGTTTGTGATGATCCTCATCTGGAAGTCGCTTTGGATAAAAATGCTATGCAAATGCTGCTAAATGAATAAATGTAACATAATTTTGGCCAATAAAAAACTTTATAAATTCATAACATTTTACACACATGGAACTTACTCCAACTTGATATTTATGAAGAATCTGGTCAAAAACTTATAGTTTTAAAGACTTTGTGGCAACTTCCCTGCGATAACACAGAAATAATTACTGTTGATATAATTAACAGGAAATTGATATAGATACTGAACTTATGGTTACATTATTTGATTATTTCTCATCGAGTTATATAGATAAATGGACAGATTTTGTTCATTGAGCAATAATATTTTGGTGATCATGTTCCAAATACTTTGGACCTAAGGTGGGAAAATATATATATATATATATATATATATATATATATATATATATATATATATACACATATATTTATTTATTTATTTATTTATTTATTTGTATTTATTTATTTATTTGGAAGTAGTTTTTGAAACTACATACATAATGATACATAATATTACATACATAATGATACATAAAAATATTAAGTGCTTCTCAAGCGAATGAATTTCTATTAACTGTTCTCAAGTAAATACAGGTTTATTTTTTATCTGATTTAGCCCTTACATTTCCTCAGTCAAGTACAAACATGTTCAGTGTACATTCCCACAACTCCAACAGGGATATGTTTAGTGAGGAAAACCATAATTATTTGTGACCCTTGACCACAAAACCAGTCATAAGGGTAAATTTTCGAAATTGAGATTTATACATCATCGGAAAGCTGAATAAATAAGCTTTCCATTGATGTATGGTTTGTTTGGATGGGGCAATATTTGGCCAAGATACAACTGTTTGAAAATCTGGAATCTGAGGGTGCAAAAAAATCTAAATATTGAGAAAATCGCCTTTAAAGTTGTCCAAATGAAGTTCTTAGCAATGCACATTACTAATCAAAAATTAAGTTTTGATATATTTACAGTAGGGAATTTACTAAATATCTTCATGGAACATGATCTTTACTTAATATCCTAATGATTTTTGGCATAAAAGAAAAATTGATCATTTTGACCCATACAATGTATTTTTGGCTATTGCTACAAATTTACCCCAGCGACTTAAGGCTGGTTTTGTGGTCCAGGGTCACATTTGAGTGGGAAAAGCTCCCCACCGCTTACTACTAAAGATTGAGTGGATATAATGTGTACCTTCATTATTACAATGTATACAGCACTCCTGGGACATTACATAATAAACAAGGAATTTGTGTGTCCCGAGCCAAACAATACAGCTGAGGTGTGATGCTAAATCAGACCATGTGCACTAAACTGACCTTTGACCCCAGCAGCAGCCAATAAGAGAAGAGCAACCTAACAATATACATATCCCTACAGACAGGAAGTAGGAAGGCCTTGAATGACAGTCAGGAAAGGATAAAATGAAGGTTACAGGAGATGAAAAGAGAAGCCAGAGGTTGAGATGAGGGAATAATGGGATCGAGCTGTCCTGGTTACGTACCTCCTGTAGAGACAGCCAGTCACAGGACAGAAAATGAGGGCAGGGGTCAAAGGACAAAGTGTGTAAGGAAAACAAGAAGGAATGTTCAACATCAATACATGAGAAACAAAGCACCACCACTTCACATACAAATACACATTTAGGACAGAAATGACACACATAATGTTAGGAGATGGGAGACGGGACATCAGAAACACACAAACACGTGTCATTTGATGCTTGACAGACAAAAGAGGCACATACAAATGAAACACAGCAACTACAAAACACCTTCTGTATGAACAATCCCCTACTACAGGGATTCATTTGTGCATCCAGATCCGGCTTCCTACAACAACTCTAATCGTGTATAGCCAGACATTGAATATCAGCATAAAGTCTGGTCCACACTGAAGCTTATTCAACAGCTGCACACAATAAAAAAATCTAAATAACAAGTCAAATGACCAGTAGTTTTGTTTTCATGTGCCATTTAGAGGTGGGTTTAACTGAAATGATTTTGAAATAACAGTAGGGATCAATTCTCACTATTAACTAGTTGCACATTACTAGCATATTGACTGTTTATTAGTAGTTATAAAGCACATGTTAATGACCATATTTTAGATCCCTTAATCCAACCCCATACCTAAACTTAACAACTACCTTCCTAACTATTAATAAGCAGTTTTTTAAGAGTTTATTGAGGAAAAAGTTATAGGCTAGTAAATAGTAAGTTAATGGTAAGAATCCCTAAACTAAAGTGTGACCCAGTTTACTTTCTACTAAGTGCAAAATCACACATTATAAACAATATTTATCAAAGCTCTAAAGTCATTTCAGATCTTTTAAAAGATCTGATACTAGTAACCTGCCAAAAAAGACTAAATAGAGTAATTATTTTTCCCTCAGAAACTTTCATTGTGCCACTTATAAACATAAAATTGTACCCAGGCGGACTAAAATTTTGCCAAATCCATTTTACATCAGATTACAAAGTAAAATAGGTTGTGAACAGTGTTTCAGTAGTTTGCATGCCGCTTACTTAGTTTCAACTGGGTGTTAAACATCTTTTTTTTCTTAATTATGTGTCCCTTCCTCCCTTGCCAGATACAACAGAAGCCCATTCCAGGACCTCATAATTTACAAATTAAAGTACCACAACCCTGTCTGTGAGAGCTGATGTTTAAAAAGCAAATTCAATAGTAACAGCAAGAAAGTACTCTGCATTCTGCTTGATACTTCTGCTTTCATCCTATTCTTGTCTCCCCACAATATGTTTCCCCATTAAACTGCACACTTTTCATGAGTGGCTGTAGCTCTATGTGTCAGGCTCGCTGTCCCTATGAGACGGCGTACTTCTGCTGAAGGAATCCCTCACAGTGATGTGAAAAACCCATTAGGATGATAATGAGCAGCACTGTGTTCACAGCTTTCCCTGACACCACCTACAGGCTCCAACAGACCGCAGTGTAAAACCACATCTCCGCAGAAAATATCAGCCAAAGGAGCTGTAAGAGTCTGGTTCTGACCTAACTTGAGCAGCCAGCCCTCTCGGTCCGGGTTGAAGAATGTGTGTGTGAGGTCGTTGCCATCATCTTCAGGGATTTTGAAGGGCTCGCTCTTGATGCTCTCGTACAGGTTCTGCAAGAGAGAAGGGATATTAGTGCTCTTAATGTACGCAGATGAGCACATTTGCACATCTGCCTCTGTAAAATATTTAAAACAGTCCTATGGCTGCTGCTGTATTGATAATGATCAGATCAGACGTTTAAAGACAGTCATATGGAAAGTGAGAGTGGAAGAAGAAAGAGGAGAGTAAATAAAGTTCTTGCAATTAGTGCTTGGCCCCCAAACTGGGCTTTTCCAGCAGAGAGAAGAAATTCTTACTTCAGCTAGTTTATCTGTTATGTTGAGTTATATCATTCATCATTAATGGCATAGTCTATAATAGTCTATAATTTCAGCAATGGAAATCAGAGATCCAGTGAGCGGCTGTTACCCGGAGCAAATCCTCTGGCAGGTCTCCTCCTTCATTAATGCCTCTGTTCATGGAGATGAAACGCTCTACGGCGGGTTTGTCCCGGACGTTGGGATTGTGAAGACTTGTGTTTAACATAATGATGGCAAAGGACAGGACATAACATGTGTCTGCAAAGAAATTAACAGAGACCACACATTATTTGTCTCAAATATCTGACAGAGAGCACTGGAAAAAAAACATATCTGTTAAAAAAATACATCTGTGTTCGTTGCTACCCTTCACTCCATAAACAGCAATAGTAATAGTGTTCTACTATTAAGAGGCTAATAATAATGTATGACTATTAGTATTTGTCTTATAAGTATTTTACATATACAACAATATTACATAAATAAATATTTTATATATTAATGGTCAAAGGTTTGGAATCTTTAGGAATTTTTGGTAACACTTTATTTTAGGGTCTCTTAACTAGTTGCTTATTAGCATGCATATTACTAGAATATTAGCCATTTATTAGTAGTAATTAAGCATATAATTTAATGCCTTACTCTACCTGACCTTATTCTACATCCCTAATCCTACCCAATACCTAAACTTAACAACTACCTTACTAAGTAATAAGCAGCAAATTAGCAATTTATTGAGGGAAAAGTTGTAGTTAATAGTGAATAAGTGTTCCCTATTCTAAAGTGTTACCGAATTTTTATGTTTTTGAAAGAAGTCTCTTATGTTCACCAATGCTACAATTGTTTGATCAAAAATACTACAAAAACAGTAATGTAATAACTGTTATAACTGTTTTCAATTTTAAAATGGAATTTATTACTGTGATTTAAAGCTGAATTTCCAGCATCATTACTCATATCATTACAGATATCATTCTAATACGCTGATTTGCTGCTCAATTATTAATAATGATTTTTATTATTGTTGAATGCAGGTTTTGCTGTGGAAACAATATTTTTTTCAGCATTCTCTGAAGAAAAGAAAGTTCAGTGAACAGCATTTTCTTTCTTTCTTTCTTTCTTTCTTTCTTTCTTTCTTTCTGACTACACACAGTTTCTACAAAAAAAAGTAAGCCGGAAAAAAACAGTTTTCAACATTAATAATAATAAGAAATGTTAATAACTGAGCAAAGTTCATGAAGGATCATGCGACACTGAAGACTGGAGTAATGATGCTGAAAATTCAGCTTTGCAATCACAGGAATAAATTAAATAATCAAATATATTAAAATGGAAAACTGTTATTTTAAATTTAAAGGCTTGTCATTGAGAAAATTAGCTTAAATAAAATCTTTGGTCACACTTAATTTTAAAGGGGACCTATTATGCCCCTTTTTACAAGATGTAAAATAAGTCTCTGATGTCCCCAGAGCGTATATGTGAAGTTTTAGCTCAATATACCCCACAGATACATTTTTATAGCTTGTTAAAATTGCCACTTTTAGGGTATGAGCCAAAACGCACTGATTTTGAGTATGTTGCTTTAAATGCAAATGAGCTGTTGCTCCCGGAGAAGAGGGCGGAGCTTCAAGAGCTCAAGCTCCAGCATTAGCAGTGCTAGCCTTTGCAAATAAACATTCCACTATTAGTACAAGCCTGTTATCGTTACAGAAAATATACTCTGTTTAAAAGTCAGTCATCTGATTATACTGTGCATAATAAATTCGCGTTTATGAATTACACAGACGGGGAGCACGGCGGGATAAAAATAACAACATAGCTGGTCTTATGCTATCACAAACTTTATAAGTCCCACTTCTGATTATGAGCTCGACAACTTCAAACGATCGACTCACATTGCTTTCATATGCAACTATTAACTACCACATTCCTATTCACGATCATTCAGATAGCACTTGAAGGCAGCATCAGTGAAAACAGGCAGAGACAATGATAGCTTTAGCAATTAGCCTTACAGAGTGCCAAGAAGCTCTTTCAGAAAGGCAATTTGGAAAACAAACGCATGATACTTTGTCTGGAGCTGACGTTCACGCACGAAGCGTTGGTATTGATTCCTAAACATTTAGGGGACATTACTGATTTTTTCTGGGATATTTCCTTCGAAAATTAAATTTAACCAAAGTGTCCTCGGATCAGATGGGGGGAGATTATCATTAGTGCATCTCAAAACACAACACTTGTAATGCCTCTTTGGCGCTGACATTGTATATATCTCCAGTAATGGCGGACTGCCGCTTCTCACTCAGGATTGTGTTTACGCTAATAGGGCAGAGAGCATCAAAAATGGGTGGGACTTTTTCCCCTCAGTGATGTGAACAGAGGGAGAATCTGAAACAGCTAGTTTGTAGAGACTGTTCATGATTTATTGGTTTTATAAAAAAATTAGCTCGTGGATTTTTAACATTATAGGCTGGTTGTTTTCACACACTGCAGCCACACAACTGTGTTCAAACACCTTATAAAAGTGATTTTTGCATAATAGGTCTCCTTTAAGGTCCAATTCTCACTTTTAACAAACCATTTACTACAATTTTTGCCTCAAACTCCCAATTTGCTACTTATTGATAGTTAGTAAGGTAACTGTTAAGTTTAGTTACTGGGTAGGATTAGAGATGTAGAATATGGTCATGCATTAATAAATGCTTTATAAGTACTAATAAACAGCTTATATGCTAGTAATATGCATGTTAATAAGCAACTAATTAATAGTGAGAATTGGTCCCTCTACTAAAGTGTTACCAAATCTTTTTTAACCCTAATATTCTGAACATTTAAGTCAGCCCCAAAATTCTTAGTATTCCTTTAGAGCCAAACCCTGACATAAGCGTGGGTGTAAGTCACTAGTGTGGTGAGAATGTGGGTGGGATTTCACTGCCAGACTGAGCTGTTCTCTTACAGCTTCAGTACACCACAGTCACTGTTTACTCTCTAAACACATCATGACATGAGCTCTTAACTCTAACAAGTGAAATTAAACAAATGTCTGTTCTGTCAGTATTCAGATCCAGCATTAAACTCAGCCTGCCTGGCACATGAAATGGAGTTTAACCTGTGAGTCTGTGCGGCACTAACAAACATAACACCACCACCATCAAACCAACCATTCATTTCAGTATAACATTCATAATCTATCAGCTGTGACCAAATAACTGGCATGTGCTTTTCTGCAGACTTGAGATTTATAAGATAAACCTAAGGAAAAACATGCAAATTTGACTGAGCATGTTTTGGGCCTGATGTTTTTTTGACAAACATCTCTCTATGAAATAGGAAGGTTTGTATTAGTATGGACACTGGCCGTTTTGCACATGTCTGACCTGTGGACTGAAAGACTCCCGGGTTGCACTGGCAGTACCGGGACGCAAATGCTTCCATCATTCTGTCAATCTTCTGGGCCTCACCAGGAAGTCTGAAACTCCAGAGAAACTGCCTGTGTGGAGAGAGCAAATCCATCATAAAATATTCATGAGTGAATCTAAACAAGTCCAGGTCACATTTACACAAAATCAAACACCTTTTTACTGTATGTATTTTTAATCATAATATTTTTTTTCCCAAATCAGAATGGTAGAAGCATAAATAGTACCATTAAATATAAATACTTTACAATATAATTTATTCACAATTTCTTTTATATTACAGTAATCAATATTTTGGCATTACATTTTTTTAATTGTCATTAAAATGTCACAATGCAAATATATATTCCTTTTCATTATATATGAAAAGGAATAATATATTATTAAAATATATTATTAAAATGTATGGTAACACTTTAGTATAGGGACCAATTCTCAATATAGTTACTTATTAGCATGCATATATACCATACTGGCTGTTTATTAGTACTTATAAAGCACATTTTCTGCATGACCATATTCTACATCCCTAATCCTACCCAATACCTAAACTTAACAACTACCTTACTAACTATTAATAAGCAGCAAATTAGGAGTTTATTGAGGCAAAGGCATAGTTAATGGTTTGTTAATGGTGAGAATTGGACCTTAAAATAAAGTGTGACCAAATTTATATTATTAAAAAGTAATAGTCTGATTTTCACTCTTAAAAAGTAAAGGTGCTTAAACGGTTCTTCACAGCGATGCCATAGAAGAACCATTTTTGTTTCCACAAAGAACCATTCAGTTAAAGGTTCTTTAAAGAACCATCTTTCTTACCTTTTTATAATCTGAAGAACCTTCTTTCGCCACAAAGAACCTTTTGTAAAACAGAAAGGTTCTTCAGATGTTAAAGGTTCTTTAGTTCTTCTATGGCATCGTGAAGCACCTTTATTTTTAAGAGGGTTATGATTTTGGAGTAGAAACCAGTTCATTATTGTATTACTGGGATAATTCTAAGCTATATTTCGACTCATCTAGAAATGAGGCTTGCATGCAGTTTTTGGGGAAGAATGAGAAGCTCCTCCCACCTCAGAGCCTGAACGAGGTTGAGGTCGGCAAATTCATGGAGCTCTACAAAAGCCTGGAGCACTTTGATGTTGAAATCATCCCTACGAGAAAACAACAACCACACACAGGAGAAATGGTTACTTTCTGCAAAGAAAGATCGATTGCTTGTCTTTAAAAAAGTAGATTTTTAAGATCCTTCAAGGTGTTCAGCAGCATTTGTGGGCCGCTTCGTCTGTTTGTATCTATAGCTATGCTTCAAGAAATCCTGTTGTTTTGACAAGTCACATCCCAAGAGGTAGTCCATTTCCCTCAGAGGCACACATGTTGTGTTTCACTGCTGCTGCTTTGGTCTCTAAACCCAGACAATCAATTTCCGGAGGATTTTTGTGATGAATCAGGCACATATCTCTCACAGCGCGACTGAAATACACTGAATAAACAAGGGTAAAAAACTACAGGAATGAAGTTAAGGGTTACCGTTCCCCCAAGTAATCCCCGATAACAGTTTTGTTCAAGCCTTCTCCTTTATAGAGGAACTGAGCGATGTCTTCAGGGGTCTGTTGCAGGAGGTCGTTCTCCAGCAGAAACTGGATCCCCTACAAGGAATTTTATTTAAAAAAGGATTTTAGGATCAACCCTATAAATGTCAGGGAAATTATGTGGAAAATTTTCAAATGTAATATAGTGTGTCAGGGAAAATGTCACAATGTTGATCACTCAGTACAAATACTATAAAGTAAAGGTTAAAAGCTTTAAAACATTAAAATATTTGACATCTGTGAAGATTTTCAAATATCTGGGATGATAAAAATGAAACTTACTTTTTTGGGGTCCATGTTGAATTTCTTTCTTCCCATTGCAATTTGTTTGTTTCTCTGTGTTGTTTTGCTGCAAATGGAAGTAAATATGTCTTAACAAATATCCCCTAATAAGAACGAAGGCAGATAAAGAACCTCTTGTATGATCTGCCTGCAGATACAATGTATGGAGTAAACTGAGTTCAAAACAATAACCACACTTTTAAAACTAACAGTTCTGTGCTTATGGTCACAAATAGTTGTTGATTTGACTTGTTATATTTTTCTCTTATTTTAATTTCCCAGTGAGGTCCACTTATAATAATCTTAAATATCATTTAATGACATTTTTCAACTCTGTTACAGCGAAACAACTGTTAGTTTGTTTTACTGCTGTGCTTTAAAGAAGTCTATGTAAACACCATCTGTGCACATAAAATGACCTTCGTTCACAAAGTTCACCATATCCCTCACACTTACATCTTTGTTTATGAAATGCTTAGGTACGGTTTAACATATTTAGCTACCAATAAGAGTGCAGTACTTTTAGCTTTGTTTAGCACAGTTTTTAAAATCCACAGAATTCAGCTGATTTTCCCAGAAAAAATGGTGCAGAAAATGCGAAATTTAGTCATATGGGCCTACTTATGTGTTGCGGGTTTGATGATGTGTCAAATATAGATTTAAATGCTGCATTCTTCAATAACAGCTTTTTTGCAAAGCTGCATTACATTGTGACATATTCATTAAACAATCTGCACTAAAATCAGCTGCTCACGATTAGGCTGAAATGATCTGTGATATTGATAAAAACAAACCTCAACCATTAGTATCGAATGTTGCATCCTTCAGAAGGATCTGCAGAGCGGCAGGTGCTACACAGCATCAGATTTACATATTGTACTTTGCCATTTTTACACTTATCATTAGTTCTTCTTGGGCTGGTTCACAAAACGCTTCTTAAGAAAGAGTTAAGATATTTCTTCAGATAAATTCCAAGAATTTCATAAGAATGCTCCTAAGTGCAATTCTTGAGAAATTTCTAAGTTATCAAATATTTTCTTAAGAACCTTTTTTTTTATTCAGAAAAAAATGACAAGCTTTGGGGTTATCTGACTGTGTGGTGTTTCTTGACTCAATGAAACTCAATGAAAAATACTTTAAAGGCTCTGTCTTTCTTTAGAGTGAATAAGTGTTTTGTCTTAAGGACAATCTTCAGAAAAAAGAAAATTTTTAAGAAGCATTTTTGGAAATACAAAATATTCTTAACTTTTTTTAAATAAAAGGAAATAAGAAAAAAAAGCAGTTAACATTAACTTTAGTTGGCATAAGCATTGTTTAACGTACTTATCATGTTTAATCACTTTTATCTCATAAAATCAAGAAAAATGGATTCCTTACATAATTAAACTAAAACTAAAGTCTAACCACTTTGGGTTATTGCATGCTGAATATTCAATATCCTTTTCTTCACACTGAGTCAATCCATATTCCTGTAAGCACAATAAAACATAAGCACACACAGCACACGTCCTCTCCTCAGGTGTGTGAGTGGTGATGACCTTTCAACCAGATGACACATTGTGAATAGAGCGCTTAATGAATGTTTAGAAGAGGACAGATCACTGAGGACACTCAAACAAAAGAGAGACAGGTGCAAATATAAATGAGCTTCAGTTGGACTGTAATGAAAAGGAAACATTTCAATCTCTCATAACTCACCTCTCGCCCACACACGTGAGCTGCTCGATTTCTGTCATCACTTCAGCGATCTCAAACTTCAGCCGCTGTAAAACAGAGACTCACATCAAACAGTAAACTCTATATGACACTCTTATAACCCAAATAATGCACCATTCTGCTAACAACACCAAGGTCATGGGTTTGATTCCCACGAAAAAATGAGGAACTTGAATACAATGTAAGTTTCTTTGGATGGCACTGTCTTGCCAAATGCATTTTACAATGTTCTAAAGCTATTTAACCAGAGAAGACCAAACAAGGTGCTCTTTATGTTGCATTCAATGAAGAAAAATAAAGGTTATGTTCAGAACGCAATGCCAACTTACTATAGAGGAATTACAAAAAGCAATAGATAATACAATTTATTTAATAATTATTTTATCTAATATAAAATTAACTATTATTATTTATTAATTCTGTTATCAAATTCTCTTACTTTTGACTACATTCTCACCTCAATATCATCCAGCAGTTCTTTTTTCCTGCGCCGTATGTTGGACAGCTCGTCTCTCTCCTCTAAGGACAGATCTTCAGGGACTGTAACAAAACACAAGGGTAGGACACCTGTAAATATGTGTTTATATGAGCACTGGTCATTTTAACATTGAAGAGCAGAAGAGCATAACATATTAAAATCAGCAATAATGTGAGTCAGATGTTTCCCTGCAGCATTCAAACTCCAGTCATAGTATCTCCAGACTCTATATGAATTATTGAGACATTCTTTGCCATAAAATGAGAGATCCTCCATAAATATTCTTCTCAGCTGATGAGTATAGCCATAAAAAGAGCCAGGGTCGTATGAACATTTTGAAAATTGAGGGCAGGCACAATCTAAAGCAGGTTCCTTCAAGGTCTACTTTCCTGCAGAGTTTAGCTCCAGTGCTAATCAAAAACACCTGAACCAGCTAATCAAGGTCTTCAGGAGGATTACTAGAAAGTTACAGGTAGGTGAGTTTGATCATGTTTGGATCTAAACTTGGCAGAAAAATTAATAAAAAAATAGAAACCATCACAGAATTTGTAATGGTTTTACTGGTTATAATGGGAATTGTATTGGTTTTAATGAAAATTGTAACAGTCTTGGGTGATTTGCCACCTTCTATTGGTGGCTAGTTAAAACCACTAAATCCTAATGGAATATGGCCCAAAACACACTACAGGAAACCACTTTTTAATGGTTTTCATAGTTAATAGTTGATGGTTTGTAATGTTTGATAATTGTAGTGGAAACCATTAGAATTTCTGTGATGGTTTCTGTTGTTGTTTTTTGTCCTCTCCTCAGCAGGGCCTGTTCTAAAGCTTCATCAAATTCCCCAATTCCCAGAAGCTAACAGCTTCTGCATTCTTTCAAATACTTTCGATATACAAAAATTCACATTACTTATGAATGGGAGAAAAACGCAACACGCAATATGGTGGAATAATTCTCACATTCTGCACAGAAGAGCCAATCGCCTGTTGATAAAGTCACTGCAGCTGCTGTTAGAAGCTGTGGCTGCCATAAAAACAGTCAGTGTCCTGAGACGCACATTTGGGACTGCACATGTGCATTCAGCTTAAAATATAAGCTTTTTTTATTGTTATTTGAGCATAACAAATGTTTATGGGGCAGTTCATGTCAGATTTTGTTGCTTATTTGAAATATGTAATAATTTATCATCTATTTATTTAATTTATCAGGATTTCCCCATTCAAGCAGATAGTATTTAGACTTGGATGCCCAAAATAGCTGTCTGGAAACATTGCAAATATGGCTGCCGAGTGAACAGACTTTCTTTGAAAGAGGTTTTGATTTGATTCTTTGATTCTTTTAGCCCACTGCAGCTGTTTCCATTGACAGAGGTCTTAAAGTGGTTGGTGTTCTGTGTTGTATTTGTATTTGTATTTTTTTTTTTTTTTCACATTATGACCATGTAAAACAAAACTTTTATGATATGACTGTTTCTCAAAAAGTGAGAGTTAGTTGGACAAACAAAATTGGGGGAGAAAGATAAATATAGATAAACAGCTAAATAGTTGTTACACCATGCCAAAAACATTCCACTTAGACATGTAAAGTGACCAACAACAGATACAGTTTTATAACATTGAGAACACCTATATATTCCCATTTTTCAAAGATGTGAAGTCAAGAACCTCAAAAACTTCACAAAACCCAGTGACTAGCTCAGAAGCATTTTGAAGCCACCTTTATCTGACTGTACCTGCGTCCAAAATCATATACTGTCAGAGGTGTTACATTTGAACCTACTTTGTGATCGTTGAATGTATGTTCTCTACTGGCATTTTCATGTCACCTCCCTGCCATTCACAACTGTAGTAAAGTGTCCTTTGGATTTCACTACAGAATCATGGTGGAAGTAGTAGGTGATCAGGAAATTGTATAGTCCAAGCCAATCAAATTGGTGGTTGCAATTTTAGCAACATCTTGCCATTTAAGCATTTAAAATGCATCAAGTAGTCCATGAATGGTCTATGGGTGTGCCGCCAAGACTGAGAGTAAGAAATAACAACAGCCATGAACCTTAAACTTGAATACTGTGCATCTGGTAAAATGTCTTCATTGTGTATGTCAGTGATGACTTCCGTATATTTCTGCAATTAGAAGCAGACAGACCATGTCTCCCTTTCAAATGCCTTCACAGGGAATTGGATACTATAAATAAACCACAATAAACAAGTAAACAGGTCTTTCAGATGGAGCTGTGTTCATTATTAATCTAGTCAACAAAATTTCTGATAAATACAAACAGTATGTTTTAAAAAGGGGGCCCAGATTCAGTTAAGAAAGTTTTCAGAAATGCAGTATTGGGGAAAGTTACTTTTTAAAGTAATACATTACATTATTGTGCTACTCCATTAAAAAGTAACTAATTGTGTTAGTTACTTTTTATGTTAAGTAATGCATTACATTACTTTTGTGTTACTTTTTGTCACCTTAGCTGGGCTTGCTTATTAATATTTAATAACAAAAAACCCAAATGTTATATTTTTGGCAACTGTAAAGGCCCTTTCACAACAAAAGTGAAATGAATAAGCCTCCCACACTTCCAATTTCTCTCAACATGGGACAGGAGAGCTGTCAGTGAATAAATGGGAAAACAAATTAACTTGCGCTACATACTTAAAAAAATGTAACTCAGATATTTTGTTGTAAATTTAGAAGTAATGTGTTACTTTACGTCACTTGAAAAAAAGTAATCCGATTATGTAACTCACATTGCTTCTAATGCATTACCCCCAACACTGCTCAAATGCATACAATGTATATGAAATTAATCAGAGATATCCACTACATTTGCAATGAAATGAAAGCACAGATAAACTCAACCAGTCTCTGAAACACTGACAATTAATAGCAGTCTCTAATACATGAAAAAGAAGCTTTAGGATACTTTTTTATATGTCTGATTTTGTACATTATTGTCAACTGCAATTATATGCCATTCCATCTGGCAACAGACTAAAATGAATGAATATGACACAACAAAATACTGGTTAAATCTAAAGAACATGATTTGGACAAAAAGTATTAAAACAGAAAATATGTGAAAGCGCACACCAGCAGTGTTTGAGTCCACCATCAGGCTCCTCAGATTCTGCGTGAAGATGGTTGAGATTCATTCAGCAGCCAGAGGAAGTAGGTCACTTCAGTATTTCTGCTGGAGCAGATTGTAGTGCTCGCCTGCTCTCTGCCAGCTTCCTGTATCCATTGCTTGGGAAGAGAAATCCCATCTGCATCACTCCACTAAGCTGCTTTGAATTTCATCTCCCAATTTCACTTCACATTCAGTTGTCAATTGCTAAAACCCTTTCTAGGTCAAAAAACATGAAAAGATACTGGACATTAGTTCAAAGCTTTCTGGTGGCCTGGGACGTCTATAGTGGTGTGACTGAGGCTACGGCGAACTTGGAAAACAAGGGTTCATGGAAACAATGAATGTTTTCCATAAAGACAAAAATGATGACACTAACCACGTCCTGGCTGCACACAATGGTTTCTGGGTTCTCTTTGACAACGTGCATAAAGCAGCATTTATTGAGTGATCCCCCACAGGCAAACCTACGTCTACAGCACAGAAATCCTACATCATCTGAGAGAATTACCATGCTGGAATAAAAGAGGCGAATGTCTTCGATTGTTGGCCTATTGGACTCGGTGACAAACCCCCACTGTGTGCTAGTGAGCGCGCACACACAGGAAGCCCAGGGTAATTTGATATCACTGTGGCTCTAATGCATTAAACATGACCTATAACCCAACAAGGGGAAAAGGAAACTTGTGTGCCAAAAAATGTGCTTTCTTTATTGTGACGTTGACGTGTCAAGTGTGTGAATTTAAATACCATTATATATGTCAGTTCAAGCACAATACAGCCAGTGCATCATTAAAACCTGTACTTATTAGTGGTGTTAACTCATTTCAACTAACTCCTAACCCTAATTATTAAAAATTTACATGAAACTCGGCCTGCACTCTTTGTGCTACCAATGTGAGTGGAACCTCAAATAATTTTCTATGTGACTGACTTGTGGTTTTGCCTGGCAGACATTGTAACAGCCAAATAAATTCATTATACCAGTATGGTGAACAGTGTCTCAGAGAGGTTAAGTTTGCAGTAAATGCTGCTCCACCTCCTTTGAGTTTGGGTCGCTTATAAAGTACATTTGAAAATGTAATGTGCACCACCCATTTCACCAAATTTGTAATAAGAAATGTTTATAAACCTGTTGCCGGCAAAGGAGAAACTATAACAATTCCCTGTAATTTTATAAATAAAAGCCTGATGGTTTAATGTTTGAAAATTAAGAGATTTAAGGTAAAGGTAAATTCTCGTCGGAAATTTTCGCCAGTTAAAAAATAAATACGACCTCACGTTGTGTCAATCATGTTTACACACTGCCTCCGAAACTTCCGTCTGTCAGACAAAAATTTCGGAGTCAGTGTGCAAGGACCTTTAGTGTCAATGCAACTGCTTGGCTATATTATTGCCCAACAATATATTAAAAGTTGGATATATAGTACAATCAACCTGATCGGCATACAGCACACTCACAAAAAGTATATATAGCCAATCTCAGGTTTGTGATTGTTTATATTGCTGCAAAATGTAAAGTCTATTATAGCAGAGCTCTTTAAATCAATTTGTATTATTCCATCTTGATCCACATACATTCAGTATACTCAGTAGAGATCTAATCTGCTAAATGCAACTATAAAGCATTTAGATATTAAGATATCATAAATATTAACTTTATGATTATTGTGAAAAGCTCTATACAGGTAAATTTTTGGGTACTGTGATTTTAGTGGCACTGTAAAATAAAATAAAATAATTGTTAATATTATATGATATTTTTATCTTACAGTATTTTAGTGTTATTATAACAGTAATATTTCTTATTTTTTATATTTTAATACTGAATATTTTGATAATCATCATAATAATTGTTATTAATTTATAGTCATATTGACATATAACCACGCAATTTTTGGGCAGCTCTACAAATAAGCAGTTTTGCAAACCTGTCACAATTCTGACTTTTTTCTTGCAGTTGCGAGTTTACATCTTGCAGTTCTAACTTTTTTTTCAGAACTGCATGATATAAACTCACAATTGTGAGAAAAAAAAAATCAGAATTGTGAGATTAAAAAGTCACAACCACCTTTTTAATTTTTTATTTAGTGGTGGGAAATGGCTTCCACAACACTCTAGCACCATGGTGGAGACTGTTGGATTGGCAAACACCACTTATATGATCTACACCTTTCTGTTATATTCACTAGATAAATGTGAGTTGGTTCCTACATACACAGCATCAGCAGTGTATGGATACAGGACAGATCTACATATGAATAAACCTCATTCCCATCATCCATTTCATTCCCTGCTTCTCATGAACAACACCTCCAACAAGGGATCAAAAGGTGAACCAATTCACCAGTCCATAGATTAATCTAAACCTCGCTCAAGAATCCCCATCGCATCCAGACTCAGATATTAGCCGTCTTGTGACTGCTAAGGCTGCTTAAATCTTGCATAATGCTGTGCTCTCCTCAAATCCAAGCACAAATCACCTTCTACAGCCACCACACTCAGTTCCACCCATCATTCACATCGCAGTAGCTATGTTTCCTTCCACCTATTTCTATGCGTATTTTGGAATATTGCCGGATGGAAATGGCAAGATGCGCATAAATTCTTAAAATGCACATAAAAAACGTATGCACACATTTGAGTAGGATAAACTTTTTATCCGATAAGAAAAATTGTATATAAACTACTATTGAAACACATTTACCAAAAAAATTCCTCCATGTGCATTGAAAAAGTCATGTGACTTTGCGCTATGAGACGGGATAACTTGACTAGCAGCGGACCGATCTCATTCACAGAATCTATATCTTGTTATGGTCATTCTGAAATGCCTGAGCAAAGTCTGTTGTCAAAATATTTCTGTATAATTACTGTTTTACACGACTACGTTCCCAAACAGCTGGCATCCACCTCCGAAAGCAATGACTGCATTTATTGTGTTTCATCTGCTCGCTCTGAGGCACAAGTAATTTATCATATATGAAAAATTATTATATTCAGTGGCTTCTCCTAGTTTTCTTAGTGATATTTAGTGCCAGTTTACTAGGAAGTGACGATTTTGTTCTCTTTGACTCGTTGGATGGAAACGGTGCTTTATTCGCAAATGTTTTATGCGATATTCCAGTTTTGCGCGCAAGTTTAATTCGAATCTTTGGATGGAAACATAGCTAGTGTTTACAAGTTTTAGAGAATCAGCCTACCAAAGGGTTATTTATAGTTGCTTCTGCTGGGATACGAAAAAGACACTTCAAGTTATCATGTGGGGTTCCTCAGGGATAAATTTTAGGACCACTGCTTTTTAATCTTTATATGTAACATTTCAGTCACATTATCAGGATGCATGGTACAGTGTATCTTTTTTCATATGCTGACAACACACAGAAATGTTCAGATCACAAGCTCTACGTCCTTTGTGGAGACTGGGAACATCTAATGAAGAACAGTCTTGGATAGACATCCTGATATTGTCCAGGACTGCCTCGGGACAATAGAGAGGATGTCTCTGCCCGTCTGCAGTGCAGATTAGACGACTTACAGCACGTAACAATAGCAACCACACAAAGACAGAGCTGCCTTATCATGCTGTAACCCACTTACACCTCACATTTCCACAAAAAAACATAGTTCTATGTCTCCGTAAGTACACAGCACAACGTCTTCCATCTTAAATCTCACAATATATGTGGTACGTACCATCACTCTCTGCCCATATCTGTTGTTCTTTACATGGCATAGTAGTCATTCCTCAAAGCGGACCACATTGGAAACTGTCAAAAGAATGATTTCCCCAGGGAAACTGAAGTACTCAGATACAGGCACGATGTGTCGGCTTGACTGCGTTTATTCCACACACTCTGCTCTCAAAACACACTATACACTTAGTTTGCATACTTATACAGATCAACTGTTCCGGTAAAACCAGTTCAGCCACCTCTGCTCTGAAATGACATCCGTCTCTGATGCATTCAATCATCATGAGTGTTCAGCTTGATGGTAAAACTCACCATATATTCACCAAGGTCAAGTTTCATCAGGAAGTGTGAGATGAGTTTGTTAAAATGTTGCATGAGGCAGTAAACGGAGACAGTACATGGCTATTAAGTTTTAAGACAATCTGCTTTGTATTTAGATTTACTGCTGTTTAAGGAAGTATCAATTTTTAGCACCCCTAGCAATGTCCTAACAACTGTCTACTGTATAACAGGCAAGCAACCACCTAGAATATCCCAGCAATCGCACAGTAACATGCTAACAATGTTCAGCACACACTACAGCAACTGTATTAATTGTACAGCAATACATTCTGGCAACCTCCCACAACACCCTAACAAACACATAGCAAAATGTTAAAAAAACATGCTGACAACTACAGCATAATATAGTCAAGTTTTGCAGGGGGATATTATTGTATGTAGTCACTGTAGCTGAAATTATGTTTGTTATTGTTAATTGTGATGTGACCTCTTTACTTTCTTTACTCATATTGACACAATTGTTTTCTACAGTTTGACATCATCAATATAACTTGACATAATGGGACTGTTTACACTCAATTGGGAGTGGCACCTGAATCTGAGCTGGTTTCAATGATGAATAACAAACTTTATTTATAGCCACACAACAAGGACAAGTTAAGTTTGTTTCCAGGACTGCACCACGAACTCACAACAAACACACAAACAGGCGAAATAACTGTGAAATTACCATGTCATTTATTTAAAATGCATTTTTTGGTCTAACTGGAAATCTTTTTTCTGTTTGTCTAAAAGCAAATAATGGTCTCTATAAAAATAAATAAATAAATAAAATAAGATAAATTAACTATTTTGTTTAAATGCAGTTTTTGGTAACACTTCAGTATAGGGACCAATTCTCACTATTAACTAGTTGCTTATTAGCATGCCTATTATTAACATATTGGCTGTTTATTAGTACTACTGAAGCACATATTCTGCATGACCATATTCTACATCCCTAATCCTGCCCAATACCTAAACTTAACAACTACCTTACTAACTATTAATAAGCAGCAAATTAGGAGTTTATTGAGACAAAAGTCATAGTTAATAGTTTGTTAACAGCGAGAATTGGATCTTAAAATAAAGTGTGGCAAAATAAAGTGTTTGTCCGATTTACCCAATCCTGTTATTTGTGATCTACACAATAAAATTGTGTTTCTCTTCTAAACTTTATTTCTTTGCTTCCAGTTAATGTAATTCTCTAAAATGTTTACTTGTACATGATTCAGGTATGATGACATAACTGAAACTGTAATTTCCGGCATGCTTTGCATGAGACTTAATGGGGAGAGTAACAATGTTGAAATATTATTATGTAAGTAGTATGTCTATGTTTGTGAGCAAGATGGGAAAAGGGGGATATTTGATAGTGTTTAATATTACATTTTGAACAATTTCAGTTACACTGGGTTACAACTGTGATGAAGAATGGTGTTTTTGCATGAGGACAGGTACATAAGAAGCATGTTGATATAGCATTTAGCTTGTTTTAGTGTCTTGATCAAAAGCATAATGTCACTTGCTCATGGGCCATTCCCTTATGGGGCTAGAATGAGCAATGAACCGTTTACAAGCCCAAAAGCCTTAACCACTAAATCTGCTAAATCTGATGAAAAGATCTGGAGTTTTGCTCATTCTGGTGATGATACTCCAGCCTCTGTTACTGCCATATGTGAATCTGCACAGATCATTAGTCTGGGAAAGCCATCTGACACAAAGAAAACACGTGATTGTGACTCTTTTTTGTTGTTGTTCAGAAGGAAGTTTCAGCATAAATTTCAGCAAAGAGGATACAGATCTGAGATTTATATTTTGGGAGCTGCATTGAGAAATGATACATTAGTTTGATATGTTGTTATTTCTTACATTTTAATGCAAAACTAGATGTTGTTTACCTGTGCAAAACAGGTGTTGTGTGTGGTTGCGGGGGTTGATGTCCTGAGTTTTTCATAGCATAGTTGTTATAAAGGGCATTATAACATATATGGATATTAATCACCAAAATCAAAAGTCTCTGCAATAATCTGTTCTCTTGATATGGCTCAAGTCTCTTCTTCAGTCTAAGTCTAAGGGATTTTTTTATTGATCCACATGGTAATAACCATAAATCTGAGTATTTAGAAAAGTAATAGCACAACAAGCCACATTCATGTCTGCAGCACAAATGGTGCGGGATGGCTGAAGTACTTATGGTTAGGAGTTTGTTTAAATCACTAACCCTAACTACAAGCAATTGTGATAGTGATGGTTGACTTAGCAAACACAACTCCTTAAATATAGTTTTGACCCTTTCCTGCCACAAAACTGACTTTACAATTTGCATCTCTGTTCTGTATTAATATTCCATGAAGTAGTTTTTTTTCACAGTAATCCACAGAAACAGAAGGCACCTTAGAAAATCCGCAGTGCGTATCTCCTTAAAGTGCTTCAAATATTTAAAAATGAAACACAAACAAAACCTTCGAGTTGATTGAATTCACCCACTCCACACGTAACTCAATAAAACCTCACTCCAGAGGAAACCTCGCACCCTCACAATGCCTTATTCATCGCCTGCATTTCACGCTGACATCTTGAGTCCATTTGGAAAATGATTTTAAAAAGAAAGCTTCCTTTTCCTTTAGCAGATGAGAAAATATCCTGATGCCCCTATTTTTAGCTCATCCTGTGTCATGCTCCCGTTCACAAATTAGATTAGTATTTTTGGCTCTGTACTGTTTCTCATATAATTAGTGGTTTGCCTGCATCTGATTTCTTATGCTGGTTTAGTCCTCGCTTGCAGCATCTGGGTTAATAATGTGAGTAAAGTTTAAGCTCACAACAGCTGCATAAAGCATCAGCATCAGCTCTGTGAGCTTCCGTATCTGCATCCTACTAGCCATCTACCATGATTTGCATGAGGACGATAAATATGCAAGTGTGCCATTAGATTAACAGAGGCTTCACTGTGAAACAGCTGGAAGTGAGATGGACTACCTGACAATTTTTTCCTCAACATTGTGTCAAGTAAGTCTTTTAGAAGAAATACAAATTATGTAACTAAATCTAAGTCACTTTAAAATTGGTCTTTCCATTCACGTTCCTTCTGATGCATATTACACATAAAGACTTTCCTGACTGGAAAATGAAAACCATTTCAGGACACAAGGAATTAAAGTCATGTTAACAAAGAAGCAGACTACAGATTTCTATTAGTGGCAAGAAATCAAAATATCTATCAGTTTATTCCATTTTGTATTAAAATGTATGTCAGATTTCAGATTTATTCCACAGACTTGAGGATGATTGCACTGAAATGAGGATTTAGATTAAAAAAAAAAACAAAAAAAACACAAGGGTTTGCAAAGTTACATGACAAAAATTGTAGTTAGTAATGTAATCTATTACATTACACATAATTTGACTACTTTAGATTACTTTTAGATAACTTTTGACTCGTTTATCACATTGACTTAAACAGGACAATCTTGTCCCATATTGATATAAAACTACAAAGAGAGAGAAAATACATTCCATTTGTTGTTGTTAACAATGTGAAGTGCATTAAACAATACATTACATCAAGGTTTCCCAAACGGTTTGTGAAGGAATTGCAGGGGGTTTGTGAGTTTAATGGAAAGCTAATAATTAAAGGGATAGTTTACCCAAAAATGAAAAATCTGTCAGTAATTACTCACCCTCATGTCGCTCCAAACCCATAAGACCTTTGTTCATGTTTGGAACACAAATTAAGATATTTTTGATGAAATACAGGAGCTTTCTGACCCTGCATAGACAGCAAGGATGGTCCTACCACAGCAGGTAATAAGGACATTGTTAAAATAGTCCATATGACATCAGTCGTTCAACCTTAATTTTATGAAGTTACGAGATTACTTTTTGTGAGCAAAGAAAACAAATATAACCATTTTATTCAAAGATTTCTTCTCTTGCAGGTCAGTCTGTTCCCTTGCAGGTAGTTCCCTTGCTGTCTATGCAAGGTCAGAGAGCTCTTGAATTTCATTGAAAATATCCAAAGATGAACGAAGGTCTTACAGGTTTGGAACGACACGAGGGTGAGTAATTATTGACAGAATTTTCATTTTTGGGTGAACTAACCCTTTAATCATAAAATGTAAAATTAAAATCAATCATTTTAAAACAACAGCGATCGAAATAATCAAATATATAATCAAGTAATAAATAAAAAGTAACTGTAGTCTGATTACAAGTATTTTAGATTGCAATAAAGTCTAATTACAATTACAGTACAGTTTTTGGAATCTGATTACGTAATCCAGCATACAATCAGTTACTACCCAGCATACCTCTCAAATATATAATGAACTGTAGTTGGTTTCTTTATGTGTCAGATAATCTTTTCCTGTCTAAGTAGGTGAATCTTGCCAAGAAAAACCTCCAATAAGGACCAGATTATAAGTCAATAGTCAAACGTCTGCCTACACAAGACTAAAGTCAGAGGAACCTCAGTTCTATCTGCCTGAATACTATCTAACCTTGCTGTGGCTCAGATTTTAATCTGTTAAATACAGTGGCTTTGAATGATGATAATATTTCTGAGCGACGCCATTAAATCCAGATTATCATCAGAATTTCATCTCTCATCTCCTTCTATGGAATGAATCCAATCAAATATAAAATCTCCTTGTCTATCAAGGCAAATCTGAGGTGCAATGTGGCATGGGGCATCAAGGTGAGACAGTGAAACCTTCTTTCTGAATGCCCTGAGGCCTGCGATGACTCAGACAGGAAATGAGTTTAGAGCTTGATTCCAGCCGTCTGATAGAGAGCCATGAATGAGACAAACTGGGCCGCCGGACACCTAACAGGCCTGTTTATATTGGCCCCGTCTGTCCAGACACCACATCTGGATGTGAGGAAGGGGGTGTACGCTGTTGTATGAGAGGGGAATGCAAAGACAAAATCACTCTGTCACGTTATTATGGTTGAAACGTGGGCGACGAGGGCTGAGCGTCCGGTCCTGGCAGCTCTTTATTGCGCCATAAGACATTCTTCAGTCGGTCTGAATAAAACTGGTGTTTTATTCAATCCTTGTGAACTAAATTCCTTAAGCCTGAATTTCCTTGGGACTTTGGGGTTTAATTATAAACTATAGGAGAGGCTGTTGTCAGTTTAAGTGCACCCGTGGAGATGCAAAGGAAGAGAACTGGGCCAGTCAAGAGGTGTTTAAATGAAGATAATCGGGGGCACATTTCAATGATCTCTGAGATGTGTTACAAATGGTTGCTCCGGGACAACAGCTGCTGTGTGACTCTCAATGATTTACAACTCGTCTAATTAACGTTACACTTACACAGCAAATCTAATCTTATTGTTACATTAACATTTATTTGATTTAGTTTTTTGGTAATACTTTAGTGTAGGAACCAATTCTCACTATTAACTAACTGTTTATTAGCGTGCCTATTATTAAGTACTTAGTACTTATAAAGCACATATTCTTCATGACCATATTCTACATCCCTAATCCTACCCAATACCTAAACTTAACAACTACTTTACTAACTATTAATAAGCAGCAAATTAGGAGTTTATTGAGGCAAATGGTTTGTTAATGGCGAGAATTGGACCTCAAAATAAAGTGTGACCAGTTTTTTTTTTTTTTTTGTATTTTTTTTTTATCAGAATATCAGACAACGTCTGAGCCCTCATTAATTACCATTACATTTTAATAGTTTATACCAGGATTTCCCAAATGGTGGGTTTTGAGATGACTGTTTGTGTGTTGTTGAAAAGCAAATAACTACTTAAATTGAATATATAACATTAAAATAAAACAAATGGGGCAGCACAATTAATGAATAAAACTAAAATAGCTATATATCTTATCAAAACGCAACTAATACTATCAATAGAGTCATTTGCTTCACACTTGCATAATTTCTGACATTTTTTGTCGATTTCATCGATATTCTGCCAAAAGGATTTGACATGTTAATATCTTAAGGGTTTCAATATGATTAACCAAATGCAAAAATAGTTGTATTGCAACTTCTAGTGTTAGTTGGTTCCTGTAAAGAGTGAACTAAGTGTGAATACCCTCTATTTCCATTAGCAGTAGAGTGTTCTTCATTCTTTGTGTTTAGATGTCTCAGCAATATCAATATTAGACATGAAATGACATGTCATATCACAGTTCAATTGCAATATAAGGCGAAATATAATATTTTATATAAATATGTTAAAAATAAAAGTTATTTATTTTGATAAATAATCAAAATAAAACACTTAGCAAAAAAGACTAGACATTTCATCTGTTTAACCGGCAGCAGACAACCAGGCAGAACATGCAAAATAATTAATTTAAATAATTTAAATATTAACTTACTTTAAGTACGTTAAGCAGTTCGGCTGACAAACATGTTTGGAAACGCCTGGGTTACAGCATAAAAACTACCTGAAAGCTTACACAACATTAGCCTTTTCAATATTTACTTATTATAAATGTGTTCTGAGAATATGTCAAATTTGTCATGGGTCCCTACTTATTTTTTTAACCATTACATCCCTTTATGTTAATAATAGTTTAATCTCTGATAAAGTATTTGTGACCACATGCAGACAGAAAAGAATTTATTATAGTCTTTACACTTGACCTTAACCTCATTATTTCAACTCTGTTATGAGAAAAGATCCAAAAAATTGTTTTTGTAACAAAGCACAAGAATAATGGTGTGCTACAATAACATATGCCAGTTAAGGTGGAACATTGCACAAATCAAAACGTTTTGAAAGAGAAATGCCATGAATTATTATAATTTATGTGTGATTTATTACAGCGTACACTAGTGTGAACTTTACAACTTTACGTGAACCTAAATCCTCATTTCATAAAAATGCTTGGAAAGAAATGTGAAATCATTTAGCTACCTGGAAGAGGTTGTGAAATAAGGGGAAATTTATTAGTCTATTGAGCAATCAAGGAATCTTAGTTTGTAATTCCACATTCTGCTTCAAATGTCAACAACATAAATGCATTTTTGAAAGCCAATGATTTATGACTTACGGCGATTAGCCAGTAAGTAGAGCACATAAAGTTATATACAAAAATATTATCTTTAATTTTTCAAATGATATGAGAGAGGTTTTATGACACCTTTTTTGTATAGCTCTGGAATAAACAGCTCAACACAGCAAACCATTCAAATAAAAGCTAGTAATTAGTGATTTCCACCCACAGCAGACTGTTGTCAGTAATGAAGTGATGAATGAAGGGTCAGCGGTGAAGTGTTGCTGCTGACATAACACAGGTGAAGCCCTCAATTGCAGCTGTGCACTGACTCACGCTTACGAGTCTCTTACTCACACTAGAGCAGCTGTCAGGAATATGAGCTGTGACCCATTTAACCAGCTACACTTAACAAAAGATCTCAAACCTGTGTTTGCCACGCGTCCACAGGCAATTATACACAGAGATGCTAGTTTGGGCTTGTTGAACTCATTCACTCCATGCAGATCAGAACCAGACACATTCCAGCATCAGGTCATTTGTCTGTCCAGACTAAATATGAAATTGCTGTAAGATGTGCCAATATGCACAGCCAATCAGATCATATCTGATGTGGAGATTTCACTGTGGACACACCTACTCAGTTCAATGCTGTAATAGAAAAAAGCACCATTAAAGTAGTCCAGCCATATGCTATATTCCAACATGAAGAGCAGCAACCCCCAAGTTAAGATAGACCTGTAATAATAGTTTGTTTATAATGATTAATGTGGGTTTTCTTAGCTTAAGGATTTGTTGCAAGCAGGGCCAGACCTCCAATGAGCTGTTAACTCAAGAATCGCTGCAAATGAATAGCTTCAGTCAATGCGTTGAACTCATTTTGAGTTTCGATTTGTGAAAGACAATCCATTCACTGATCCGCTTCTTCAGTTCAGTTCACTGGAGGGGAAGATTATCAGCAGCATCTTACAGTATATTTGCGTCCTGACACAAAGCTACTGTGTGTCTTCAGAGAGCTTGGGATATAGTGCACAACTAACCCAGAGTAGTTTTATGATAATTTCTTTTTCTCTTTGTGATTTCTCTGTCATTTTGGTGGTCACTATAACTCTAAGACATAATCCTTTTGTTTTCAATGCATGCAGAATGAGAGTTTAAAATGACACAAATGTGAATAAATGGTGATCTTACACTTCAGTTGTGCTTGTGTAATCTAATTAATATATTTAGGTTGATTCAGTAATGTTACATAATGTTTTTGATTTGAATGCATTTAATTTATTTAGATGTTACCACATGAAGAACATTTTTAGTTTATCATCTTTTCGATGTATCCACCCTAATGGTCACACTTTATTTTAAGGTCCAATTTTTACTATTAACTACGAATTTTCCCTCAATAAACTCCTAATTTTCTGCTTATTAATAGTTAGTAAGGTAGTTGTTAAGTTTAGGTATGGGGTAGAGATTAAGGGAGCTAAAATATGGTCATGTTATAAGGCATTAATATGTGCTTTATAACTAATAAACAGCCAACATGCTAGTAAAAAGCATGCTAATAAGCAACTAATTATTAGTGAGAATTTCATTTAAACAAAAATCTGGCCGGTGTTACAGTATGTGCACTTACAGTGTACTTACAGTGTTACACAAAAAAATACTGAGTAAGGTTAGGTTCAGCCGTTTTTTTCCTAGTTACTGTAAAAGTACAATAAATACACAGTATGTGGGACAAGACTGCAAAAACTGGGCTATGATCACTACCTCTAACCTATTTTTAGATAGGCCTGTACAGTACATAACCTATACAAATATGACCTCTCAGTTTTTAACAAACATATGACAACATGTGCACACATACATACATCTGGCAGATCATGTAGAGCTGATTGTCAAATGGTTGAAAAATGTTTTTTTTTTGCATACTTCATCAAACCGACAATGTACTATAAAGAGACCCATACATATAGGCCAAACTTGAGTGACCACACACACACACACACATATCTCTGTGGAGCTGCATGTCAAACAGTATGAATTTTGAATGATGCAGCCTCTTAAATGTGCATCGACAACAGAAATCCCCCACAAACCCAGGGAAAGCAGCACATGGACGCATACTTATTTGCACAGGAAATGCTCGACACAAGAAGGATTCTGGTTCTTAATGAACTATTGACAAACTATAATCATTAACCAGCATCGTTTGCATACAGACAAACAGAATGTAACTGCATTACACGAAGCAGCCTGCAGTTAATAACTAGATTTTTAGATTTTCTGAGGAAATTGTCAGAGACATTGCCCCACAAAACTCAATGCTACAATTATAAAGCGATGATTACATGGTTTAATATGGTGTAATTTTTCCTCTAGCAAATCTCTGTTCAATAACCTCTTTCTGAGGACAAATGCTGGAGAGTTGAAGCCCACCCTAGAGGAAAGAGAGAATGAAACCTGTTGTCCAAGACCACTGGATACACCTTTTCCTGATCCCTCATCGGCTTAAACAATTTGAGATCCCTTACATAATCTATTCTCCTTCACCTCTACTCCTGCATCCCATTCCAGCATCAGTGAAAAATACTGCTCTTCAAAAGAGTGGCTCTCCTTTGCTGGAATTCATTTTGCCACATGCTCCAACACTCCAGAGACTCATCTGCAGTCTGGTTTCCTTTATGAGGGGGTGAAAGAGTCTTCAGTTTTCCTTGCGCCAACCTAAATTCCTGAAACTGCTGTATTGTTTGTGCAAATGTGTTTCTAATTTTTGCTTCTTAAATTTTAACCCTGTACTATGAGCTAATTTAGTTAATTTAATTTTAGTCAGAGGAATTAGTCAACTATTTTGGAACTATCTTTGGAACATTTAATCAACAGAGAGGTCCTAGTTAAATTGGTAAGACATTTTAAATGGTTAAAATATTAGATTGTTAGTTTGAAGGGTATACAAATCATTTCCATCTGCCATCTTGCTTGCTGCATTTGCTAACATTATATGCTGATAACAAAGCTGAGGATTTTAGTCAGCTTTGTTCCAAAAACCAATGAGCTGCCAGACTGCATTCTAAGATACTTTAGGCAGCATTGCATGTATCCTTCACAAAGAAACCAGTCATGCCACAATGCTTTGCGACTAGGTCAGCAAAAATAATCATGTAAGATAGCAGACGAGTCAAGAGTTTCATTAATAGATGGTTAGGGTTTGTTTTTTTATGGTCACACTTTATTTTGGGGACCAGTTCTAACTAATAACAAACTATTAACTACGACTTTTTCCTGAGTAAAATTGTTTTAATATTTTAATTAATAGTTAGTAAGATAGTTGTTAAGTTTAGGTATGTGGTCGGATTAAGGGATCTAAAATATGGTCATGCAGAATAAGCCATTAATATGCATTTAAGGCATTAAATGCTAGTAATATGCATGCTAGTTAATAGTGAGAATTGTGAGAATTTCAGCCTGAAATATACATAAATTTATACAAGACAGGAGATATCTTAGTTTCTGAACCCCATCACCATTTTTAATCACTGTTTTGGTTGTCCACTGTCACAAATCATTTTTTGAAAGTACTGATATTCCATGTGGTCAAAAAATTTGAGGCCACGAAAACTGCATGTTAAATAGCTGAAGAATTTGAGAAAAAAGTTTTAAGTTTTAAGTTTTAAATAAAGCCTATAATATGTCACACATATTATGATCTATACAATTTGAAGTTATTTTAAAATTAAAACAGACTATTTTGTGCAATATTTGTGTATATATTATAATATTTGGATTTTTATTTATTAGCTTAGCGACACAGTAATGTCAAACTTTTGCAATTAATAGTGAATTGAATTTTTAAAAAAAGTTTTTTTTGTTTTGTTTGTTTTGTTTTTTTTAAAGCGCAGCACAGAACGCGAGGGTCTCGAGTCTCGAGCAGGCCCGTAGCCAGCTATGAGGCCACCGAGGTCCGGACCTCGGTAAATGTTTCATGTTCAAAAATTTAATTTGTTCTCTGAATGACTAATTTGCTGTTAAACTCCTCATTTGTATGTCTGCATGACATGTATAATTCAGTTTAGACAGTTTGCAAGAATTTTAGCGTCCGTGGTACGAAAATGATTGTTGCGAGATGCTGACGAAATAAACGAGTCTCTTGAGAGAGCTGTGAGGGAGGACGCAGGTGCAGCGGGTGTTGCCAGATCCAGCTATTATAAGCGTTTTTTAGACTTGTCTTTTCGACTTAATTTGACACTTTAGAAAGTTAATAAAGTAGGAAGTTGTAGTTTAGGCTCAGCGATATCTTTATCTTATCTTATTTACAAAATAATTTTGGTTTATTTTTCATTTATTTTTAGTTTTCAATAGTATTATCTGGCAACACTGCATCGTTGGCACTCAAACTGACAGTACTCAAAAAAGCCCATGGACAGGTTATTGCTGACAGGATACGACATTCGGTAAGGGAAAAGCATAAATATCATGATATTATCTGTCAGAAACATTATCAACGCTGTCAAAAACAGTATTTAACACTAGTACACAGATCTGTAACAAGTAGGTTACATAACGAAATTAACTGAAATTAAATGAAAGACGCAAACACTATAGCCATGAAGAAGTCTATGCTATGTCATTCAGTATAGTAGTTAAATTTTCACAAATCATGTTATAAACATTCATAAGAGCACTAGACAAAGTTATCAGCTATATTGCAATGGTTATTAATAAAAACTATAACAGTAATATATTGTTGCATGAATAATAAACAACTGATAAAATTATCCACCCCTAACTATAGCACAGTATTAACAAATTTTGATGCAATAATTAGGGTATGATTTAAAAATGATCATCCCTCCAAAACAGAGAAAACATCTTTCACAAACATCTACATGTCTGTCTCTTTTAAAGTGTTTATAGTGTATATAATGAGTTGTATTTGTATTTGTCTGTTATTATGGCACAATTCTTTAACAACACCTAAACACCCCCTGGACCTCACTAATTTTCAAAGCCTGGCTTACGGCCATGGTCTCGAGTCCACACTTTTGTGATGTAATGCTGCTTTGACTGTCGGGTAGAAGTCTGCCGTAGTGGGAAAGCTAAAATAATGAATGGGACACCCTACAGCATTGGTCTCAAACTCAATCCCTGGAGGGCCACAGCTCTGCACAGTTTAGCTCCAACCCTAATCAAACACACCCGATCCAGCTAATCAAGGTCTTCAGGATTACTAGAAACTTCCAAGCAGGTGTGATTTGGAGCTGGTTGGAGCTAAACTCTGCAGAGCTGTGGCCCTCCAGGAATTGAGTTTGAGACCACTGCCCTACAGCCTTGCGGTCTTAATGGACATGCGCATGCAGCAGCCATTGTAAGTCCGCAAGAACCGTAAGTGCACATGAAGTGTGCCATTTGGGACAGGGCCAAATAAAACAGTTGACATACCAACTAGCTGCTGTAATGAAAAGCTCACAACACTTTCCCCGCCTCTGTGGTCTTCTGATTGGTCCACTGTTTTGGAACTGACACTGATGAGCGGCACTACGTGTAAAAGTTTAAATTCTTTAAAAGGGCCGTTCACACAGAACACGTTTTTGCATTCCAATGTGCTACTTTTCTGTTTGTTTTTATATATAAACACACACTAGACGGATATGGATGACTGTTGCACTCATGCATCTTTTGCAGATAAGGTCTGTGTTTTTAAGATGCCATGTCAAGTTAAAAGAATTTCAGCTTTTACATGCAGCGTCGCTCATCAGTATCAGTTCCAAAACAGTAGACCAATCAAAAGACCCTGGAGGCGGGGCAAGCATTGCAAGCTTTTGTTTGCACTAGCACGTTGGCATGGCAACTGTTTGCTGAGGAGGCATTCTGCTCTGCAATTTTTTTAAAAACCATTCCTGAACATTCCTGTCAATGCATCTTTCTACGTGATTTTAGATGCAAAGACGCGTTCGGTGTGAACAGCCCCCAACTTGACACAGCATCTTAAAAACACGATCCTCACGTCCAAGATGCTGCAAAAGACGTGAGCAGAACAGTCATACACATCTGTCCAGCGCATGTTTACATAGAAAAACAATGGAAAAGTAGTGAATCAGAATGGAAAAATGCATTCTGTGTGAACGGCCCCTTGACTAGTTGCCTATTTAGACAATAGACAGTTTGGCACAGAACTTCTGTGAGGCTCGAATAACATTTTAACTATGTTGACATTGCACACATACAAACTTTGTTATGATTTATCACATCATTTAATCACACCTAAAACTGGTGTCTGCAACAGAGATGAGTTCAAAACCAGTCCATGTTCAGAGCCATGGATGTGAATCACCGCTGGGTGAGGTGTAGACTGATGTTATTTCATGGTGTTGCTCTGCTGGTGGTTTCTCTGCTGACGTCATGTGGCTTAATGAAGAATACATCATGCTTAGAGAAACACCCCAATGCCCTGCAGCACAAAGACTCACTGTACTCCACATAAAACAATCCGGCCACAGTTCCACTCAGCAGAACATGACTGCGTCACTTCAAATGTCATATTATGACATTAATTGCCATAAGCATTACACTTTGACGCAAGGCTTAAATCTCTTTGGCATAAAGACAATTTCAGCTACATCAAGGTCAAAAATAGGCATGGTTCAGGGATCTCACTCAACAGGGAAGAATGTGAATGAATATGAAAACTCAATAACCAGATTTACATCAGCTGACAAGTGAGTGTAACTGACCCATGCAAAACTATGCCATGATGTTTCTAATTGGTTTGAAAAGGAGCACAAATCATAATCAATTTAACTGACAATTTAAGCATCAAATCCATTTGATGATAATAATTCTTTAAAAAATATATAAAAAAATTTTTGAAAGAAATAAATAATTTTATTAAGCAAGGATGTGTTAAATTGATTTTAAAAAGTGATAGTAAAGACTTGTATTTTTACAAAAGATTTCTATTTTGAATAAATGCTGTTCTTTTTAACTTTTATACATCAAAGAATCATAAAAAAGTATCACATGATACAAAAAAGCAGCACAGCTGTTTCCAATATTGATAATAAATAATATTAGAATGATTTCTGAAGGATCATGTGACACTGAAGACTGGAGTAATGATGCTGTAAATTTAGCTTTGCATCATAGGAATTAATAACTTTTTAAAATGTATTCAAATAGAAAAGTTATTTTAAATTGTAATGATATTTTACAATCTTACTGTATTTTCTGTACTTTTGGTCAAATAAATGCAGCCTTGATGAGCATAAGAAACTTCTTTCAAAAACATTAAAAATCTAACCCATCTCAAACTTTTGACTGGCAGTGTCTATTATTATTATTATTATTATTATTATTATTATTATTATTAACATTTTCTTAACATTGACTGTTCACATCAGCCTCAACCATTTAACACTGGTCCCCAAATTATTGTAGGGGTTTGTATAGGACCTTATTTACTGAACCTTATTTACACACAACACTGCTCCACTGATCATGTGCTGGTTACTCCACTGCACACCTCGGATCACTTCCTCCTCACTCTTAACTTCAACATGATTCCTGACACAACACATACTCCTCCACATGTCACTTTTCGACGTAACTTACGCTCACTCTCACCCTCCCGGTTATCTGCTATGGTTTCATCTTCGCTTCCTCCCTCTATACAGTTATCATCTCTTGATGCTAACAGTGCTACTGATACTTTCGGTTCCACTCTGACATCTTGTTTAGATACTTTCTGCCCCTTATCTTCCAGGCCAGCCTGTACCACCCCTTCTGCCCCTTGGCTATCTGACGTTCTCCGCGAACATCGTTCTAAGCTCAGGGCTGCAGAGAGGATATGGCGCAAATCACAAAATCCTACTGACCTTAATTTATATCGATCACTCCTCTTTGACTTTTCTGCTAATGTCTCTACTGCTAAAAGAACATACTATCACGACAAAATTAACAATTCGCCTAACTCTTGCATGCTCTTTAAAACATTCTCCTCCCTCCTTTGTCCTCCTCCTCCCCCCTCCTTCATCAACTCTAACAGCTGACAACTTTGCCACATTCTTCATTAATAAAATTACTAACCTCACTGCACAATTCTCCACACCACAAACTGTCAAACACATCTTACCATCAAACATACACTCGTTCACATCCTTCTCTCCACTCTCTGAGGCAGAAATCTCTAAACTCATCCTTTCCAGTCATCCTACTACTTATCCGCTTGATCCTATTCCATCCCATCTCCTTCAAGCCATTTCTCCTGCAGTTGTACCTGCACTCACTCACATCGTTAACACATCCCTTCACACTGGAGTTTTTCCCTCAGCATTTAAACAGGCTCGTATAACCCCACTTCTTAAGAAACCCAACTCTTTTAGGGAGCTATAGACCGGTTTCCCTTCTACCTTTCATTGCAAAAACACTTGAACGAGTTGTGTTCAAACAAGTCTCTGCCTTTCTCACACAGAACAATCTCCAGGACAGCAACCAATCTGGCTTCAGAAGTGGACATTCGACCGAAACTGCCTTGCTCTCAGTTGTTGAAGCCCTAAGACTTGCAAGAGCGGCTTCCAAGTCTTCATTACTTATCTTGCTGGATCTATCCACTGCTTTTGATACAGTCAACCACCAGATCAGGAACCGCACTCCAGTGGTTTGAGTCTTACCTCTCAGATAGATCCTTCAAGGTATCTTGGAGAGGTGAAGTATCCATGTCGCAACATCTAGCTACTGGGGTGCCTCAGGGCTCAGTCCTTGGACCACTTCTCTTCTCTGTCTACATGGCATCATTAGGTTCTGTCATTCAGAAACATGGCTTTTCATATCACTGCTATGCTGATGACACTCAACTCTACCTCTCATTCCATCCTGATGATCCGACGATAACTGCTCGCATCTCAGCATATATAACAGACATTTCTTGCTGGATGAAGGACCATCACCTTCAACTCAACCTAGCTAAAACAGAACTGCTTGTAGTTTCAGCAAACCCATCACTTCATCACAATTTCACCTTCCAGTTAGGCTCATCAACCATTACTCCTTCAAAAACAGCCAGAAACCTTGGAGTTGTGATTGATGATAAGCTGAATTTCTCAGACCACATTGCTAAAACTGCCCGGTCCTGCAGATTTTCTTTATATAATATTAGGAAGATCAGGCCCTTTCTTTCGGAACATGCAACACAACTCCTTGTTCAAGCTCTTGTTCTGTCCAGACTTGACTATTGCAATGCTCTCTTGGCTGGTCTTCCAGCCAATTCCATCAAACCTCTACAATTAATCCAAAATGCCGCTGCGAGATTAATCTTTAATAAGACGAAAAGAACGCATGTCACAACTCTGTTCATCAATTTGCACTAGCTACCAATAGCGGCTCGCATAAAATTCAAGGCATTAATGTTCGCATACAAAACCACCTTTGGCTCTGCACCCCTTTACCTAAATTCAGTACTTCAGACCTATGTGCCCTCTAGAAACTTGCGTTCTGCAAGTAAACGCCGCATTATTGTGCCATCCCAAAGAGGCACAAAATCACTTTCACTGACTTTTTCATTAACTGTCCCCATCTGGTGGAATGACCTATCCAACTCAATCCGAGCAGCTGAATCCTTAGCCATCTTCAAGAAACGGCTAAAAACCCATCTCTTCCATCTTTATTTGACCCTCTAACTCTAGCATTCTCTTTTCTAATTTTATTTTATCTATCTCCCTTCTTATTTATAAAAAAAAAAAACACACACACACACACTTGACCCTCTATCAATTGCATATTTATTTTCTAACTGCTAGCTTTTCTTGAAAAACTAAAACACTAGCTTTCCTTTCTATATTCTTTCTACTTGTTTAAAAAAAAAAAAAAACAAACAAAAAAAAAAACCTTGCTACGTGTACTGCGTTAGGCTAACCAAGACTTGTCATAGCGCTTGCATGTTGTTGCTCTTTTGTTGGTTTTGATTGCTTCTATTGTCCTCATTTGTAAGTCTCTTTGGATAAAAGCGTCTGCTAAATGACTAAATGTAAATGTATAGTTTGTTAATGTTGTTAATCAGTGTTTCTAATGTTAAAAACCTATACTCGGTTACTGTTTGCTAAGAGACCCTATTTTGTTGGTGATTCATGAAAACATTCTTTCATTGTTATTTTCAAATGAGTCTTACTTCCAGCAATCATAATTCATAGTAGTGCGCATATGACAAGGTGCTGCCTCTCAGTCCAGTCGAATTCATTGGTGGGCCCAGAGTGGGATCTCCCACAGTGGACCACAGCACTGATTACTGTCACCCAGCAGGGACCCCAGTGGTAGAAGAAGAAGCAACATGGAATAGAGCCGCTCTCCCTGAGTCTTATCCAGTCTGCCTGCTGCTACACTTCAGACGAGCCTACAGCCGCTTCTCTGACAGAACCACCAAACCACTGTCAAAACACACCAACAGTCTGACTGTTAGCTAGTCCTCAATGTGAACCCACAGCATTGTGGGGAAGGATTATGTTGAGCATATGCTTTGAATATGCTAATATTTTTTTTTCCAAGTGAGAAAGCCATCTCTTGAAATATTACTACACATGCACTCATATCCATGGATTAGCTTCACGATGGGGAACCGTGCAAAGAACCAAACACTCCAAAACCTCAAAATCATGCAGCTTGTTGAGGAGAATTTTGCTATTACTTTTTAGGCTTTTCTGATCACCTGGCAGGTGGTAAGATGGGCATGAGGGATCCAAGCCATATCTAGAAACCAAAATATTACAGAGACGGGCTGTTTTATCTTGGTTTTGTCAATAAGAAACCAACCAGAACACAACTACCTACACAACTACCTAAATTAACTGGTTTCAGTCAAGTCACTGTATACAGATTCAAAGCAGCTTCACAGTAATAAACAGGAAAATAACAAAACCAATGATGCAGACTTTGTCAAATATGAGACAAACTGAAATTCTGCTGTAAATTATAGCTCTATAGCTCTCATTTAGCTTCACTCAGTTCAGTGTTGCTTCAGTTCAGTTCAATAACTGTGTAAAAAGTTCATCAAATCAAGTTCAATTCAGCTGTAAGTAGCTCTACTGAAGACAGTAGTGTTGTTATTCAGCTCGAGACAGTACAATATTAATTCATTTCAGTGTCGATGATGCAAAATTCATCAATTATGAAACAAATTCGATTCAGCTATAAAGTAGCTCTACGGAAGACAAGTTTTGTCCTCATCCAGTTCTCAAACGAATCAAATTAAATTAAATTAAATAATATTAATAATAATTATTATTACTAGGCAAACATCACTAGTATTTTCTCCAAAAAATGTTCAAATGCAGTTCAATTACTCCATTTTGTCAACAGATGTCCTTAAAAATCTGATCGAATTTGAGTAGATTAATGCACCATTAATGCATCACTCAGCCATATAGCTCTGCTTTATGTGTCTCTGTGGTTAAAAACTAAAGTGCAGGATATATGTGTCCTACTTGAAAAGCAGGAGCTTGGGGAATATTTTGTTGACTAAATTCAATCAATAGACATATCAGCTCACAGTCTCTCTTAACAAACACTGGCAAACTGGCATGTAGGTCATCCCATGCAGTCTGATCTTTGCACCTACAGCCATTGAAGTTTCTAATTTGACTGGAAAGAAAAGAGCAGTGCTTAACATATGCTGATCCAGTATCAAATTTGCAGCTGACTTCTGAGAATGAAACAAACTGTAGATTATATTAAGATTATATGCGATTTTCTGAGTCTTGGAGCTGTTGCTGTTATGAGTGGTGTGCTGTTCTCAAAACATACTATTTTACAGAGCTGTTTATTATATAAAGAAGTTATGACTGTCTTAATATCTGAAAGACACAGACATACTTTTTTAGGCCTTAAAATAAAAACAAGCATAAAAACTGTCACAGATGTCATTGTGTAGAGAGTGTTTTTGTTATTAGACAAAATGAATCATGTTAGATGTTTTATGGCTAAATAAATTCCATAAATAATGAATGCAATGCTCTTCGATCATAATGATATGACACATCTGTGTCTAATGCCATGTTAACCCATTACATGATCACACATTTATCCACATTTTTCTTCTGCATTATAAACTCGGCAGTCTTACCTTGATTATCTTCGTCCATATCTGCAGATGAAGGCAAAATAATGAAACAATGTGATGAGAAGGCGCTCCAGACACAGATGTATGCTTTATAATGAGGGTTTTATATGCTGTATTTACAAACAGCTCCTGTTTTATGCGGTATATTAAACGGCATAAACTGATATTCTATTTCAATCCCCGTTTAAATCCGATGTATTTCTGGATACAGCCCCTCTCGGTTGATTCACAGGCTTGGATCAATAACATCCAGCGGAATAAGCGCTCAGACACACGGGCATCTGTGTTTCGCAGCGACCGCCACACGTCAACACACTCGCCCCGCCCCTTACAAGCGAATTAACCAATCCTACTAAGGCGAAGACTTGCGACATGAATATTAATTAGGTAATGCTGACGTTGCTTGGTAACCGACTTGAAGCCTGTTCTTAATATTCATGGCTCCCAAAAGTCAATTTCAAAGTGCTTTGCTGGCATAATTGTTTTACATATAATATTAACAAAACATCAACACGTACGCACAGACGCAAAGCAGAAAAGATAGAAGATACTTAATACATTAAAAGAGATCAAAATAAAGTATTTAGCCTACCTTCACAATTATTCACTCTACAAACACCTTCCTTTCAGCCAATCAGGACAGACACAGGGTAATTAATATTCATAAGGCAAGCCTTCACTTTAGTAGAACTCGTTTATCTCTTCATTCATTGTATTGTAGCTCTAATACTGAGGGAAACAGAAATGGCAGAGGATTTTAATGCACTATAAATGTTGCATAGGCCAGTTATAAAGTTTACATGTAATAATTATACATTTATTCTCATGAAAACCAAAAAAAGTGGGGCCTCTGAAGTGTAGCCTGTTATAGGAATACATGATGATCAAATTTAAAATTTATTTTCACATTCGAGCAAGATTTTTAAAGATACAAGATTTTTAAAGATTTCTTTTTAGTTTTGATACATTTTGGGAGCAGTAGCATACCAATGGTCTTAAAGCTAACACAGATGTACTAAAAGCCACAACATAACAGCAATAAAAATAATGGGTAACACTTTATTTCGATAGTCCACTTTAGACATTCAACTAACAGTAAGTAACTTTGCAACTACCTGTCAACTAGCAGTCATTAGAGTATTAGTAGACTGTCTGCTTAATAACTTCTAACACTTTATTTTGATGGGTCCACAACATACTGACTATAAGAAACTTTGCAACTATATGTCAGCTTATTCAACTAACCCTAAACCTACCCAAACAGTCTACTCTGAGAGTTAGTAGACATGTAATTGCAAATTAATGAGAATTAGTTGACATGTAGTTGCAAAGTTACTTATAGTTAGTAGAATGTCTAGGACTATCAAAATAAAATGGAACCAAAGAATGTTATTTTTCAGTGCAACTATTTTATAGCTACAGACTTAAAACTGACTGAGAAAACAGCACACGAGGGTGAAGTGAATTGGATTGGAAAACCTTCCTCATTACAGCTGAGAGTAGAATGATATTCTCTTACAGTGAGGAAAATAAAACTCTGCAAAGACTTATATCTCATATAACGGGTGATGAAAAATGTCTGGAGGGGTTGATGGTGTGGATGTTCACAACACTGCGCTTGTATGTTTCTCCGACACATGGATTCAATTATGGCATGCCGGCCTCTCAGACGAAACGAGCTGCTCTCTTTATACACATTACCAAACTCCTCAAGAATGAAGTTCGCCGTTTATTTCTCAGTCTCATGGAATTTTCTTCTTTAATATTCACAAATCAACATGTGAAGTAGAAGTAGATATGCTGAGAAGAAGAAGGAGAGCTCCATTACACAGATTGCATTTTAATCTTCAACAATAGTGATGGATCAATATTTATTTTCCTGAAACAACTTTTACATCTGTGCCCTGTTTTCAAGATGAAGTCTAGACTGACTTCAAAGTCCATCCAGATGTTAGATTTTGAACAAAATCATCACCGCCAGTTCCTATTTCCAAAAAATGAAGACTCTTCCAGTCTCGAGAGTGTGAAAAAATGTGTGTTGGTGGACAGAGTGGGAGTTATAATGAATGGGGACTTGAGGGAGCCTCAGGTTTTGGGGGAGTATTTCCTGTTCTGGGAGCAGATGTCTAACGCAGTCCAGGAAACACTCTGTTTTCCCAGTTTTCCTTGGGCAGGACACTCTTTCAGCCAGAGTCAAGCACAAGGCCTGATTTGAATATATCAAAGCTGCAGACTGAAAATAGGTCATATGCGTAATCTTTGCTGCACAAATATGGTCAAAAACACATTCTGAACAACTGTCAGTTTCTCCCATTGGTCTTTGTGAGAGGCTTTAGGTGGAGTGATGCATGACTGATTGCAGCATACTAATTGCATTAGCTGCAATCTGCACGAGTTGCTCAATGCTCGTGTTATCATTCTGTCTGGCTTCTTAGTGGAAGTCACATGTCATATTTTGGTTAGAATCATCTGCATGTCTGTCATGTTGAAAGACGTGTTTTATTCCAAATGTACATCATGATTACATTTAGTAATGGCATGTAAGCAGGCATTAAGCGTGTGACGAACTGAATATTTCCCAGCGTGCGCTGCACCAGAGGCGGCCGCCCTCGGGCAGCACATGTCTGGCAGAATAGGGCTCCAGTCGGGGGAGATAACGGCACGCTGACCGAGTTCATGTGGCCTGATTGAGCAGTCAGACAAACACGTTTTCTTCTGCTCCAGTGTCTTCAGTCGGGTTACCCCTCACCCCAGCACATCAACACCCCCATCTATGCTGAATCTGTGCGTAACTTGTCCCTCGCTGTTTGTGCTACAGACATGAATGATGCCTCAAGTGGCTTATTGAGAAAAGGTGTGCTGTTACAATCAGATTTCATTTGGTACAATCCATAATCTGAAGCTATAATTAGGGATCAAGACTATCATAAAACTCATATCGGTCTGTATGTAAAAGCCTATAAAATAATTAGGAACACCCTAGCAACCACATAGCATCACACTAACATCATGGTAAGTTTTTCATTGCCAAGCATTGACGGTTATGTCATTTTTTTGTCCAATAACTGATACAATATTCTGTTTGGGGTTGATTTTTAAATGTCTTTGAAAGACATTACTTATATTCAACAAGGCTTAATTTATTTGATTAAAAATTCTGTAAAAATGGTTCAATATTATTACAATTTAAAATGTTTTTTTTTTGTATTTTATTAAATTTTAATATTACATTAATATCATATTTTAATAAATGTATTCCTGTGAAGTCAAAGCTGAATTTTCAGTATCATTACTCCAGTCTTTAGTGTCACATGACTCTTCAGAAATCATTATAATATGCTGATTTGCTGCTCAGAAACAATTCTTATTATTATCAATATTGAAAACAGTTTTTGCTGCTTAATATTTTTCTGGAAGCCATGAGAGGTTTTGTTTGTTTTGTTTTGTTTCTCAGGATTCATTGATAAATAGAAAGTGCAAAAGAGCAACATTTGTTTGAGATATCAATTTATCATAAATACACCTAATGTCAGGATTGGACCTGTTTTGTCATGTTTCAGTTCCTGTTTTGCCTTATTTGGTCCCCTTCCTGTCCTTTTTTAGTTTGACCATTAGTTGATTCCCCGCACCTGTCTGTCCCTCGTTATCCTGAGTTTAAAAGCCCTGTCTGTTCAGTTCATGTTTGTCGGGTCTACTTGTTTCTACGTGTGTTTGCTGCAGCTCCTGTTGTGATTATTCCCAGTGTTTCCTTGATTAAAGACTGTTAAACGTTTCCTCGTGCCTCCAGCGTCTTCCTGCAACAGCGTAACGTGACAGAAGACCCGACCGGTAACAGTTACCTCTGCGTCTACCCTCCGTTTTTGTTTTCCCAGTGTTTTTTGTTTCTGTTGTGTTTCATGGACCCTCTCACCTGCCTGGATTTCCTCCTCCTCCTGCTGGAGCAGGGGGAGAGATCGCTTGAGGGCCACACCAGACTGTTCCTGGTCTTCGTCAACCTCTCCAGCTACCCGGATGACGCGCTCTGTGCTTTCTATGACACCAGCTTAAACCCAGCCTATAGAGCGCCATTGTCCGAGGATGGTCCTCGAGCGAATTTCGCCGCCTTTGTGGAACGGATCCCCGTACACCGTCAGCTCTGAGGAGGATCTCGCCAGTTCCACTCCGGACCCAGTGCCCAGCCCACCATCTCCCTGCCATGAGGAGCGCATGCCCGAGCCCACCGCTGATGGAGAGCCGGAGCCGGAGCTGCTAATGACATCAGTCCAGGTGCAAGAGCCGGCAACAACGCCCGCCCACTGCACTGCGACTGAGGGTGAGCTGATAGTGCATCTGGGACTGCTGGACTTCGAGGGGGACCTTATTGACTGGGAAACTGAGCTGGAAGCCGATATGCCCCCTCTCCTCTCTCCTTTGTCCCCGCTGGTTCCGTCCAGCCCTCCGTTGTCTCCGGTCCCCATGTCCAGTCCAGAGTGGGCTCCCGTTTCCCAGTCCATCCATGAGAGAGACTCAGTCCCCAAGTCCAGCCAGGAGTGGACTTTGATCCTGGAGGACAGTCAAGTCAAGTCACCTTTATTTATATAGCACTTTTAACAATACAGATTGTGTCAAATCACTTAACAGTATCAAATTGGAGGATGGAGTGTCAGTAATGTATAATGATAAGATTAAACACTCAATTTTCAGTTAATGGCATTTCATTATTGAATTCAGAGATGTCATTGTTTAGCTCAGTTTAGTTTAAATAGTATCTGTGAAATCAAATTGACCATAATTGCTAGAAATTAAGTGTCCCCAACTGAGCAAGCCAGAGGCAACAGTGGCAAGGAACCAAAACTCCCTCTGTGACAGAATGGAGAAAAAAAACCTTGGGAGAAACCAGCTTCAGTTGGGGGGCCATTTCTCCTCTGGCCAGACGATTCCAGAGGAGAAATGGAATCAATTCCAACCGCAGCCATGTCAGATTGTGCAAACGGCTTATCTGATTCCTGTGGTCTTGTCCCGATGGGGCATTTTAATTTGTAATTTAATGTATTTGTTATATTTGTGTTTTATTCATTATTTGAAGTTTTTCATTTATATGATTTATTCATTTGCTATAATTGTAATGTATAGTTTAATGTAATTTATTGTTTCTCGGTCTATTTTTATAATATATGTGTTTGTTTATTATAATTTTAATTTATAGTTTAGTTCATTTAATATTTCTGTTGTGTGTGTGTATGTATGTGTGTGTGTGTATATATATATATATATATATATATATATAATATTATTTATTATTTTAAAACGTATTTATTAATTTTTCTTATTTGTATATTATTGTTTTAATTAAAATTTTAAATGTATAAATGTATTAATTTGTTGCAATTTCTAACAATAATAGTATTATGTAGTTAGGTAATATATTATTTTTAGTTATTTTGTTTTATTTTAGTTTTATTGTATTTTTACAATAGTTTCTAGTTTGAGGTCTTCACCGGGGATATGTCCCCGGGGCTCATCCAGGTGTCGCGGCCTCCGCCGATGATCAGGGCTGCAGACATCATCTCCCAGCGCCGATCCACCATCTGATCCGGAGACGGACTGAGAAACAGAATAAGAAAGAAACCGACAAATATTAGCGTAGATGCCATTCTTCTTACGATGTAACGAGTACATCGTGTGTTATGGGGAGTGTTCCTGGTTCTGGTTGATCTAATTAATGCAGCCGAACAACCCTTTAATGGATTTGAAAAATAGAAGCGTATTAGTGTGTTATGTGTAAGCCAGGTTAAAGAAATGTGTCTTTAATCTAGATTTAAACTGACAGAGTGTGTCTGCCTCCCGAACAGTGTTAGGTAGATTGTTCCAGAGTTTGGGTGCTAAATAGGAAAAGGATCTCCCCCCCGCAGTCAATTTTGATACTCTAGGTATTATCAAACGGCCAGAGTTTTGAGAACGCAGCGGACGTGGAGGACTATAATGTGATAAGAGCTCACTCAAGTACTGAGGAGCTAAGCCATTCAGGGCTTTATAAGTAATTAACAAGATTTTAAAATCTATCCGATGTTTAATAGGGATCCAGTGCAGTGTTGACAGAATCAGGCTAATATGGTCATACTTCCTGGTTCTAGTAAGGACTCTAGCTGCTGCATTTTGGACCAACTGTAGTTTGTTGATCAAGCGTGCAGAACAACCACCCAAAAATGCATTACAATAGTCTAACCTTGAGGTCATAAACGCATGAATTAGCATTTCTGCATTTGACGTTGAGAGCATTGGTCGCAATTTAGATTTTTATGTTTACGCAATTTAGATTTTTAACAATTTAGATGTTTTTGAGATGGAAAAACGCAATTTTACAGATGCTAGAAACATGGCTTTCAAATTAAAGATTGCTATCCAACAGCACATCTAAGTTCCTAACTGATGAAGAAGAATTGACAGAGCAGCTGTCAAGTGTTAGAAAATGTTCTAGGTTATTACTTGTGGGGTTTTTAGGTCCGATAATTAACACCTCTGTTTTTTTTTTTTCAGAATTTAGCAGTAAGAAGTTACTCGTCATCCAGTTTTTTATGTCGACTACGCATTCCATTAGTTTCTCAATTTGGTGTGTTTCACCGGGCCGTGAAGAAATATAGAGCTGAGTATCATCAGCATAACAGTGAAAGCTAACACCATGTCTCCTGATAATATCTTCCAAGGGTAACATGTAAAGCGTGAAAAGTAACGGCCCTAGTACTGAGCCTTGAGGTACTCCATACTGCACTTGTGATCGATACGATACCTCTTCATTCACTGCTACGAACTGATGGCGGTCAGATAAGTACGATTTGAACCATGCTAAGGCACTTCCACTAATGCCAACAAAGTGTTCTAGTCTATTCAAAAGAATGTTGTGATCGATAGTGTCGAACGCAGCGCTAAGATCCAGTAGAACTAATAAAGAAATACAACCATGATCAGATGATAAAAGCAGGTCATTTGTAACTCTAACAAGAGCGGTCTCAGTACTGTGATACAGTCTAAATCCTGACTGGAATTCTTCACAGATACCATTTTTCTCTAAGAAGGAATATAATTGTGAGGATACTACCTTTTCTAGTATCTTTGACAGAAAAGGGAGATTTGAGATCGGTCTGTAATTAACTAGATCTTTGGGGTCAAGTTGTGTTTTTTTAATGAGAGGCTTAATAACAGCCAATTTGAAAGTTTTGGGAACATATCCTAATGACTGATGAATTAATGATAGCCAAAAGAGGATCTATGACTTCTGGAAGCAGCTCTTTTAGTAGTTTAGATGGAATAGGGTCTAACATACATGTTGTTGGTTTAGATGATTTAACAATTTTATACAATTCTTCCTCTCCTATAGTAGAGAATGAGTGGAATTGTTCCTCAGGGGATCTATAGTGCAGTATCTGATGCGATACTGTAGCTGACGGCTGCATGGTTACAATTTTATCTCTGATAATATCGATCTTGGAAGTAAAGAGGTTCATAAAGTCATTACTGCTGTGCTCTTGGGAAATGCCAACACCTGTTGATGCTTTATTTTTCGTTAATTTAGCCACTGTATTGAATAAATACTGGGGGTTATGTTTGTTTTCTTCTAGAAGAGACTAAAAGTAATCAGATCTAGCGGTTTTTAATGCTTTTCTGTAGGATAGGGTACTTTCCCGCCAAGCTATACAAAATACCTCTAGTTTTGTTTTCCTCCAGCTGCGCTCCATTTTCCGGGCTGCTCTCTCTAGGGTGTGAGTGTGCTCATTATACCACGGAGTCAGACTGTTTTCTTTGATCCTCCTTAAGCGTAAAGGAGCAACTGTATCTAAAGTGCTAGAAAAGAGAGAGTCCATAGTTTCTGTTACATCATCAAGTTTTTCTGCGCTGTTGGATATGCTGAGGAACTGAGATAAATCAGGAAGATTACTTACAAAGCAGTCTTTTGTGGTAGAAGTGATGGTTCTACCATACTTGTAACAAGGAGTAGCATTTACAGTTTTAGCTATATGGAGTTTACACAAGACTAGATAATGATCTGAGATATCATCGCTTTGCTGCAGAATTTCAACACCACTAACATCAATTCCATGTGACAGTATTAAATCTAGAGTATGATTCCGACAATAAGTAGGTCCTGAAATGTGTTGTCTAACCCCAATAGAGTTCAGAATGTCTATGAATGCTGATCCTAATGCATCTTTTTCATTATCGACATGGATATTAAAATTGCCAACAATTAAGACTTTATCTGCAGCCAGTACTAACTAACTCAGCAAATTCTTTAATGAAGTCTGTATGGTGCCCTGGTGGCCTGTATACAGTAGCCAGTACAAACATCACAGGGGATTTATCACTAACATGTGTTTCTCTAGATAATGTTATATGCAGCACCATAACTTCAAACGAGTTATACTTAAAGCCTGCCCTCTGAGAAATACTGAGAATATTGCTATAAATTGTAGCAACACCTCCCCCTTTACCTTTTGGATGTGGCTCATTTTTATAGCAGTAAGCTTGGGGGTAGACTCGTTTAAAGTAATGTATTCATCTGGTTTTAGCCATGTTTCTGTCAAACAGAGCAAATCATAAGATCATTGATCAAATCGTTTACAAAAAGTGCTTTTGTAGAAAGGGACCCGATATTCAGTAAGCCAAGTTTTATCAATTGTTTCTCTGTATTGTAAACATTTTTTATTTGTTGAACATCAATTAAATTGTTACTCTTAATTTGGTTTGGACGTTTTCTGTATTTTCTAGTTCGGGGAACAGACACAGTCTCTATAGTGTGATATCTAGGTGAAGGAGTCTCTATGTGCTGAGAATGAACTGACTTCTGTGACGTGAGGCAGCTAGCAGATGGTCGGTTTAGCCAGTCAGTCTGCTTCCTGACCTGGGCCCCAGTTAGTCAAGTATGAACTCTAAGACTATGTGCCATATTTCTAGAGAGAAGAGCGGCACCATCCCAGGAGGGATGAAGACCATCTCTTTTTAACAGGTCAGGTCTGCCCCAAAAACAATGTCTGACATCGTACTTGCAAGTTCACACACCTCTTTAACATTATTTTTAGTGATCTCCGACTGACGAAGTCGAACATCATTAGCGCCGACGTGAATAACAATCTTACTGAATTTACGTTTAGCATTAGCCAGCACTTTTAAATTTGCCAGGATGTCAGGCGCTCTGGCTCAATGTAAACAATGGACTATGGTGGCTAATGGACAATGGACTATTTTCACGTTCCGTACAATAGAATCGGCAATTTCTAGAGCACTTTCATCAGGTTTCTCAGTGGGTGCGTCACTGTGTGGGGAGAACCTGTTTGATGTTCTGATCGGAACGGAAGAGCGGTGTTTTGACCCACAACTATGCCACCTTACTGTCACCCAGTTGCCCTGCTGCACGGGCTCTAATACCGGAACTGAACAATGTACATGACTTGCTGAACTAGTCGCATCCAAAGCAGTATCTACAGCCCTCACATTCTTACTGTCCTCAGTTAAAGTTTGGATACGTGTCTCTAGTTCCAAAATCTTCTCTGTCAGCCTAACTATATCCCTGCTTTTATCACATGTGAATCCCTCGTAGCCGACAGTGAGAGATAAACTATACATGTGACATGAAGTGCAAATAACAAGAGAAGGAGAAGCCATTACTCACCATGATAGATGAATGATTCACTTACCACTGTTGTTTGATGAACTCGTGAGTTCAAACGGAGCTAGAGAGAGATGAAACGGAGCGAGAAAAATGAAAACAATAATAGGCAAGAATAGAAACGCGAGTGGAAATGCGAATGACAAGCTATAATCGGCTAACGAATGCTAACGCGTGCCGCACGTGTTGCACTCGCGGTTTTAGATTAAAAGTAGGACTGCAACTAACGATTATTTTGAGAATTGATTAGTTGGCCGATTATTTTTTTGATTAATCGATTTTAAAAAAAACTCAATTTTCTTCTTTTTTTTTTTATTGACAAAAACACTTCCACATTCTGCCCAATGTCCTTCAAACAAACGTGCCAACTGAATGCTATGAAAACATTCAGTGCTTAATTTATTAGACCATCTGTCATAATAAAGAGAAAACACAAATATTTTAGGAATCTGTCAAAGAATTGTTTAAATCTAAAAATGTTATTGTCATTTATTGGGCAAATAACAAACTGAAACAACTAAATATTTATTTACATAATAATAAAAAAAAAAATAGCTAGTCTCCTGCCTTTCATAACAGCATGCATTCTTGCTGGCATTGTTTAGCTATTTTTTGACTGTAACTGGGTATCTGAAAAAATCTTTCATAGATCTTTCATTCTTTCTATAGATAACAGAAATAATTATATTACAGCATTAGAAATAGCCTACTGTTACTAAAGAGATTATGCATAATTGGAGGACTAACCAATACAGATAGCTAAAAAATGATTTTAGTAAACACCAATACTATTAGTTTAGAGCAGCAGTGGAACAAAGCTTACATTATTTGTTATAAACCTTAAATACATTTGTTTTAATAAATTTGTTAAGCACTGTATATAGGCCTATAGTTTAAATCTCTTCATCAAAAATAATAAAGACGAATAAAAACACAAACTCAGTGTTAACCAACTTTTTGATCACAGTCACGTTTACTGTAATTTCTTTATCCTGTAAAAGGAGGCTATGAAGCGTCTGATATTTATATTCAGACAACTATACGCGGTTATCCCTTTACAGTTCCTACTCTCATAACATACATGCACTACATGTTGACTTGTAAACCTTAATGTAACGTTCAACAACAGATATTTCAGCACAATGAATGTTTTTGCGCTGAATATTAATCCCTCTCTGACGCGCGTTCACGCGCCCTCCGCGCTCGCGCTCATTCAGTAAAGATTTAAACTTAACACAGACTGTCAGGACTGAACTTTATGCAAAAATGGAAATGCTCGCGTGAATTTTTGACATTTACAGATAAGGATATGACCGTAAACTGAACGTTTTTGTGCTGAGGATGCACACGCATCTGTCAAAGCGCCTGACTGGGCAAGCCATTGCGCTAATGCATTAGCTTAAAGCTTAAATAAAGAATTCTCATGTTTTGGGCAGCTTGGATCACGTACTTCTCCCGCAGCATCTCATTCTGTTTCCTCCACTATTTTTTTAGATGCATTTTGGCCATAGACATGCGTTATTCAGTGCTGTAACGTTAATTTGACGCGACCGGATGGAGTTTATTTTATATATTGTTCTTTATATTTTATTCTTTACTTTATTTCATTTCATTTTACCTATACCTAATTTATGTATATGTCCTCTGTGTTTGTATTCTATAATATTTGCACTGTCCATGGAGCGGACCTGACTCACATTTCACTGCTGGTTATATCTCTATATAATCATGTATGTAACCAATGAAAATCTTGATTCTTGGACGTGCACTCTAGGCAGACCCGACTAATCGATAATGAGAATCGTTGTCGACGATTTTCATTATCGATAATAATCGATTTTATCGATTAGTTGTTGCAGCCCTAATTAAAATTGAACGATCAAATTAGTCAGATTAGTTTGATAGATAATAGAAATATGGAGGGAATTAAGTTATATTTTATCACTTTAAACAACAGAGAGTGATAGTAAGATAGAGTTCCAGCAGAAAAGCGAAGCTACACAGAGCTACAATTACAAACCTCTCAGCAAACCTCTCAGCAGAACAGCAGACAGGAGCAATCGAGCAGCAATCCAACAATCACCTGAGAGCCCGGAGGCTCACAAATGCCCGCCCACTCGCCCGCTCCTGCCTCCTCCACCGCTGTCGTCTAGCAGCCCCTCCGCTCGCCCTCAGCCCCCTATCAGTACGGTGCGAGCCCCGCAGGACTGCCATCCTCCAGCGTCACCGGGGCTGGAGTACCCCTTGACTCCACCTCGACCCGTCGGCTCCACCATGGCTCCTAGCTCCCTCCTCTCCACTGTGGCCCATCAGTTCACTGGCTCCGCCGGGCTCCCTCGTCTCCTGCTCCGGGCCCCTCCTGTCATCTCCCTGGCTCCTCCCTCCTTCGTAGCCTCCCTGGTCTCTGCCCGTCGTCCTCCTTCCGGATATCCGTCCTCATCCTGAGCCTCCTCCCAAGCTCCCACCTATACCTCTGTCTCTTGTTGTTTACGGTGCGAGGACGCACCTTCCGGGAGGGGGCGAAATGTCAGGACTGGACCCGTTTTGACATGTTTCAGTTCCTGTTTTGCCTTATTTGGTCCCCTTCCTGTCCTTGTTTAGTCTGATCATTAGTTGTTTCCCCGCACCTGTCTGTCCCTTGTTATCCTGAGTTTAAAAGCCCTGTCTGTTCAGTTCATGTTTGTCGGGTCTACTTGTTTCTACATGTGTTTGCTCTAGCTCCTGTTGTGATTATTCCCAGTGTTTCCTTGATTAAAAACTGTAAAACGTTTCCTCGTGCCTCCAGCGTCTTCCTGCAACAGCGTAACGTGACACCTAATATATTTTTTTAGAATGATAAATATAAAATAGGTCATACTTTATTTTAAGGTCCAATTCTTGCCATTAACAAACCATATGACTTTTATTTCAATAAACTCCTAGCTGTTTATTAATAGTTTTTAAGGTAGTTGGTAAATTTAGGTATTGGGTAGGATTAGGGATGTAGAATATGGTCATGAAGAATATGTGCTATATAAGTATTAATAAACAGCCAATATGTTAATAATAGGCATGCTAATAAGCAAAGTTAATAGTGAGAATTGGTCCCTATACTAAAGTGTTACCAAAAATTATATTTATTTAAATCTACTGTGTGTGTGTGTGTATGTGTGTGTGTGTGTGATCTCAGACTAATTCTCCAGAGAAGAACAGGCCAGGAAGAGCGTGCATCCTGTGGATTTATAGTTCCTGAAGGTTGGGGAAAGGGGCACAAGGGGGTCAGAGAAATGGGACATCCTGTGTGGATAATACTGGTGGTCATACATACTGTCACATTCCTTTCACTGCAGTCTAAACTAGAGTAAATTTACATGAAGTGCCTGTGGACACATGATTGGAGAGATCTGTGATTGCGGGGGAGACTGTGTGGGATTTTACATTGTTTACTGTTAATTTTACTGATCTATTACATGACACTGTTGTAAAAACTGGCAGCTGTTGTCTGCTATTCACTGTAAAAAAAAAATATTGTGTTTACATGTGCTCCAATACTGTGATTTTTTTCCTCAATAATCAGAGTAAAGTCTTAAATCACAGTAAGATGCCTGTTTATGTGTTTAAAATCAGCATGCACACATATTTCATCATCATTATGGTTCCCATACAATTACGAGCTTAATCGCATTAATTTAATCTAAGTATTATGTAAAGTTTAATTGTGCCTAAATCTCATTATAATCGTTTTATCAGGGTGCATGTATTACAACTGTTTAATTTACAACTTACTATATTTCATTAAGGGATGTAAAAATAAAATCTACTTAGACTACTAAAACCTGCTTTATTGTATCTTAAAATGTACTGATAATCATTATGACAATATAGGCCGCATGCACGATGAATCAGGGTGACTCGTGAGTGATCTGTCCATTAAACACAAAGGCTGCATCCGAGATTGCATAGGCTACTTCTCTACTATATAGTAGTCGAAAAACAGTATGTGACAAAAGATGTAGGCTATGTCTGAATTCACAGTAGTCATACAAGAATCGGCAAAAAGTACTGGGATGACCTACTATTTCCGGCGTGATTCTGAAGTGTGCATATGAGGGACATGTTACTATCCCATGAGGCCACGGGAGAGGATTTATGAATGACAGTGACATGACAATGACAACATGGCAAATACGTCCAGATTACATTCATATTACACACATTCATACTATATAGAACTTACTCTTTTTACAGTCTCAAAGTAATTACTTATTCAAAATAAGTGCCTACTCAATTTTGGACACAGCCAAAACATTTTTTAATTAGTAATGTACAAAAAGGGGAAACAAACTTTTTCAATAAAATATAATTATGTGTAGTGTGTCTTTTGGAGACTTTTCCTTTTACTGATTTTCACTGTAAATTCATCGTTAGGACTATTTTAGCACTATGCTTGTTTTTACATTAATGTTATTCTAAAGGTGAATAAAAATGCTGATCCTGGCTCACATCCTACTATCTCATGCATTGTTTGAAATATAGCAAAAATTTCCAAAAACGGCTAATTTTAGCTATGAATTATCATATTTAACCTCTAAAGATAAACTGAAAAAAATCATAATTGCCTCTGGTGCAATAAATGTGTCATGGCCATGTTATATGCGCACAACATCAAAGCTTCAAACAGACGATTTAGAAAGCATCGCTTGGTCCATTTAGACATTTCCTGTAGGCTATCGTTTGATTCATTGTCACAATTCCTTCTCAATATAAAGGTCAGTCATTACACATCCATACACAGCATTTGTATAAGGATACATATGTGTAGCCCTTGTATACAAAGGATGTACCTGCATGCTACTAAGCCTGACCTGGTTAAAATTACTTCCGAAAGTTTATTTCCGAAAGATGGTCACAATATGCAAAAATCGAATGCATTTGCTGATTTGTCTTCTCTGTTGTAACTGTTGTCTTCTTGTCTTCTCAGTCCGTTTTAGTTAACCCCATTAAAACATTTCAGTGAGCAAATCCTCATCTGTAAATCCTCTTTTTTTTTTCAAGTGTGCAGGGAAAATCCTGTATGTGTGGAGGGGGGTTGACATGCAAAGAATTAGGCAGTTGCCTTGGCAACAGTATTTTACACTATCCTGCTATCAAACAAACGCTGCTGAACTTACTAGATGAGGAAAGCTCAGAGTCAAGTCTTAAACTAACCTCTCACACATTTTTGAAACCTATTTTTTTCTGAGTAACAGAAAGTCTAGTCAGAGGTATTTTTCCCCAGTGATTCCCAATAAACAGTTACTTAAATACCCTAAATTCAGCAGACAACAATCAGTGTTTACTGTATAGAGTCCTTTACTTGGCTACTGTACATGAATTTTTAGAGATTAAAGTTGTTAAAGGTTTTTTTTTTTTTTTTTTTTTTTTTCTTGTGCTTAGGCCAAAGATCTGATGATGGATTCAGCAATTGCTGTAACTGCATCATGTAGTTTAAAAAATCTGGTTTCTTCACTGACATGCGTTTAAAATAGATGTGAATACTGTAAAGCATTTTTTAAAGATGAGAGGGAAGGCAAACAGAGACATCTGAGACAATCTCTACTGTAAGAGCAAAATTGTTTTTGAAGGTATAGTCAAATAAATAAATAAAAATAATAATTATAAAAATAAAAAAAGGTGAAGAAGAAAGATGAATTAGAGATTCATCATTGTTCCAAGCTTTGGCTCTAAACAATGAATGAGATATAATTACCCTGTCCTTGAATTTAAAAGATATTTGCTAATATCAATTTAATAAAGATATTTTCAATTTAAAATATATTTTTTGTGTATCTTTTCCCCTTGTTTGTTACATTTTGCTCGTTAATGTTCCCCTGAAAGGTGTCTTTCATGTTTTCTGTTTCTATAATAAAAATATTTTATTTCACACAAAAAATATTGAAATGGTAAAAAAAAAAAAAAAAAAAAAAAGAAAAAGGACAAATGAGATGGTGCCCTCTAGTGTCGAAAAAACTAAACTACAGACATTTTTCTTTGAAAGCTTTTTTTCTGGATGTGATAACATTTTTCATCACACAATTCCAAAGTATATTTTGTGTACAGGAACTTATGTGTATATCACACATCATTCCAAAGTATATTTTGTGTACAGGAACTTATGTGTATATCACACATCATTCCAAAGTATATTTTGTGTACAGGAACTTATGTGTATATCACACATCATTCCAAAGTATATTTTGTGTACAGGAACTTATGTGTATATCACACATCATTCCAAAGTATATTTTGTGTACAGGAACTTATGTGTATATCACACATAATTCCAAAGTATATTTTGTGTACAGGAACTTATGTGTATATCACACATAATTCCAAAGTATATTTTGTGTACAGGAACTTATGTGTATATCACACATAATTCCAAAGTATATTCTGTGTACAGGAACTTGAGAAACACAGACTTTCTGTGAACTGATAGAAACTTTTATTAAACTTGGAGCATTCATTTAATAATGTAAAAAGCATCATTTGAGTCACAGGGCAAGGCAAAAAAAGAAAAAAATCTCTTCATAATTTATTGTCAAAGTTTAAATCATAGTACATTCACAATCCTCCCAAATTGCATGTGCCACATAATGCAGACTGAATAATAACAAAAACACAAACAAATAAATCCATCTATATATACAAATCCCTGTAGTTTTCCGTAACAGTTGCCACTGTGCTACTGAGTAGATGACGGAGGTGAACGGTGTAGTCCGTCCCACTGTGAGCTGTCATGCAGTGACTAAACAAGCACCCAAAAAAACAGCCAGAGGAGAACTGGCCCCCCGACTGAGCCTGGTTTCTCCCAAGGTTTTTTTCTCCATTCTGTCACAGAGGGAGTTTTGGTTCCTTGCCGCTGTCGCCTCTGGCTTGCTCAGTTGGGGACACTTAATTTTTTACGATTAACGTCAATTTTATTTCATAGATACTATTTAAACTAAACTGAGCTAGACAATGACATCTCTGAATTCAATAATGAAATGCCTTTAACTGAAAATTGAGTGTTTAATCTTATTATTATACATTACTGACACTCTATCCTCCAATTTGATACTGTTAAGTGCTTTGACACAATCTGTATTGTTAAAAGCGCTATATAAATAAAGGTGACTTGACTTGACTTGACCCAAAAAAACAAAATATTAATCTAAATTCCTCTTGATATGCAAAATTGAAATGTGTGAAAAAAAAAACAACAACAACAAAAAAACATTTTAACACTGTTTTTATCATGCATTCCCTCTGTGTTAAAAGTACACTGGA
>CM077218.1:17739739-17777239 GCA_039654775.1 Spinibarbus caldwelli
AACATAAGAATAACTTATATTGTTTATAATATTTCAAGATGAACATTTACTAGACTGATGCAACTTTTATTTGATTTTCCTTGCATCAGTTTTTCAGAAAAACCATGTTAAACTGTGAGTATCAGATGTGGTACATCAGGCTTTTGAGCCTCTAAGCATTAAATAATCTAAGACATGTTATTGGGAGATATAGAGTGAAAACTGATATTTATATGCATTTTATGCAAGTAGTCTGCTACATTGTTATAAAGATCTGATTACTTTACATTACAAGCTATCAGAATTTCATTTTTCTTTTTGGCCATATCAGCAACTGCTCCAAATTTCATATTTGTACTCAGTTTGTGCCTTTGAATAGATTTGATGTTTTATAGGAATAAAGTTATTAACAATGTATAATTCTCAATATGGTAGATATTTTCCATGATACAAAGCATAAAACACATATGCAGTTTTTGAAAAGATTTTCTTTCATATTTTTGTAAAGGTTCAATAAACTGTTCCGTTTAAAAAAAATCTGACTTTCTGACTGTAATTTTATATATCGTATAACAGGGTTAAAATATTTAATTACAATATTTTTCATAGTTATGTTAATGGGCACAGATCATTTTAAGAAAAGAAAAGGAAACAATATATTAATTATTTGTGGATGACACTTGTTTCAGGTACATGACAGAATAGTTTTTTATAAAATTATTATTATTTTTTTTATTTGTTATTGTTATTAAACAGTCTACCAGAATAAATGTTCACAAATGTAACATAGGCCTCTAATTATTTGCCTGCTGACGAAAATGAAAATTGCTTTCAGCACGTCAACAGCACAAAATTTTACGTCACTTTCTGGAAATCTCAGCCCTTAAGTGCTAATCATATGAGAACTGTTTTCACAGAGCGACTTCACCAGACCAGTTTTTCAGTGGTTTTAGTTACTGATACTATCTTTTAGCAGGCCATGTGTTTATCGTGATGTGTTTATCTTCTTCATTCCAGAGCTGTGGGTAAAACATGCCTGCTGATCAGCTACACAACCAATGCCTTTCCTGGAGAATACATTCCCACAGTGTGAGTACCTCTGCTTCACGTCAGGGTCCTGATCACTCACTCAGGTTTATGTCACAGTAATGCAACAGTGAATACTGATTTTTTTTATTATTCCAGTTATTATTGTGGATAAGCTTAAAGCTTCCTCTAAGAAAAGTTGTCCATTTCATCATATAAAACAGAACAGTAGAATCAAGCTGGTCACTGCAACAATCTTACAATAATCTAGATATTATTCTTATTAATATTCAGACAGGCAAGTCAGAATGGTTAGGCAACAGTGTAACTGTAAATTACACTATTCTAAAGGGTGTTGGTATGAAAGAGAAACGACAGAGACATGAAAATGGCAGCATAATTTTGCTGGGATAACAGGAAATATCCAATATTCTGAAATATTTTATTTCAGCTGTGATTCGGCCATTTAGAATCATGTTTTCCAGAGAGATGTATTAAATGTGAACATTTAAATGAATCACTGAATTCGAAACTTCCTTTGGACTGTAATTTTCACAAAGCTGAAATAGCCTTTGTTTTATTTATAATCTGCATTTGTTTACAGTCAGCATTTCTCATTCAGTTTAACCTGGTTGTCACTGATTAACATTCAGAACTGCATTGCCTTTCAATTGACAGATTTGACAATTACTCTGCAAATGTGATGGTGGATGGGAAACCAGTGAACCTGGGTCTCTGGGATACAGCAGGACAGGAGGATTATGACAGACTTCGTCCCCTGTCTTACCCTCAAACGGTAAGAACCGCAGCTAGCCTTTTTAGAAACCAATGAAGAGTTTTAAGTGTAAAACAGTGTGTTTCCTAACCAACCATTTTTAAAATGAAAACGTATAAAATAACTTACGGTATACATGAAATTGAACAGACACCTTTGCATTCATAATTTCACACTGTCCCTTTCCATGAAAGTGGATATAAATCACTAATTTAAGGTCTCAGTTATCCTTCTCTTCTTGCTATTGTTTTTTGTAGCCCACTCTAGGTTGCCACTAAAATTATGGCGGGTTTACTGTACTACCTTTTGAATGATCTTTGAGGTTGCAATAAATGAATGATGATGACTGTGTGGCATTTACATTAGCTTTATATTGGTAATGCATACAGCCATACATGTTTGGACTATGAACTAATAGTGACTATATATAGTGACTAATAGTGACTCTGGGATTCTACTATAACCATAAGTCATGGATTAATTTTCTCCTGTCTGTTTGTCTGAACACAATCATATTTTTTTCATATACATTGTCAGTTTTAAACAACAGCATTTCTTCAGATATCAGTCTGAGGCATTGCTGGTAGACAAGCAAAACTATGAGCCACTGCATAAAATGTACCACATATGAATGGTGCAGAGTGGAGGTAAATAGTGGAAATGCACTCCATTGGTACATCATAAATGTTTTTGTCCCATAGGACGTGTTTCTCATCTGCTTCTCCCTTGTGAGTCCTGCCTCTTTTGAGAACGTTCGTGCAAAGGTAAGTACTTTTCAAAGTAGAATGTAGAACCAAGCTAGCAGATGTTATTAGAGCTTTATCTTGAAAATTATTTCAGGTTTAGCACAGCGCATGCAAGACTGAAACTGCATGTCTATTTCTTACTTGTTCTGGTTGTTTTGATCATTTTGCAATGTGTTGTGTGTGTTTAGTGGTATCCAGAAGTGAGGCACCACTGTCCAAACACTCCAATCATCCTGGTAGGAACCAAACTTGATCTGAGAGATGACAAGGACACCATTGAGAAACTGAAGGAGAAGAAGCTCACCCCCATCACCTACCCTCAAGGCCTGGCCATGGCCAAAGAGATCGGTAGGTGGAACCATCGCATGTTTAAAAATCTCTTGTCCATTAAGAAATTATTGAATAAATCGGTTATTTAATAAATGTAACGCATCTCTCACTTTAAAACTGCATTTTAAATCAGATGTTTTTCTTTATCCAATCAAGTTGCCATTAATATACCTTTAGAATTATGCATTTATTATGTGTTTTTTCAAATTATTATAATTTTCAAATTATTATTTTTTTTAGATATAATTGTTACTGATTCCTTCGTGTAGTTTTCCATACATTTGGGCCCAACATAAAAATCAGAAGAAAAACAAATTATACTTTGAATAACAAAAGTGAACCGTGTTTTTAGGACTAATTTTAGGTTTTACTTTCATTACTATGTTTATTTTCAGTGGACTTGACTATTTTCAGAATCTTATTAGACTTTTAGAGTTAGAGTAATTTGTTTAAAAATATTGAACAGTACAAGTGAATGCTTTTGATGAGTTTAGTATTACTTTTATATAGATTAAGGTGTTAAGCCCAAAGTATTCTTGCAGTTTTCACAGTAGAAAGTGAAACTAAAGGGACGGAACAACAACAAAATATTGGATAGTGCACAAACAACAAATGCCTGCATTGACAAGCACCTGTGGGAGAGGGTTATGAGATAGTTTTAGTTTAAGAGTACAATGATACTTTTTTCATTCATAACTTCTGGAGAAAAATAGCGCAGAAATTGGAGAATAAAACTTTTTAGAGTGCACGTCTTTACAAAAACAAAGTATACACTACACAAGCTTTACACTATACAAGTGCAAAGAGTTATAAATGTTCCACTTTACTCTGTCATAAAAACACATAAATAGTGTCTGCATTACTAAGCTTTCTGATTGGAATTCAGTATTTTCTCACACAAATCATACTTATGTTAAAAATTGAATATTTTTCAAAAGGTTTGGGCTAAAAAGCTGGTCTTTTATTTCGCAGGGGCTGTCAAGTATCTGGAGTGCTCAGCGCTCACGCAGCGCGGCCTTAAGACGGTGTTTGACGAGGCCATCCGGGCCGTGCTCTGCCCTCCCCCTGTCAAGAAGAGGAAGAGGAAATGCCTGCTGCTCTAGAGTTCTGAGGAAAGATTGCTGTGATCCAAACTGTATTTCTAAGGGGAGAAGTGAGAAATGAGACCATGTTTTCATTTTTCACTTCCTCCATTGTAATTACTAGTGCAACTTTATACCTTCACAAAACTTTTATCAATATTATCAATAGATGTAGTGAAAAATCGATCCCCCACCCATTTCCCTTAGACAGACACATACTATTGGACGACCTGCGGCCTTTGACTAATGGATATTAACTTTTAGATGGTTAACAATGTGCTGAAGTTGGTTCCTTCCATTGAGAACCCGTAATGTTTGTTTACAGTCTTTGTTTGAAAGAAATGAAGATCTTGCCAAATAACACTACATTAGGATGGGGCGGCCCTGCAATACACCACATTTGTTGCTTTTTACCCCCTAAAGGTCTGCAACCACTTGGCAAACCACAGCTAACTGTTGGCTACTGTGAAGCAAATGTGATGTCTTGTGGTTTAACACACATTTTTTGAAAGCGATACAGTGAAGTCAGCTTACCTCACACCTGAAACTTGATGGATGAAACCGTTATTGGAAGGATGAGGTGTCCAAACAGATTTTTATACTTCTTCATTATGAAGTTATGTGCACACTATTTGCCATTTGTTTTGAGGGGGGTTATACTGTAATTTAAGGCCACTCTAATTATGCACGAAAACATAATTAGTGTCCAAGCCACATTTCACTCCTAATTTTTAGAAAACATCATATTTTGCATTAAAAGAATGAAGCCTGTTTTTAGGACCATTTTCATCAATTAAATCTCCCTTATTACAATAGATTTTTTTTTTTTTTAATTAAGTATTTTTGTATTGAAATAATATTATATCTCAGTTAAAAAACATATATATATATTGATCCTAAAAATAGGCTTTATTTTGTTTAATCAAAGTATAATCTCCATCTTTCTTTGAAGGTGAAACATGGCCAGGAAATTCATGTTTTGTTGGTCCCAGTACGTCAAGAGGTCTCACAATACTATGGTGTACTTTTGGTACTTTTGGTGTATTGATACCTCCAAATATTTCTAGTCCCCAAATATCAGCGTCCTGCTTAGATGTTCAACAACGGCTTTTTAAAATATCTAATGGATCAATCTTAATTTAGCAGTACATGAACACCTTGATGCTCTTTGGGCATTTATAATACACCCTCTACAGCCATATATATTTTTTTAACCCCTTTTTTTAGAAACTTTCTTCTTTTTGACACTTTTTTTTTTTTTTTTTATATTTGCTAATGTTACAAAAAGCAACAGACTACTGTCAGAGCGTACACTACAGGAATTAGTTCATGTGAAGTAAATCTTCTAGATGCGGTTTATTCCCCTTATCGTTAATCACTTTAACTAACATTTTACTTCTTACTGTACTAATAACATGTAACTGTCAAATGTGTTTATTTCCTGAAATCGATTGCTTGTCTTTTTGATTCGAACAGCACATAATGTACAAGGTATTCTGACATTTAACACGATTGCATACTTGAACTGTCCTGAGGCACAAATACAGAATGTGTGTCATTTGTGATCACCCTATCGAGCGATTTCTATCTGCAGTTATAGCCAGATTGTAACCCTGTTTTTAGGGGTATTCATGATGTCACTTGTTTTACAGAGATAATAAAATACAATAAATTTAGATTAAACCCTAAAACGTTGTTTTGTTTCAATTATACTCCTTATGAAGCCCCGCCCCTTTCAGAGCTGCATTCATTGTCTTCTGTCTTCCGTCTTCCTGTTTGTATTTCCAGTTGACCAGCTAATTACTGGTTAAGTCTAGAAGGTATACAGCTACAGATACTGGGCATGTGCACATCAATATTGCCTAATTTTTGTCACACTGAACAACGATAATTACTCTATTTACATTATTGTAAGGGGTAGGTGTAGACATAAATAAAACAATCTAATAGGTGGAAAATGTCAACAATATTGTTGGTTTCCGTCAACAGTGATGCTATAGACCGCTACCGCAAAAATGGAGGTTCAAAGACAAAATTCTTAAGATGGCTGCACACTTGTTTCTCTGGCGCATAAGGTTAATAGGTTGGATATAAAACTAAAAAAAGTGGAAGGCTTTTATGGTTAAAACAATACACAAAAACCCATTTAACCTAAATAATGTGGCACTGCTTAATAAAACTGCATATTCAATTTTAAAAATGAGTGGGACTTTATTTTAGACTTCAGCAGTTGATTAGATTGTACGGTTGGTGTAGGACCCCCAAAAGTATGTGATTTGCAAATTTACCGTGGTAATTGTTTTTAAGCCAATCACTTAAGCTGTAAATGCCACGTGACTTAGTGTTGCCAACTTAGCAATTTTGTTGCCAAATTTAGCAACTTTTCAGACTACCCTAGAAACTACTACTTCCAAATGCAACAAATTTAGCAAACCAAAGATGCCTAGCAGTACACACATCAGGTGAATTGAGTTAGCTGCTATTTGCAATTGTTCAATTTAATAATAGTAATAATTGAATAATTGTTCATTTATGATACACTTTGTTAGTAGCTTGTACCTGTGATTGTTGATCAGTTAGTACACTGTAAGAAAAATAGAAAAGATACTAGTAATTTTCCAAGACATTATCCACTGTAAACTTGTAACCCGAAAACACAATGCGTACTTTAAAATGCAGGTAAAAAGCCAATACGGAAAATTCTTTTTATATTAAGATAGTAGATTGTGCCCTGTTTTTAAAGACGTTTAGAGAAGCTTAGAGTGTGGCATACTAACTAACTACTAATACACTGCTTAAAGCATAATTGTTGAGAATGTGTAGTATTACTAGTTTACTAGCTATTAAAAAAAACTTAAATTGTAATCATTCATAAATGTGTAAGTGTTCAATAATTCAATGTATTTAAAAAGTTATTCATATTTTAATATTATATTATGCATATTATCTTACAAACAAATCTAAATTAACATATAATGTATTTTTTGCTGAGATTTGATGTTGTGACAATTTTGCGTCGTGATTGCGCAATGACGTCATCTCGCAATGACATCACAACAACGTCATTTAGCAACTTTTATCAACAAATCGACCTTCCTTTAGCAACTTTCACTGAAAATTAGTTGGCAACACTGCTGGCAGCAACATAAAAACAAACAGTCTCAAACTCTTAATTAATGGCTATCCTGAGTGTTGAGGCCAAAGACAGCGAGGAATTTGACACTGAAGTGAAGTTTGGCGAACTTTTATTCAACATATTGCGCACAGTTGATTCTGCTGTTTGTAACCAAAAGAATATGGCAATAAATACATTACACAGTTCAATTCTGTACAGTTCAAGTCGAATGAGTGGAGCTGTTAGTTGACGTTTCCGTCCACGTATCGTAACAATGTCCCTGATGTTGTCTGTATGCTACAAATAGATATAAAAAATATCACATTTCAGACATCAGACCTTGTCCTCGCAATTACAACTCAAATCTATTCAACGATACAGCAGTCTTACCATTCCACTAACTCTGCTCCGATTATATCGTGAACGTGATACTTCATCTGGAATTTGACCTGTGAAGTTGTGCGGCGTGCCTCCAATTGAGTCTTGAGGATTTCACCGTATTTGGATTTCTTAACCATGCCGAGAACAGCTTTGCGTCCTGTTGGAAAAAAAGACCAGATATTAAACCGTACCAAATGTAAACCCACTGCATGTGTGTCTAATGTTAAAAACCTACCCTTAATGAAGTACTTAATGAATTTGCCAGAGTTTGGGATTGAAAGCCACCAGCTGCCTGCATCCCTCACAGTGAGGACACCTGATTTCACCAGCTGCCTGCATCCAAAAGCATCTTCAAATAAGCACCAGAGACAGTGAAAAACATGAACGTGTGTCCTTATCCTTACGTTATCTCAGAGTCTGTAAAGAGGAACTCTTTAAGCATTTTCTCCTTGTTGAAACTCAAATCGGAGCAGCTGGGAATTAGTTTGGCCAGAAATTTCTCTACAGTTCCCAGCGTTCCTCTCCCAGCTTCCCCCTGCAGGACTTTGGCTCTGTAATCTTCTGCAAACACCAAAGCGAAGGCCTCGGAGTCAAACCCCAGCTGGAACATCAACAGCTCGCCGTTTTCCCTCAACTCATTCTGACAAGGAAAAGAGAAGACCGGAGCTTCTGAATGCGTTAAGGTTATTATTAAATGATCTAGCATACTTTGCCAAGATGATAGGTAGATAGGTAGGCCTAAAACAATCTGATCTTACCACCTGCTTGTCCACTGCGGTTCTGTCATTGTGTAAACTGTAGAGCTGGTGTTTTAGGACCACTGGTGGGAGGCTGTCGTTGAAGAGCTTGCGTGAAAACAGTGTCATGAGGTACTGCAAGCTTGACCTTATATCAGCTGCTCCATCTGCTGAACAAACACCATACAGCAGGGGTACTGTCTAGCTCTGATGGGACTCCGAGCCTGCGTCCCAATGTGTACACTATGCATCCTAAATTCTATGTGATATTAGTAATTTTCAATACTATTTAGGGCAGATAGGGTGGATAGTATGCACATTGGGACGTAGGGCGATTCTAGCAGTTACATATTGTCTAGAGTAGTATTTTAAGCCTTTGTGTAGCATGTGTATAGTAATATTTATTTACGTGCTTTACGGTCTTAGCAAAGCCATTACAATTGACGTATAGACTGCTATACGTTCGTACATTTTATTTTAATTGCATTTAATGTGGTAAAGACTAAACATCAGCTTTGTGCTGGTTTAAGTTAAATTAATAATGTATTTTTGTTAAATCCATATTTTTATTTTTTCTTCAAAAAGCGAGGTGGGATGAAACTATTGGCCGAATGATAATCAGAGAATGCAAATCATAGCATGCATATGTTATTATTATTATTATTATTATTTAATGTAAATGTATTTATTTTACATTTATTAATCATTTATTCATTGGTTTTGGATGAATCTTAGAAGATATATTAATCTTATGATAATAAATCTTGAGACAACAGAAGTATTATTTTAAGGAGGACTTTTTAAATGGTACGTCTACTTTATACTACGCTGTCTCAATCTAATACGTTAATGTTAAGTGTGTGTTTTTTTTTGTTTTTAAAGGTTTTAAACGCAACATAAGGTCTTACCTTGACTGTCTCCGGTAACACTGTCAGCTGCACATCTGCGTCTCTTCGTTAAACAGAAGGTGTCTGCGATCAGGGCTCTTTTTCTGTTCATTTCTTACTGATTTTAAACACTGACACTTCTTTATTTAACTGCTTTCCTCAAGTAAGTTACCTAGCTTGTATGCTAGCGCAAAATTTTTTACATATTTTTTCCTGCCGAAGTGACACAGAAACACAATTTTTGTTTTCAGAAATATATATATTTTTATATAAGTTCTACTCTTTTAACTCTTGAGCTTAAATGTTTGTTCACAGTTCATGAACAGCTGACTGCGACTCTTCTTCTTCGTTGTTTTCAGGATGAACTGAACGCATCGGCTGCTCTCTGGCGCTCTGCATTAAGAGGAAGCACGTTTGTTGTCATCTAAAAATGCAGATCTGCAACATCTCACTGGGAAATTGCTAGATATCTTATAAAAATCTTAATAACTCTGTTTTTATGTGCATAGGCCTAGAAGGGTATTTTAAAACAAGTTGTGTAGCCTACTTGGTGCCAACCCGGGACAAAAGCTGTCCTCCGCCTGGGGCAGCACTTTTTTGACATTCTCTCACAAAAATCAATGTCCTGTGATCACAGATGAGATTCAATGCTAATTAATTCATTTATTTTTATTGTGGGCTCCCATTCGTCCATGCATTTCCTAAAAATGCTTGTCCTCTGTGGGGTCACAGGGACATAAGGGCCACCCAGGAGTGAAACAAATGTTGGGACCCTGTCACAGAACTGAGGGGTGGGCCACCTTCCCCCTCACCTGTCCCACCAGGCTAAAGTGTCTAAATGCCATATTTTAAATTAATAATTTAAATACTGAACAGACTGCTTTATTTTTATGATTCATGACTTTTTATTTGCAAGTCTACATTTAGAGGTTCAAAAACATTAATATTATAACAGATAGTTTAACGTAATAAACAATACCTGCAGGAATGACCCGTCATACACTTCACTACACTGCAGTGTTGTTCTCAGTATCAATTTGCAATAACATAACAAGAAATATTGGAACACACCCATTTTAATTATTTTATTTAACTATTTGAAAATAAGTAAAAAAAAACAAAAAAAACAAAAAAAAACAAGGTTAACTGTTAATGCTATTAATGACAAGTATATAATACATTAAAACATCAGCATGTAGCATTTAAATATATATTTTTTCAGTTAAGTGATCATTACTTTAAAAAGATTAAGTGAAAAGTCATTAGGCTAATAAAATCAACAAAAACATTATTTATTCTTTTAAAGGGATAGTCCCAAAAATGAAAATTATGTATATACATACATATATATATATATATATATATATATATATATATACGTATATATATATATATATATATATATATATATATATATATATATATATACGTGTATATATATATATATATATATATATATATATATATATATATGTATATATATATATATATATATATATATATATACGTATATATATATATATATATATATATATATATATAGTGTTCTCTCCACCCTCAATACCACGACTGAGGTGCCCTTGAGCAAGGCACCGAACCCCCAACTGCTCCCTGGGCGCCGCAGCACTGGCTGCCCACTGCTCCGGGTTTTTGTTCACAATTTGTGTGTGTGTGTGTGTGTGTGTGCACTTAGATGGGTTAAATGCAGAGCACAAATTCCGAGTATGGGACACCATACTTGGCCACACTTCACCTCACTTTTTTTTTTTTTTTGTATATCTCTTTGACTCAGTTATACCAGTTAGTATGGAAGCCGTTTCCGCCACTGAATAAAAAATAAAAAAGGTAATTGCGGCTTTTTATCTCACAAATCTGACTTTTTTTCTTGCAATTGCTAGTTTACATCTCACAATTCTGACTTTTATTCTCAGAATTGTGAGATATAAACTCGCAATTCTGAGAAATAAACTCACAATTGCGAGTTATAAAGTCAGAATTGTGAGATGATGCATGTTTTTGGATTGTGGGGGAAACCGGAGACCTGGAGGAAACCTACTGTGGGTTTATTATTTGTAATTAGTGAAACTCTAATTCATCACAAATATAATGAATATGTCAGGCTGGTATGAAAACAAAATATGATAGAGCTGCCTTGTCCTTTAGGACTATATAAAGTGAGGACATCCCTTAATTAAAGTGTTGTTGTCTCATACACCATCAAACATAATTAAAACCCTAGTGGAAGAGTTTTCTAATGTGCAGTGATTGTTTTCATGTATGGCCTCCTGTGCTTTTGTGAAGCATAGAATGGCCTCCTGTTTGACTGCCCCAGCAAGTAATTAGTGCTCTGTTGTGATGTTTAACAATAAACTGAATGCTGTAATCTCACAAAATCTCATCTGTAGTCTTAGTAACAGACACGCTTTCACAAAATATAGGATCAAATTTAATAGACATGGTTTGGATGTGAGCTGGGTCATATTTTGTTTGTCTTGCATAATAACGTTCATGTGGTTTTCAAAGAGCTGCGACCCTTTAAAAGAGCCAAATGATCCTTGTTTCCCTCAAAAACTATAAGTGAGTGAGTTTCTCTCACCTGGGAGTTTGCTAGCAAAGGTAAACCTTTATCAGTTTTACATTTTTTAAAAAAAGATATATGCATGTAAAAGAAGGTGTAATTGCTTATTTTTATTTATTTTTTGTTTGTTTGTAGGAACTGAAATGGCTCTTCCACACAGGATTTCATTGTTGCTCCTCTTCTGTTCATCTCCACTAGGTAAACTCTGTCTCCGGTTGTAGTAAATACACTTTCTCATGTAACTGAAATGCTATGTGATTATAATTATTATTTTCATGCAGATAAATAATCCTTCCCAAAAGGATGTGCTTGATTTTTATAGATGAATACAATGTGGAGTCAGAGTCCACTGATGAAAATGCAACATTTTTTCAGTACAAATTTTGGTAACACTTTGCTTTTAGGAACCAATTCTCACTAATAGCATGCATATTACTAGCAGATTGGCTACTCATAAAGTACATAATAATGCCTTATTCTGCATGACCATATTTTAGATCCCTTAATCCGACCTTACTAACTATTAATAAGCAGCAAATTAGGAGTTTAATTTGTATCATAACTGACTTTTTCATGTAGTTTATAACATGTTCATTTGGTCCTGTAGTGTTTGCTGGTGGTAACTCCACCGAGGCTCCCTGTGATCGTCGCTGTCTGGCAAATGCTCGGGTTGAGAAAGAACTGTTCAGTGCGCCACAGAACGATAACTGTACCATCATAGTGAACATCACTTCAATACAATATGAGACACTGTCTTTCGTAAGTGCCACTTTTGTCTTATCATCTTCTATGTTAAAAAAACTCAGATATATTTACACATAACAACGGTATGTCAATTTTTCCACCATGTTTTAGGACACAAAGGACATGCAAATGAACAGCCGTATCAAAGTAAACATGGTGAGTAGACAAAATACAATTATTGAGTGTCTCTACCATCTTCCTCAAAAACCTTTTGGTTTGGTACAGTAATTGTCACACGTAAACATTCAATTATCTGAATACTATTATATATTATATAGTGTGAAATTAATATCATATGAGCTAGAGTGCTGTTGTAATGAATTTTAGAACAGCAGAAGCTGTGCTGATATCCAGTACAACATCATTATTGTGAGTGTGATATTTCTTATTTTCAGCAGTTCTATAAATAAGGATAATATTGAGTAACTGACTGTGCATTTATTCCATTTATTACACAGATACTTACAATGCAAAAAAAAAAAAAAAAATCGGAAACAAAAATATTTCATTTAAATTATTTTGTGTTAAAAAACTTGAGTGCGTAGAGATATGAGACATGATAGCACAGCTATGTAGGAAAATCAGTGTAGTTTAGTGTTATTGTGTTATACCATGCAATATTCAGAATTTCAAAGAACTATTATATTGCAAAACAAAATGAGAAGCTGTAACACTTCAGTATAGGGACCAATTCTCACTATTAACTAGTAGCTTATTAGCATTCCTATTATTAACATACTGGCTGTTAATTAGTACTTATAAAGCACATATTCTGCATGACCATTATTCTACATCCCTAATCCTACCCAATACCTAAACTTAACAACTAACTATTAATAAACAGCAAATTAGGAGTTTATTGAGGCAAAAGTCGTACTTAATGGTTTGTTAATAGCGAGATTTGGACCTTAAAATAAAGTGTGACTGAAGCTGTTTCTTTTACTAAAATTGTCACAAAATTCAAACCTTATTCTAATAATCACCACAAATAGAAAGTAAAGAATGCATTTCTTCTATTTTCTGCCCCGCAGGAATGGAAGGATCCTGATCTTGGATGGATGCAAGAGAAATCAAGATTTCCAACAATTGTTTTGCCAGTTGATAAAATCTGGATTCCTCGGATAGTTTTGGACAACGCGTGAGTCTCAAGACTGATGCTGAGTTATGGCATATATTATTTATTTATTGTGCCATTGTTAAGATGACGTAATTTCCCACTATTTGCACTCAGAATAGAAACGACCGTGGAGCCGTACACTAATGATGTACAGGTGAGGCGGGATGGTACCGTGAACCATGCGGTTGTTTTGTTCACGACGGTGAGCTGTCAAATCAACCTCTTTAACTACCCCTTTGTGGCTGGGTCGTGCCCTGTGGCCATCAATGGATGGAGCCAGAAAAGTAAGACTGAAATCACACGAATATTTGTTAAACAGGTTATGACCATTTGTTTTTAACCAGAGGAATATTTCTACTTATATTATGCAAACATTATAAAGGAATTGTGCCTGGTGATAGTGCCTGATTTCCACAGTTTGCACCAAGCACATAGTGTTTTGTAAATACGGTCTATAATAGCCTAGTTTACTTGGAAATGAGACGTGTTTCCACTGAAAAAAATGACAATGACTTCATTTAAATATCTCAGGACCTGATTAAGGTGAATTACAGCAACTGTTTAGTGAATCGGCCTTGTGGAAGTTATATTTGAATAATTGAATATGTCCTCTTGTTTGTTTGATCCAGCTTGTGCGCTCACACTCCAGATCGCTGATAATGTGACTTTGGTTGGCGGCAGTCGAGGAGAGTGGCAGACTAAAAGCGTGATCAAAACTGTGGATGCATCAAATCGTGTTTATCTCCAAGTAAATAAATTATCTACTCCTAAACTTCTGATCAAGAGTATTGAGTTTAGAGAGCTTGCTACCTGTAACCCTCAAAACATAGGCTAAACATTGTACAACCATATACACAGACCTCAAGAAATTGATGATTTTAAGGTTCATAACTCGGGGGCCAGGACCCACTTACATTAATATATTATTATTATTATTAGATTAAAATAATCTAAGTATTAAAATGCTCATAAATACAAAGCATCAGGATGTGAACTGAAATTATAGTTCTTTTTTAATAATTTTTCCCTTAAACAACTATTGTTTTTAGTGAAGAACGGTCACACTTTATTTTAAGGTCCAATACTCACTATTAACTAACTATTAACTATGACTTTTGCCTCAATAAATATGAATATGGTAATATGGTAATATGGTAATATTAATGGAGAATATGTGCTTTTTAAATAGTAATAAACAGCCAATATGCAAGTAATACGCATGCTAATCAACTAAAGTATTACCAAATAATTACTTTACAAATTAGGAATTATTCTTATTTAGCCACACATTAGTTGACTGATAACAATTCACATCTGCCGACAGTTTTCACTTTCGCCCTATTTTGTCAGAGATCTTACAGTTTGCTGCACCGTATAAACATAAACAATTAAAAAAGACAGAATTTGGCAACTTACTGCCTGAGACATGCAGCAACTTCCTCTGAATCTCCCTCCCTGACTTTGTAAAATAAATGAAGTTTACACAGGAACTAATCTGAAAAATCAGCGATTGATTATAGTCTAAGAAAACTGACAGTGATATTAATATCTTGTTATGTGATTTAGGTAACACTTTAGAATAGGGAACACATATTCTCTATTAATTATGACTTTTCCCTCAATAAACTCCTAATTTGCTGTTTATTAATAGTAAGGTAGTTGTTAAGTTTAGGTATGGGGTCAGATTAAGGGATCTAAAATATAGTCATGCAGAATAAGGCATTAATATGTGCTTTATACGTACTAATAAACAGCCAATATGCTAGTAATATGCATGCTAATAAGCAACTAGTTAATAGCGAGAATAGGTCCTTAAATAATTTGTGAATTAAGGAAATAAACCATAATTGTTTATTAATGAATCACTTTTGATCTTTAAACAGGTCGCTCTGTCTATTAACCCCTTCAGTGCTTTTGTGACCCTGATCCTGCCCAGCGGACTGGTACTACTGGCTGACCTGGTGAGCTTTGCTCTACCATTCGAAGGAGGAGAACGCAACTCTTTTAAGGTCACTTTGGTCCTGAGCTTCACCATGTTCCTCCTCATCCTCAGCGATCACCTGCCTAACGGTGGCTACTGTAGCCCTCTCCTCCGTAAGTGAATGAAAAGAGAGAGAAAAAACATCTGCTCCATTTTGAACAAAACTTGGTGGTATACAGTTTTACAGTGCTGATGTAAAGTGATTCTGACAGTACTTTTGACAGATTAGTCTTAATATTAGACTTCATTAGGATCTAATATTATTAAACCTTATATTAAATCCTAAAGAAAAGCGCTCAGGCAGTCGAGAAAATGTTATTGTGGAAAATATTTGTAGGCTATACGTAAAATTTTAGTAGATGTCTGTTTTGGGGAGTTCAGATTCTCACTTTCCCTCTATATTTGCACCCTGTATGTATGAGAAAAAAACATTTATACTCCCAACATACATTTAGCTTTTCTAACAGCATGCTTTAAAAAAAGACAGGATTTTAAAATAGAAAATAAGTAGTGAAAATCACTAGCATAACATCATCATGTGCAATAAAAATTAGATGGCATTTTCTCTGTTTTCTTCTCTAAAGATTACCACTTCAGCTTCTGTCTGGTGTGTTTGGTCATGAGTATGCTGGCTTCTATAGTGCTAACACGTCTGTCTGTAGACGACAGCTTCTTGGTGTGCAGACGCTCCGCCAAGGTTCATCCATCAAACAGCACCAAAACAAATGACGGCCTGGATCAGGAGAAAGGTATAAGATGAAATAGCTTTTTTAGCCTTTGCTTCAAGTAGGAAACAAACAAAAAAGTGCAAATGTATAAGGTAATATATGTTTTCAACAGTAATATGCTTTTTCATATCCTGGCCTAAAGTTAACATCTAAATGCCATTCACAATGCATTTTACTGCTGTAAAAAAAAAAAAAAAAAATGTAGGCCAAGACTTAATTTTATCCATCAGCCATCAATATACAACTACTTAAATAGGAAAACAGTCAAATGTACTTGACTGACAAAATTATGTTTCAGTAAAATGCTTAAAATCAGGATTAATACCTTCATCAGTGGCATCATAAATTGTGCTTCTTTAGCTCAAATTATACAAAAGTGGTGCAATTGTTTGGTGAATTCAACTCTCATTATTTTTTTCAATTTATTTTTGTGCAGAAATTACACAATTCAGTTTTATTTAGATCAACATTGCAATGACATAAATGATTTGGTCTGCATCAACAGATACAAGTGTGATTACAACAAAGTCTGGTGATCTGGCTTCAGAGACGGCTTCACTCCAGAAAATAGTGAGCTTTTTGGAGACCATGGATGAAAGAGAAAAGGAGGCTCAGAGTAAAGTGTCATTTGCTTACCTCCTAGACAAATTCTGCTTTGGCTTTTTTATAATCATCTACATACTTTATGCCATAATTCTTATTACTATCACCCGAACAGACATTTGTAAGGTTAATAATCTAGACTTCTGGGATGAATCCCACCGAGAAAATGACTACTATGACTACTCATACTTATACACATACCAGTAGTCACTTTCACTGCACTGTAGTTTCTCAGATCAGGTCTGTTTTTTTTTTTCTTTCCTAATTGGTGCATATAATCTGTAGCAAACTTTGCAAAGTAATGACCGAATAATGGACATCAAATACTGATTTATTCATATTTATAAGAATATCAACAAAATATTGGGAATCAATACAAGGCAAAATACAAAACAGCTTAACTTGTAATTCTCACTGTCTAATTAAATGTACAATCTTTCTGCATGCTGTTGAGATTGAAAAACAATTTTATTTGTATTAAACCACTATATTCTCAAAGATATTCTCGGTGCATTAATTATAACAACAAATACAAATGTTATTTTAATCAAAACTGACTGTATATTTTTGTCATTCTTAATATATGTTGTGGATGATTTATCAGTGCACATCTAAATAAATTGCAGAAGCTAAAAGAAGACTGGGTAAGTAATTAGGTAATCGTTTAACTGTATCAGTTATGTTATCAGTAAGATTTGTTATGTTTTTATAACGGAGACTCTTATGCTCATCAAGGCTGTATTTATTTTATTAAAAATACAGAAAAACCAGTAATATTGTGAAATATTATTGCAATTTCTAATATTGGTTTCCTATATTAATATACTATTTATAATAAATATAATTTATTCATGTGAAAAAAAGCTGAATTTTCAGCATCAATCCTCCGGTCTTCAGTGTCACATGATCCTTCAGAAATCATTCTAATCTGCTGATTTATTATCAATGTTGAAACTGTTGTGCTGAACTGATGTGTGATACTTTTTTCTTTGATTGTTTTTGAAAATTCTTATATTTCTATATTCTATTGAAAATAGAAATCTTTTCTAACAATATAAGTCTTTACTATCACTTTTTATCCATTCAACACATTGTTGCTGAATAAAAGCATTAATTTCTTTAAAAAAAAAAAAAAGAAAGAAAGAAAAGATTTTCTGACCACAAACTTTTGAATAGTAGTGTATATTGTTAAAAAATAAATTAAAAAATAAATAAATAAATAAATAAATAAATATATATATATATATATATATATATATATATATATATATATATATATATATATATATATATATATAGAATGAACACTGTTCTTTTTAACTTTTTATTTATCAAAGAATCCTGAGAAAAAAAAAAAAAAAAATCACAGGTCCCAAAAAATATTAAGCAGCACAACAGTTTCAACACTGGTAATAAATCAGCATATTAGAATGATTTCTAAAGGATCATGTGACATTGAAGACTGAAATAATGATGCTGAAAATTCAGCTTTGCTTCACAGGAATAAATTATATAATATTAAAGTACATTAAAATAGAAAACTGTTATTTTAAATTGCAATAATATTGCACAAAATTACATTTTTTGATGAGTCTTGATGAGCATAAGAAACTTCTTTAAAAACATTAAAAATCATACTGATTTTTTTCCCCCTGACTGTATGGCTTACATTTTAGCGAACTTTTCCACTGACTTGTAAGGTTTGAGAGCTGTTACGACCCTGGACTATCCTACAGTGGCAGCTACCTTACTCCAGTCAAACACTTTGGACAGAACATGCTTCAGGCACAATCTAATTTACACAACTCTCCAATGAGGATGTTTTATAGTTTGGTCTAACCAAACAGAAGACTAACTGTTATTCTCCAAGCAGCTATCACAACCGAATTAAATGCACTATTGTTCCCTTCATTAACGTCACACACTGTTCTGAATCTTTTGCTGGACTTTACTTTCATATGAACTTGCTCTGTTTGGTGGAAAGCCTGGAGGTAACTTCCACTGCGCTGGATTTACATACAATTAAATGAGGCATTACTGACATTTGCAGTAAAAGCTTGATTTACTCTCCAGCTGTGTCATTCCAAGCTTGTATTTTCTTTTGTTCTCCAGGAAAAAAAACTGTGCACTGGTGTTTTTCCCTGCAGTCAATGAATGGACACATTTCTCCTTTTCCATCCACAAGGAGTCATATAGGTTTGGTACAAGTGATGACAGAATTTTCGTTTTTAGGTGAACTATTCCGGACCTGAAACTATCACCATTGACCTAAGAGATATCAATGTAGTATTGTTTGAGATTAAACAGGACCAGGCAGAACCTGGGGCCTGTTTCATAAAACAAGTTTACCAAATAAATCCGGTTTATTTCAGTTAGTATGACTTGTCAGTTGATTTAGTCATTGTCAGTTGATTTGGTTCAAAATAAGTCAGACTAGCTGCCTGGCTTATTTAGTAAACTTGTTTTATGAAACAGGCACCAGGAGGGTTATTGACAAACATTGATTATCCTAACTGCTCAAGACAAACCAGGGTTTCATGGTTTGAACAGAACTTGATATGATATTGTTTGGTTTGTTCTTTTTACTAAATAATATAATCTGTTGACTGTACTCTAATTACATATTAGTAGAATCTATGGTAACAGTTTAGTTTAGTGACCAATTTTCAATATTAACTTTGCTTATTAGCATGCCTATTATTAACATATTTGGCTGTTTTTAGTACTTATAAAGCACATATTCTACTACATGACCACATCCCTAATCCTACCCAATCCCTTAATTTAACAACTACCTTACTAACTATTAATGAGCAGCAAATTAGGAGTTTATTGAAGCAAAAGTTAATGGTGTGTTGATAGTGAGAATTGGACCTAAAAATAAAGTGAGACTGAATCTATATTAACTGTGTAAATAATATATCAGAACCACACAGACCAGCAACGAGCAAAAACCTGAAAGACCTGAAAAAAAAAAAAGAAAAAAAAAAAAACATCTGAATGCAGATCCACAATGTGTGAGGCTGGCAAATATAAGATAAAGACAATTTTTGGAGTGTAAAACAGAGTTAAACAGAGTGCCTCCACACCCACTGAAAAGACATGTATGCTCTGACGCTTAATGATGTTTGCAAGTAAACTAACCCTATAACCGAAAACCTCGTTAGAGCAAGTTTTGTGCAGTTGCTATATGTTCACTAACAGTTTAGGTTATATAAGTTAAGTTTTTGGAATTAAAAACTTGTGAGATAACCCAGGGTAGCTGCATTCTGGATTACAGTTCCTTAGATTTTTACTACTTGTTGATACTAGAGATCCAAAGGGCACCACTGCTGAATCTACAAAGCCAAAGAATAGTAATAATGGTGATGAAATTTATTTATGCAGCCAATTCATAGATAGGGAGGCCTGGACACTGGGGTTGCACACCAGTTTTAAATTATGAATAGAATAGGATAGTATGAAGCAGTACAATACTGTACTTTGAAGGATCTAGTGTCAGACTAGACATTTGGTATTTAACATGACAATAAACACATGTTTATGATTTAGAAATGTTTAAATCAATTTTAAGAAAATTAAAAAATTGCACTTCATGACAAAAAAGGTAGCTGACCCCCAGGGTAAACTAACAATTGTTCTCCATCCAGCTATCCAGGTTAAGTGCACAATTATTGCCTTGGTAACATCAGGAATGTCTAAAACCTCAGGGGGAAAGAGTTTGCGAATATGGATTGACTCTTCTGAATGTTCTGAATATATTTCCTTTATGATCCTGTGTGCATGTAGATTGGTGTTTTGTTTGGCTGTGAGGCAAATGAAGTGCCTGGAGGTAGTTGACACTGCGCTGGAAACAGCTTTTGTACTTGAAGTCCCTATGGAGGCTTGTCAGAATCTCAAAAACTGAAGTTTATTAAATTTCATGTGGGATGAAATTTAATATGTACTGGCTCTATTTTGTTTGTCCTACTGTACATAACCCCAAAGGCTCATTGCCCTTTAAAAAGCCAAGTGATGCTTGTTCATATAATCCATAAACGGTGACAGCTGAAGGTGACATTTTCATTCGTTTGCTCATGTTGGCTTGCAAAGGTAAGTTTATCAGGTTTTTTTAAATGTTTCTTAAGCTACTGTGGATATGGCTACTTAAATGCATGTAAAAGAGACTTTTGACTATAAGAGAATATAAGAAAGAGATTTTTTTGTGTGTTTGTAGGAACTGAAATGGTTCTTCGACACAGGATTTCATTGTTGTTCCTCACCCTTTCAAATCTGATTGGTAAACACTTCGTCTAGCTGCAGTGAATACCATTTCTACTGTAATTTTTACAGTTGAAATCATTAGTTAAAATTTTACAATTCACTGATAAGTGCTATGGATTCTCAAAATTTTGTTTTTTATTATTTATTTATTTATTTTTTTGCCTTAATTAAAAGTAATGTTTCTAACATGTTTATCTGGTCCAACAGTTTTGGCAGATTCATGCGACAGTCGATGTCTGGCAAATTCTATAATTGCCAAGAAACTGATAAGTGCACCACACAGCGAACACTGTTCTGTCACAGTAAACATCACTTCAATGCAATACGAGACACTGTTGTTTGTAAGTATCAGTTTTTTTTTTTTATTTAGTTTTTTTTAATTCCGTTCTTTCTGTCTTTGTTTCATGCTTGGAAAAACAAATTGATAATATGAAATGCCACTGTTTTCCATTTAAACTACACTGGAAAAGTTTGTGGTCAGGTGAAAAAAAAAAAAAAGTTTGAATTCTACATTTGTATTTCAATTTACTATTTTGAACCAGTGTTCTAATTTCGAAACAATTCCGAAATAACTTCGGAATTGTTTTAATATTTGCAATGAATCAAAAAAAGAAAAAAGAAAAAAGAGGGTATAAATCTATTAAAAACTGAATAAATACTACTAAATACTGCTCATAAAATCTCCCAGATGCATTACATTATTGTGGCAGAGGAAAACATAGAATAAACAATACAAAAGTTTATTTTTTAACGACTTTTTTTTTCTGCGTCATTGATTTTTAAGTGAAGTTTAGCAAGTTGCTTTTTGAGCTTTCATAAACATGAAAGTGGTACTTCAGCTTGAATTGATGTAATGGAAATTAAACACAATTAATCATTCAGTCTTTAATGAAATATGCTTTAATCAAGAGTACGTTGCGTACAACTGTTATATTTAAACATGTTACAAAGTATCATTTGTAAGTAGATGGTATTCTAAAATCAAATGTTTCAAGAATTACTTCAAGAATTAGTCACTTTTGTTCCATATGACAAGATATAGATTTTACTTATTTTTATGCAATTAAATGCATTTAACGTAAATGTTATTAATATTTTTTTCAGTGTAATAATTTTCACATTGCTAAAACTCTGTCACCATTCTGTCATCATCCATATTTAGGATACAAAGAACATGCAAATGAGCAGCCGTGTCAAGGTAAACATGGTGAGCAGAAACATTTTTGGTTTTCAAAAAAAAAAAAAAAAAATCATAAAGGCTCAAAGCTCATAAACTCATTCTTAACAAATGTTCACAATAATTTAGTTTTACAATGGGCAAAATATCAGTGAATGTGTTTTTTGAAGTATATTTTCCTCCATAGATGTGGAACGATCCTGACCTAGCGTGGAATAAAAATACATCTAATGCTACAGCAATTATGTTGCCAGTTGACAAAATCTGGACTCCTTGGCTAATTTTGGACAATGCGTAAGTGAATTTACAAGAGATTTTTTGTGGTATGACATTAATTTTTCTGTTTAGTACATGCAGAAACAGTCTGCCTATTGTACTGTTTTAAGGTTCTACATCAAATTTAATTTTCATTGAATTGTACCATTTTTTACATTTTCCTTTGTGACTCACAGACTACTTGAAATACACTCAGAGGCGTCATGCCTATTCAAAGTGAGGGGGCACGTGCCCCCTTAGATTTCTGAGCCAAGTGGATTTTGAATGCAGCTTGCAAAATACAAAAAATAGAATAATATTTTTTTTATATTTGATACAACCACACCGGTGTGATTAGATCGCTCAGTGCGGCACAGCATCAGCTGCTAAATTCAAGTTCGTGCTTTGGCAGGCGCTGAGCCAGAGACAGACGCGTTTGTACAGCGCCGCATTATAACCAATCACACACGATTCTGTTGAGCTTATGAATGCAATGACCAATCAGAGATGTTCAGATGAGTCATTGCTGAAACGGTGTTTTGTTCAGTTGCTCCCGGACTGAATTATCTGGCGAATTCTCTCATCAGAAACAACAAAGTGCAGATGTGCGTACGAATATAAGAAAGATATAAATTTCACAGTGTAACAGCTTCAGTGATTTTGATGGGAGTTTTTGATAGTGCCTAAACTCTGGCTATACTGAATGAAAATGTTCTTTGATAGTGTAAATGTTCTTTGCTCTCTGTAAAATGAAAGTGTTATAGCCTAATTAGTAACTTACAATATTGATATTGAATTCACATTAAATACAAAGTCAGTCATATTAAAAATATTTTATGGCATGACACTAATATCTGGTACTTAATAAAAAGTCGGGTTTAAATAGATTAGCCTACACTATTAGTCTACTTTGCCCATCACCATTTATTGATCAAATAACATAATCTATAAACGTTCAAAACACATTTACTTACACATATTTGAGAATCGAGATATTTCCTGATATAGTTAACACGTTTTGAAATATTTCAAATAAAAAGTAAAAATATAAATAAAACATAAGCCTATATCAGTTATACAGTGCTATTGTGGCTGCTGTGTGTCACATGACAAGCATGACCCCACCCCACCCCACGTGCCCCCTCAAAAATCATGAGTGCATGACGCCACTGAATACACTAGTCATCTTTTGATACAAGAAACAAAAATAGTTGCACTAATTAATAATATAATTAGTATATTTTCACTAATAAGGACAAGACTATATATTAAATTAAATGCAAGAAGTCAGAGTGTTAAAATTGCCCCCTTGGTGGGCATGGCATCATATGCAATCAAAAATCAAAAGCCTATTTTTGCAGAAGACTAGGCAAGTATTCTACTTTTCTAGTGGTAACTTAAATATATATATATATATATATATATATATATATATATATATATATATATATATATATATATATATATATATATATAAATTAAATGATGAGTCAAGAACAGTCTTTTGGAGATAATATACTTAAAAAAAATTTTTTTAAAGCAGCACATTGTTTAATGTGTAACACTAATAATTTTTAAATATAGTTTTACATTTAAATATGTTCATTTTCTAACAGAAAAGTGTGTCAACACAGACAAACAAGGTGTTTTCACTGGGCCATGTGGCTCAGGGGAGATAGTAACACAATGTTACAAGTCAAGTGCCCCCGATGTTGCAGCCATGATAAAATCTTGTATGCTAGCTAGCCACACCTATATTAGCATAGGCCGTTCATGTTAATTTTTCATCAATAACCTAAAGATAAAATGTATGTAAGTTTAAATTCACAGTCATGTAAACTTTAGACAGCAGAAGAAAAATACTGTACATCCGAAAAGTAACTTTCATCACTGGATGGGTCCCCCTGTTTGTTGTCGACCAATTTGGGTGACATGTCATATTCTCTCTTTTCATGCATTCAGAATAGATATAACCGTGCAGCCGTACAAAAGTGATGTACTGGTGTTTAGAAATGGAACTGTGGACCATGCTGTTATCTTGTTCATAGCAGTGAGTTGTGACATCAACCTTTTCACCTACCCCTTTGTGATTGGGGAATGTCGTGTGGCCATCAATGGATGGAGCCAAAGCAGTAAGAAGACATTTTTGACTGAATAGTAGACTGATACTGATCATTTGTTCATAACCATGCAAAATTTAAATGATTTATAGGGACAACTTGGAAAGATATTTGAATAACTGCTAAACTGATAAACATTCTTTCATTTGTGTTGATCTAGATTGTGGGCTTATACTATTATACTCTAGTAACATAACTATGAGTGGGAGTGAGCAGAGTGGAGAGTGGCTGACTAAGAATGTGAAGATAACACAAGATTCACACTCTCAAAATCGCACATTTCTCTCGGTAAGACATAAAGACCTTATGTCTCGGTTTTCGTTCATGTACACAAGGCAAAATTTTAGGAATGAATAGCCATATTCAAAAATGGAAGTGAATTAATATTCTGTTTGTGTACAGACTACAAAAGTCCCTCTCAGTAGTTGATACTACACTATACACTATGTACTCTGTCATCTAGTGCAGTGGTTCCCAACCCTGTACCTGGAGTACTGTAGTTTGTCTTCTTTGCCTGACAAACCCATTTCAGGTCTCGAAGCATCTGCTAATGAGCTGGGTAATAATGGTCATTTTAGATGACCTTTAGATGACCTTTTAGATGCATTTAATTATAAAACCCTTATATAATCTATAATAACATTAAACTTATTTCATATTGCAATTCTGCACCTGCAATTCTGGCCAAATTAAAGATACATTGTGTGTGAATTTGCACATTTTAATGTAAGCATCATTAATGACCCCGTTTTTATAAAAAAATAAATAAAAATAAAAAAAATAAATAAAGTGATTGATTGATTAGTGAAATGAAAGAATGATTTAATAAAAAACAAGAATGATTATTGTCTCTAACTGGCCTGTTTAGCAAAGCCCTCAAAACACTTCTTATTTAGTGGTACAGTATTGCATTATTTTTAGATTATATTTAATAGTTTACACTTTGCAAAAACGTTTGCAATTAGTTTTTAAAAGGTAACATGACATTCTTAAGGATTCGTTTACGCTTACATTTCAGGAGCACTTGAGCTCCTACTTAAAAAAAAAAAAAAAAAAAAAAACAGGAACGCCTTCTCATCAATGACAGAAATTAATCTTCCCATTATAAGGTGCATATTTGACTCCTTATTTTTTTTTAATCTTTGTAATGACATTTTTCTAACTTTATTAAATATGTCATCTTTTGTGCCAAAAAAAAAAAATATAGATTTATAAATGTTTGTCAAAAATTTTAATTAAACAATAAATTCAATTAAAATGATAAGATACAATCACGAAGAATAAGTTACCAGTCAACTTAAACATCAACAATTCATCTTTGCACGGCACAGAAGTGGAATATTTATGACTTTTTGACAAGACTCAGGGGTGGCATTAATGCATGTCATAATGACAGTGTTATGAGATTAATGTTTTAAATATAAAGTTTTGTATATAGAAGTGTTGAATGATATAAATGACTCAATTTATACTTTAAAAATGAAACTGAAACCGCCATTACACTCTAAAAAATGCTGGGTTGTTTCAACCCAACTTTGGGTCAAATATGGACAAACCCAGCTGTTGGGTTAACTTTTTTCATTAAAATTTTAACCCAAAAGTTGAGTTAGTCCATATTTGACCCAAAATTGGGTTAAAACAACCCAGCATTTTTTAGAGTGTAATGGCGGTTTCAGTTTCATTTTTAAAGTATAAATTGAGTCATTTATATCATTCATTTATATCATGCCATTCATTAAAAAGGACCAAATTCAATACACACATCTTGTTAGGAATTCATCTGTAGAGTAAAGACATAAATATTAAATTAATACTTGTTCTTTCTTCTGTCATCTGTTAACAGGTCACTTTATCAATCAATCCATTCAGTGCTGTTGTGACCCTGATCCTGCCTAGTGTATTAATAATGCTGGCTGACCTGGTGAGCTTTGCTCTGCCAGTTCAAGGAGGAGAACGCAACAACCTTAAGGTCACCTTGGTCTTGAGCTTCACCATGTTCCTAGTGATCCTCAATGATCATCTGTCCAGTGGTACAAGCTGCAGCCCTCTCCTCCGTAAGTGAAAGAACACAACAACAGGTCTCTTGCACCTCTGTCATTAACCCTGGGCAGTAGTCATAGTGTGATGCAGTACAATAGAGATTACTTGTGCAAGTTTGCAGATGTGAATACTTGGTCTCAATGAAAGCATGTTGAACGTACTTAAATTTGGTATAAAATGGAATTTGCAACCAACAATACTTCAGTGTTTGTGATCATATATTAAGTGAAATTTATCAAACAAGAAAGTGGTTTATCAGACTTAACAGACCGTATGTGCTTTAAGTAAACCATTCACAAAACATGGTATAAATAATGCAATGCAGAGCACTTGGGTACTGGGCACATAAGTCCTGTGAAACCTAATAACTAACAGATGAACTCAAAACATTGCAAAGCAAGCAAAAATAGTGTAGCTGTTGAATTTTTCCCCTCACATCTCCCATTTGCTTTTCACTATTGGATCAGGTTTAGAGTACGGTTACTGTAGGGATTATGTTTGTTTCAATATCTAGAGCATCATTCTTTTAGTTTTATTTACATTTCATTTGTTTCTGAGAAATCGTTGACAAATCAGCTAAAATGCAATGTTTTGATTAATTCCTGAGGTGGGGTGATGCTTTGTCTCGATTAGGTTTAGTTGGAAGTTTTATTTCATAAAAGCCTAGATGCGTTCACTCAGATGATAGGTCCTAGCGATGTTGTACATTGAGAAGAGGAGGGGCCCTAGCACTGAACCCTGAGGTACCCCGGTGGTTAACTGATGCGAAACCAATGTGACAAAATGTGAACACTGCTACAGAAAGTTTGTTTCTTCATACAATAGTGTATTAAAGTGTACAATTCATTCCATGTACAATTATACTCTGCACAAGTAAATTAAGGTTTACTATTGCTAAATTAAGGCTTTTGCTCCAAAGATTACCACTTCTGCTTCTGTCTGGTCAGTCTGGTTCTGAGCATGGTGACGTCTATAGTGTTGACACGTCTGACATTAGATGACAGCATCCTACCTTGTAAATGCTCAAAGAGCATCAAAACACAAAATTCCAGCATGGGTCATGATGAAGGTAAGACAATACTAAATACTACAAAGAGTTAATAACTTTAGACAGACTTATTAGTGTGTTCATGCATATGGTCTCCATTATCAGATGCTGTTGTGATCGCAACAACAAAGTCTACTGATCTGACTTCAGAAGTGGCTTCCATCCAAAAAATAGTGAACTTTTTGGAAAATACGGAACAAAAAGAACAAGTGGCAAACAGCAACGAGGCTTTTGTAGACCGCTTGGACAAAATCTGTTTCTGTTTCTTTTTGTCCATTGACATCATTTACATCATCATTGTTGTCATTGTCACTAGACTAGATATTTGCAAACCCAAAAAGATGATTATATGGGATGAGGAAGATTATTTTGATTACTTTTACAACAACACATATGATTATTATTATTAAAGAGCATATTATGATTTGATTTTTGTACATTGGTGATTTGGATCTACAACTTTCCTGATGTGATGTCCATGAAACCAAATTTGATTTTATATGAAGACATAAGTCAATAACATAAGTCAAAAAGGAGCTTGTTCATCTAATCCAGTCAATCATGGTCCAAGGGGTCTTAGCGTCTTAGCTTCCAATGACGTGACTCTAGCATCCCTCCTCCTTCTCTTCTCCACCTAAGGCCTACATTCATGTTTTTATCATGCAGGGATGGGGAGATGGGAGGAGAGGAGAGAGAATCTAACATCTCAATTTAGGTTCTAACTTAAATCATGGACAGAATGCCAAATCAGTTTACCTATTTTTTTGTGTCCTATAATTATATGATCTAGCAAAGTTATAAAATTTATTTGTTAATGCGGGTTTTGTGGAAATAATAATGCATTTAGATTTACAGGGTGACAGAAGTGTTCGAAGCAAGGATGTCAGGATCCTTACATTTGACCAAGTCTAGACTAAAGTGTCAGGAATCCTACATCCAAAATTAAAACCAGGATCCTATCACCACAGGTCAGTAATTGTGGTCCGTTTTGTTTTGTGATCAGTCTATCCATTTTCCAAACTGACTGTCCTTTGTATGGTGATGTTTTGTGATGGGATTTAAAATTAATTATTCTGGTAATGATGTTTAATAGAGGCCAGTATGAAGCAAGTCTGATACAACTCTCATCACAAAAAAAATTGTAAATAAACTCATAAAAGAATTGTAAATAAACTCATGCAATGTTTATCTGCTTCTGTGTGAGTTAATAGCACACTTGTTTTAAAAAGTATACTAATAGCAGTTGAATATTAAATATATAAATTCTTTTTGTATGGAAAGACATGACAATAGTACTTAAAATGTCCACATCCATAAAAAGCACTTACTATACTGTAATTCATATTCAAAAAGAAAAATGTTTCTCTTTCTCTTCTGCATTTCAACTCTGCTCTAGCTTATTTCTGGCTCTTAAAACAGATTGTCTCATTTGTATGTTGTTTTAATTGAATAAAAGAATTTGCTAAGTGAATGTATGTAAATGTACATGAAATGTATAATAATAGATATATATTAGTGTAATTAATAAATTATTAATGGAATTTGATTCAGTCATAAGTTAGAGCATACAGGTCCTGACTGCAGATGGCAGTATCCTGACATGTACAAGCTCAAAACTGTGTGTCAATCAAGAAAAGCAAAAATTCCTGGAGAGAGCAATAAAAGAAAAATCCCATTAATCTCAGGAAAATGACACAATGACAAATCTCACAAACACACACAATCTCAAAGCATATTCCTTTTGGTTAAAATGGATTTTGAATGTCCGTCAATGGATGATTTCTTTTTTTCTTTTTTTTTTACCCCCCAGAGACAGTGTAGTTACAACACCTACCAGCAAAACCTTGTTGTGCATCAGGCCTAAACCACTATTATTATTATTTATTAGTAATTATAAAGCACATTTTAATGCCTTATTCCGTATAACCATATTTTAGATGCCTTAATACTACCCCAATGCCTAAACTTAACAACTACCCTACTAACTATTAATAAGCAGCAAATTAGGAGTTTATTGAGGCAGAAGTCGTACTAGTTAGTTAGTAGTGAGAATTGGACCTTAAAATAAAGTGTGACCAAAAGTTTAACTTATATAAATATGGATATAAATCTTGTTCTATTTGATCATAGAGATATTTAATTTATATTGGTTTTATCACAAAGTTAGACATTCAGTGTTTTTTGTTTCGTATTTTTATATTTTCTCTAGACTGTTTTCTTATAAAAGCCTAGATGCATTCACTCAAGAGGTATAACAGTTTGATGTTAGTGTAGCAGTAGTAAGAAAAACTTTGTGAAGAGATGATAGGTCTTAGCGTTGTTAGAGGAGGGGCCCCAGCACTGAACGCTGAGGTACCCCAGTGGTTATCAGGTGCAACACCAATGTGACAAAATATGAACTATTTCTTATTTTCTTTTCACTGTAAATTCATATTTCTGTGCTTGCCAGTGTTGCTCGGCATGAACTAATGGATTTCAAATTAAATTCTCAATAAAGACACTCACTAAGATTCTGAAAAGTTAAAAGATTAGATGAGTAGTTGACATGAAATACTTTTGGAAAGCTGACCTGTGGTGTGACATGGCACATTCAATTTAGAATATATATATATATATATATATATATATATATATATATATATATATATATATATACTTTTATAGGCAATGTGAATGCAGATTTTATGACCTTTAAAGGAATAGGTTATCCAAAAAATTTAAATTTGCTGAAAACGTACCCAGGCCATCCAAGATGTAGATGAGTTTGTTTCTTCATGAGAACATATTTGGAGAAATGTAGCATTACATCACTTGCTCAGCAATGGATCCTCTGCAGTGAATGGGTGCCGTCAGAGTGCAAACAGCTAATAAAAAAACATCACAATAATCCACAGGTAACCCACACCACTCCAGTCCATCAGTTAACATCATGTGAAGTGAAAAGCTGCGTGTTTGTCGATCCATCAAGACATAACTTGATATTCAACTTAAAATCGTTAAATTCCAGTTAAAATATGAGTCCGTAGTCCATAATATCACTTCCTCCAGTGAAAAGGGTTCTCTTGTTTGAATCAGGAGAAAAATATGCATCGATCATGCATCATCTACAAGCAAAAACAGTTCTAAATAAATAAAATGGTGGATTGTGATGAGAAACTGACACATTTTATTGATAACTTAAAAAAAAAAAACTGTGATCTAAGATAAACACTTTTTCCATATTCATTTTAATCAAAAGTCTTTGTGTTGATTAAAAATGCTTATGTATGTTATGTGTCTATATACAGGTGCATCTCAATAAATTAGAATGCCGTGGAAAAGATCATTTATTTCAGTAATTCAACTCAAATTGTGAAACTCGTGTATTAAATAAATTCAATGCACACAGACTGAAGTAGTTTAAGTCTTTGGTTCTTTTAATTGTGATGATTTTGGCTCACATTTAACAAAAACCCACCAATTCACTATCTCAACAAATTAGAATACTTCATAAGTCCAATAAAAAAAACAAAAAAAAAACATTTTTAGTGAATTGTTGACCTTCTGGAAAGTATGTTCATTTACTGTATATGTACTCAATACTTGGTAGGGGCTCCTTTTGCTTTAATTACTGCCTCAATTCGGCGTGGCATGGAGGTGATCAGTTTGTGGCACTGCTGAGGTGGTATGGAAGCCCAGGTTTCTTTGACAGCGGCCTTCAGCTCATCTGCATTTTTTGGTCTCTTGTTTCTTATTTTCCTCTTGACAATACCCCATAGATTCTCTATGGGGTTCAGGTCTGGGGAGTTTACTGGCCAGTCAAGCACACCAACACCATGGTCATTTAACCAACTTTTGGTGCTTTTGGCAGTGTGGGCAGGTGTCAAATCCTGCTGGAAAATGAAATCAGCATCTTTAAAAAGCTGGTCAGCAGAAGGAAGCATGAAGTGCTCCAAAATTTCTTGGTAAATGGGTGCAGTGACTTTGGTTTTCAAAAAACACAATGGACCAACACCAGCAGATGACATTGCACCCCAAATCATCACAGACTGTGGAAACTTAACACTGGACTTCAAGCAACTTGAGCTATGAGCTTCTCCACCCTTCCTCCAGACTCTAGGACCTTGGTTTCCAAATGAAATACAAAACTTGCTCTCATCTGAAAAGAGGACTTTGGACCACAGGGCAACAGTCCAGTTCTTCTTCTCCTTAGCCCAGGTAAGACGCCTCTGACGTTGTCTGTGGTTCAGGAGTGGCTTAACAAGAGGAATATGACAACTGTAGCCAAATTCCTTGACACGTCTGTGTGTGGTGGCTCTTGATGCCTTGACCCCAGCCTCAGTCCATTCATTGTGAAGTTCACCCAAATTCTTGAATCGATTTTGCTTGACAATCCTCATAAGGTTGCGGTTCTCTCAGTTGGTTGTGCATCTTTTTCTTCTACACTTTTTCCTTCCACTCAAATTTCTGTTAACATGCTTGGATACAGCACTCTGTGAACAGCCAGCTTCTTTGGCAATGAATGTTTGTGGCTTACCCTCCTTGTGAAGGGTGTCAAACAACTGTCAGATCAGCAGTCTTCCCCATGATTGTGTAGTCTAGTGAACCAAACTGAGAGACCATTTTGAAGGCTCAGGAAATCTTTGCAGGTGTTTTGAGTTGATTAGCTAATTGGCATGTCACCATATTCTAATTTGTTGAGATAATGAATTGGTGGGTTTTTGTTAAATGTGAGCCAAAATCATCACAATTAAAAGAACCAAAGACTTAAACTACTTCAGTCTGTGTGCATTGAATTTATTTAATACACGAGTTTCACAATTTGAGTTGAATTACTGAAATAAATGGACTTTTCCACGACATTCTAATTTATTGAGATGTACCTGTACGTTAGAGCAGGGAATAACCTGTAATATTTAAAAAGCAAAATAGGGAGAACTGTCTTAAGGCTGTTTGCATTGCCTTTCACTAGAGGAAAATATAAATGGTATTATATCAAGAAAAATTAGATCAAACTAAGAAAATGTTGAAAATAAAGCTAAATACTTTGAAAACGACAAAAAAAAAAAAAAAAAAAAAAATTTTTTTACAGTGAAATGGGAAAAAAAGCTTTTAAATGACTGTAGGTTAATGGCTGTATGACTGTACACGTTACATCATGGGTGTAATATGCAAAATGTCATAAAAACAGGTTGGTGACGCATTTTGTCTGATAAAAATGAGGAAATTGCAGCAATGTTGGCACATAAATGTGGATTCATCCAAACTCTGACTGAACTGAACAGCTAGGCATGACTGATGTTTGAATACTTATTTCTTTCTTGGAAATTCCTTTAGAAACAGGGTCGAAAGGAGACGACAAGACAAGAATGTAAACAGGAAGTATAAATCAGACTAAAAAAGTAACTTCAAACAAGACTTTACTAAAATAAAGAAATAATTAAATCATAAAAGTCCTAATAATAATGATGTGGATGAAACAACAACAGTAATAAAAGTTTAATGGCTCCACACAGGCCCACGCAGAATCTGTTTCTAGAGAATTCAACAGAAAGTTGATAGATATTCACAGATATTCAGTTATGCAGATATGGACACAGTTCTACACATAATCAGGCAGCCACTCTTACGCGTTAGCATATTTTTATTTTAAAAAAGTGTACTTATCACAGAAACAATTTACTTTAAAAAATGTACTCAAGTGCAAACAATGTAATATTTGCAGTCACTTCATTGTATGTTATTTACAATAAAATGAACGTGTTTGCATTTAGTTGAACTTAAGAGTGCTTTTTTGATCTAAATAAGTAGGACTCAGCTGCATCTTTGAAATCACACATTTGTAATGAAGTTTCAGTTTAGTGCATTTAAACTATATTAACTCTAATTGTAATATCAAACGGCACACTAGGTAAAATTAAAATAAAGTACTTTACATGTGCTTTAGTATGTTAGTCAACACATCAAAAGAAGGGTACATCTTTAAATCCTGAAAGAAGATTATTGAAACATACTGATTTAAAATGTACTTCACAGTAAAACTTTTTAATTAGACATTATCACACAGGGGACTTTTAAAAAGGTTTTAAGAAATGGTCATGAAAGTGAACTCTCTTCAAAAACAATTAAATTACCTTTTATTTCATTAATATTATATTATCTGCATGTACAGTAAAAAAAAAAAAAAAAAAACCTAATTTGACTACGTTGTTGATGCTTTAGTTGAACTAAAAGTGTAGTAATCACAGCTTGGTGTAACATATTTTACTATTTTTAAATAGAGTCCATGTAGAATTTTCCCAAAATCAGTGCTGCACACAAACAGAAAAAAAAAATCTCTGTTAAAGCCTTTTATCAGTGACTTGATAAAATGATCACTATACAAATGGAAAATATGTTGATTAGGTTGATTCTGTCGAAGGTTACAGAATTCAGTGTTGCAGGGCTTAGAAAAGCATTTATGCTCTGAATAAACTTTTTCATCAAACACATCAACAACTCAAGCCACCAGTAAAGAGTTGATATGTTTTTGGGCACTCCTTGCCAGCAATGACCATCTAAGCATGACACTCCAATTTATTCAAACCTGAAATCTGGCCTTGATATTTTTGAAGTGGTTTGTTTTGACTTCTTGTAAATTCACTCCGGTGTGTATCAGAAACATAATTACTATAAGAATGACTTATTATTTGTTTATTGTAATTATTTGTTTATTGTATGTTTTTGCAGCAACATAGTCCACAACAATTTTCCTTTCGAGGACAATAAAGTATACTACTACTAATAATTGAACATCATAAGCTGAAAAGCACAACACAATAGCATCTGATCTCTCATGTTTCCACAGCTGCCTTTCACTTTCCTCACAAAACACACCCTGCCTGCCTCTGATCACACTGTACACTGTCATGCCTTTGTCATGATTTCTCTTCAGACTCCATCAGGTATAGCACACCATTCATTAATGAATTATTAACTGAATGCAAACACACAACCTCACCCCAGGCCAGAGCTGTGACTGCAAGAATAACAATTGCTTTATGACTTCCAAATAAACTCTTTAATATTAAAGAGTATTCAAGGAGTGATCTTAAGTGGGTTTGTAGCTCTTCCTTGTTCAGAACTGCTTCAAAATTAAAAATTAATTAATCCATAGATCTGATACCATTTAGCACAGAGGATGATTTTTTTTTTCATCAAAGTCAAAAAATGCTTACAGACCCCTTGAAATCAAGGTTTGAAGCCACAGTTTGTATGCTAATAGTCAACAATGCTAATAGTCAACCCTGACTAGCAATAAAAAAGTCCTGTCCCAGCTTTCTTTTTCAAGAGAAACGTTAAGGGAGAAAGAAGAGAAATGAAGAGAAATTTCAAGAAAGAAAACACTTATTAATGCCATTTCATGGCTTTCTTAAACATGGGAGCAAGCTCTTCAGTGTCTAATCTGGTTGAGATTTAATCAGAGCTGGCTTACAAACATACACTGTAAAAATAAATAGTTGAGAAAACGTAAAAAATAAGGCAACTTCATGCAGTAAGACTTCTGAGTTCTCTCAACAATAGTATTTTAGTTCTTAGTAAAGATACTTTGTTTAGCCAATGTAAATTTGTTTGTTCATGCAGTGCTGATTATCTTATTTTGCTAATAGAAACATTCTTGTCACAGCAACTGAAACAATAATTAATGTCGTTGAGGTAATTTATTTTTTTCTGTTTCCTGGAAGAAAAAAAGAATGTTTAAAAAGTTGCCACATTATTGATTTCATATTTATTTACGAATGATAAACCGTAATGGTTAACTTAAGCCGCTTTTCCACCAAAATTACCTGGAACAATTTGTCCCAGGAACTTTTCCCAGGATCCTCGGTAGTTTTGACTTTGCGAGTTCGACTCGGGAGTGTGAACTCCTGCGGACGGGACGACAATTCTGCAAACAGCTGTGTACTTGATAACGCCAGTCAGCTCTCCTTAGCTACTGCAATTTTCCTCACTGTATTTACAATAAGACGAAATATGATATCAAACACCACTGCCTCTTTCCGTTTTCATTTAAACAAATTAATAGCCACAGAAATGTAGTTCAGAGAACGTACATTACAATGAAACTAAATATTATATCAAACAGTATTACCTCTTTTCATTTTCATTTTAACATACATTAATAGAATAAAGACCAAAGATTAACTGTTAGATTTACACAAAACAAATTATATCGTATGTTTAACCACTACAGAGACATCAGAGCCAGTGGCAAATGTCAGAAAGACTAGCCGAGTTGAGGCTGCTCTCGTCGGGAAACATGAGCACTGAGCGCCCGCTGATCACCTGGAGCTCACATCTCCGAAATCAGCGAAGCAAATTTTCAAATAGGCGCTGTCTTTATTAATAAACCGCAGATTTGAGTTTTAAACAACTACATTCTCACCTGAAATACTTTTAAAACTACATTTCATGGCACAATAACAATAATATTTAAAAAAATTATGTGAATACATGGTGGTTGAAATACAATGCTGCGTGAACTCAACCAATCAGCACCCAAGTCCCGCCCCCAGAAGTTACGGCTCTTTGAAAAAGTACTACCTCACAAGCAGGAACTTTCTGAGGGGCAACTTTTTACCCAGAACTTTATTTACATCCTGGCTCCTGCAATGGAAACACACCGAGTACCTGCTCAAAGTCCCTAGTTCATGGGGAAAGTTTCTGCTGTGGAAACAGGCCTTACATTTTATATGTAGACAACATTGTCTTTACTTGTAAAACAACTAACAAGACCAATACATCCAGGAATTGGATATAAGTAGTTGAACATTCTCTAGGCCTCAAAACTAGACACACTGACCTCAAGAACGGTGACAACCAACAAATATTAAAAAGATGAGCTCTTTACATCACAGTACAACAAATAACTAACAATAATGACAAAACAACAACAAAAAAGTTTAAGTCAGCAAACAGCAAAACAATAATCCTATAACAGTAACTTCGTGATTTATTCATGCTGCAATGCATGCTGGGAACTCACAAAGCCTTAAGATTTCAACAATATGAAATTCTTTGTTCAGACATCTGTTTTGACTAGTTGGGACAACATTTGTGGTAATTTTGTTGGTCTGACAAGGGTTTTTATGTCATTTCAAGAAAATAGCATTTTTTAGTATTTGAGACGCAGAAGGTTTCATAAACTGGAAAATGTGCAGTTGCATTTTTTTACAGTGTATAAAGGAGCATGAAGTGAAAACTGACAATGTCATAAAATATCTCATGTGACAATGTAGAGTCTAGCCAGGCACATGCCAAATTACATAGCACTTCCGTGAAGTAAATCTTAGCAATCTTTTCTCAGCTGACATAGCGTTGACAAATTCATATTTTTATGTGGACTATTGAACTGGAGACATTCTCAAACCATATATATCATTCCTCTGGTGATGGGCAAGACGGTCCATAATATCTGGAGAAAGCTATTCCCATTAATCTCAGTGGCAGGTTCACACATAACCATCTGGAAGTACACTTGTGCAGTGGCGGACTGGCCATCTGGAGACCCGGTGGGCCGCTGTACAATGTGGGCCGGCCCATTGCGTAAATGTAAAGAATTAATTAATTACAGTAAATATAGCCTATCCCTCCATCGGCTCAGACGAATGGCCCACGCGGCCCACTTGAGATAAACATTCTAATTAATTTAACACGTTCTGGCTCAGTGTAGCCTCAGCGGCTCAAAGCGCTCGTCAATGTCAAAATGTTTTAACCAATCAAATTGAAGAAGGCGGGATTTACTGTTCACAGTAGCTGAGATGGGCTGC